>CM059493.1:76184952-76690150 GCA_030408155.1 Lophura swinhoii
CCAAGATGTACATACACACTAAATAGAGATATGGAGAGCTTTTTAGATGGCTTTCTTAAAGTGACTTCCAGCTCGAGGCAAGGCAAAAGTAAGAGATACATAAAATGAATACATAATAAGCAGTTCAAGTTAAAAAAGAAAAAAGAACAGGGCTCAGATAAGGTCAATTTGCAATAGCTTAATAGGTTTTGGAATAATATTCCATGATGATGATGAAAGACAGATGGGATTTGTGACTGTGATCAATCTTTAATACTTAGAGATGAGCAAGGACTATACGAAAATCTTTCAAAATGGAAAGACTCATTGGTATGCCTTTGTCAGCTGCTCAGTTCTCAACTGTATATTGATGATCTTAAAGACAACTGCCATAGTCTATTTCAGCCTATGAGTAAATACATGGAGAATACTCAGTTCTGCAGTGCTGGCTGTCTTGTTATCTTTTTGGCAAAAAAAGGCCGGTGGCTGAATGGTGCCTTTAGAAAGACCTGACATTTCCCAAGCGAGCCTTGAAAGGAACATGTTCTATCTTCTTTTCCCTACAAAGTTCCTGCTTAGCCCAGATTTTTGATTCAACATGCAAGCTCATCAAATAAGCCTGTAGTGTGTGGCTACAGCTCTCCTGCGCTCTAAAACATTACATCTCTTTCTGTGAAAGGTAGATCTGGCATGCAGAGAATATCAGCTTCTATATTTTCCTTCATAATTCTATTCCATTTAGTCAGAGCTGCAGCCAAACTCTGCCACAGAATGCCAGGACCATTGCTACAAACATCTCAAATGAACTATAAAAAGTCAGAAAGAAGACCTGAACTTTGAGACTAATGATGACTAATGATGATTACTGCCTGAGTTTGTAGCCCCATCATCTGGAAACAGTGATGAAGTGAGAACATACATGCACACACAGCTCCAGAAATTAGATTTCCTGCACCATAAATTGACCACTTTCAATGGTCATTTTTTTCAATAACTATTGAAAACTATTTTTTTCAATAAATAAATAACTTGCAACTTTCCATCCTGCAACAAAACGTCATCCTTCAACCCAGCAGAGATCTGTATTGTTTCCTTTATGTTTTGAACGTTACAGTTTTTATGAGATAAGAAGAGGCCAAGGGGAGAAATTGGACATACTGCTCATTTTCTGCTGAGCCATACCTGTAACATACTCTGTGGGATCCTGTTACTTCCCACAGCATGTCATTTTTAATTGCCATATCATAAAATAGTTTTTAATGCATTGAACATTAAGGGATTTAAATGTCTTTAATGCTCCTGGATGGTAACCTCTCAAGGTTCATACTGAGGCCAGCTCCATATAATAAACAGAATGTGGGCAAAAAAGCAATAACATAAATTAATGACAAGTACCGTAGAGAATATGTGAAACACTTGAAATAAGATCTCTAGGAGTTCTGCATTTCCAATAATAAGCCAAAGCAGTAAGTGAGGGAGGAAGGAAGGAGGGAAGGAATATTTCTGTTCTTCTGGGGTAAAGTCATTTATTACTCTCCAAGCAAAAGGTTTTATACAGTTTAATACAGGTCGATACAGATGTGTGAAATCAAACCTATACAAGGAAGAACCCACAACAGCAATCAGATGTGCACAGGCTGGGGTAAAGCAATATGGAAACCATGGTATCACTGTACTCAATAGAAGGTTAATCTTGAAGATATGAAAGTGCTGTCAGCAGAGGTATATGCAATCTATACCTCACTGTTTTTGAAAAAATGCAATATGAGCCAGTCTGGGGAATGTAACAGTTGCCTTATCCCAACTAACTATGCAATTTACAGAAATCTGTGATTATTTAAGAAATGTGGATAGCAATACCTACACTAGCAGGGGTAAATGAGATCATTTTAGCTAACTTGAAGATTATCTCTAAAGAATGAAGAGAAATCAAATTTACGTAATTGAGTTTGTTCAGCATATAGGTATTTGAAACCAATTGAAGTTATTTAGGCCCTTTTATCATTAATGAGGGTTTCAGATAAGGAAAAGCTCTCTCAACGCACCATTAACAAGCTCAGCAACACTTCTGAAATGAGCTGCAGCTTGGACATACATCCGTGCATCAGGTCATACAGGAGGAAATTCCTTTTCAGAGCACATTTTGACTGTTCTCACAAAATCAGTCAGAAAGCCCCCCATCTGTCTTTTCCAAAGGTATTTTTAGTATCCGAGACAAAGACTTGTTACAAAAGCCTATTAGAATCCTAACAGTTGATAATTGTGGGGTTATTTTATTTTATTAAGGTTATTGTTTTTTGCTAGTTTCAGTGTCTGAACTACATGATCTTCATTAGTTTGCAAATATTAGGTCTTGTACCTAAGTGCATGTATTTGTAAGTATCCCAGTAGATATCTATGATACATGAGCACTGACAAGTTTCCATGAATGACAGTGCTTGGAATACCAAATTCATTCTTGCTTACATAAAGGATTTTTTCTAATTCTATTTGAAATATTCTAAATAATACAGAATTTTTTTCTGCTTGTTATATGGGTAAAAAAGCACGTCACTTGTAACCACTATGCTATTTTGCAATAACATCTACGTCATCTCTGAAGTTTTGAAAACTTCAGGTTCAAAAAGAAGATTAATCTCATCTCACTTTGCTTACATGCCAACCGTAACTGTTAAGTTGTTCTGAGTATCCCATAGCCAAAGAAAACGCAAATTTTGCATATTTTTCCTTTTCATACATTCTTCCTCAATTCTGAAAGGCATTTTCCATAGAATAACAGAGACTTCTGCGTTTAAGCAAGTCCATCTGTTAAAAGTTAGATAATTTAACAGATGCATCTTCTCAGGCTAAGTTCATACTCAGCAGCTTTCCAGGAGTAGTGCCTAAGTGATCATGACGGCCAAGTTCAAGGCTGGGCAAGCTGTAGTCAAGGTCTCTATCTACTGCAGTTTAACAGTCACATCAAGGTTGAATCAGTCCTTTATACAGTGAATCAATATATTAAAGCTAGACTCAAACTACAGCAAATCTCAAACGCACAAATGCAGACTTCTGCTCTGACCTGCACAACATCTGAATGAATGCCATAGGGTAAGCGGGTTAGATACAAGTCCCACAGAACTCAAAAAATAAAAGACAAGTCACAAATCACAGCAAATGAAGGGGATTTTAAAGGCTTAGCCTTCTTGCCGTTTGCTGTAGTATGTTCACTTAGCACTCTGAGCATGTCTTCAGTTTACAGATGAAAAATATTGTTTTTATTCATAATGAATAGGCAGAAAAGAATTCTGAAAACCTTGATCCTGCCACAGTAAACTCAAGAGACTGGAAACTCTTAAAAAGCATAGTTGGGAAAGTTTTAACAATTCCATCAACAGCAAGACAGTTCTTGACTGCCTGATCAGATTGAAGCAGGGTGGCAATAAATCTCACCAGCTCAGGATGAAGAGGAGGTAGTACTGTCTGGACACCAAAGGAAAAAGAGGACTACATGGAAAAGTTTGCACTTCAATAAATGCATGGGGGAAAAAAAAAGAGGAAACAACCAAATCTGAGAATAAGGCACAGAGAGGAGTGAATACAGCTGAGATTCATCCAAGCAATAAACTTATGAATGAATCGGTGACTCTGGGGAGATGAAGTTAGCTATGCCACCAAACATTAACATAGAGATGGCAAACAATACAGAAAAAAGAATCAGATGAAACTAGAACTTTGACTTTAAGATGTCCCCACATAATCACTGCTAAGCTTTCTTTGAGCAAACCTAAAACCAGGCTTGCTTTCCTGTCAACCTAGGAAGAGATCAAAGCTCATAGTCCAGAATAAAGTTTCAAGCCAAACTGGATTTCCAAGGTAAAATCAAGAATCTGTAAACAAGGGTAGGAATATCAGATGAAAAGCCAGAAATGTAGTTAAAAGGCAGGCAGTGCCCAGGGATTTCAGATAAAGGGTGCAGACTTCACCTACAGATCCTAAATTGATACTGCACATGCTACTGCAACTGAAGAGCATGGGAAGCCTCCTCAGCCCTCTGGTTACTATTAAATCTTGGTAGAGGAGATCCTAATAGAAAAGAAATTAGCTTCAAGCCAATTACAAATGAAAATCCTTTCATTCAGCTGCGTTTGCCATGCTGTACACTGATATTCTCTTCCAAATAATAACAATTAAAAAAAAAGTAGGATTTCAAGCTTTATTTTCTTTTCTACTAAAAGCTTCTAATAGGAGAAGGGAAATTCTGATCTTTCTATTGACATTAAATTTGTCTGCTAGGCCCATAACATGACTTAATTGTATATTAGGACACAGATTTCCATTGCTCTGGCCCCACACCATCAGTTGGAGTAGTGTGTTAAATGCAGCATATTTCAGATCAAAAGCCAAATGCCTTGACCATGCAACCCCTACCGTGAGTCTTTTACTGAACTCCATGAATTCATGTATGACTGTAATGCACCCTGAGCCTTCTGAGTTCATAGGATGACACTGTTTAGGCATCTCATACTGCTGCTGAGACCTTCAGCTCCAATTCTATCTATCTGATCCATACTGAATCTTCTTCATTAATTTGTCAGTCCATCACCAAGAAAAAGCTCAGTCCCTCTGCAAACAGATGCAATAAGGGAACCCCAGGTTATGAAGGCAATATTTACATCCAGATGCTTTTTCACTTTTACTTAGGACCAGCCTGACTTCCTTGCTAGCATCCCAGACGTCACACTGCCAAGGCCTGTCACCTCTTCTGGAAAACACAAGTGCACCAGTGCTTCTTCCTGGACAGGGGGATAGGTAACAGGAGGAGGCCCTGGCCTTGCCCCATCATCAGTCACATAAGACCTTTTCAGAGGAGTTGGGGCAGCCTTCTTGTTGGCTCTGTGGTGGTTGGAAACAGATCTAAACAGCTCTGTCTACAATTAGAAATGTTTCAAGCTCTCAGGACGATTTCCTTCAAACTGCTCTCCCAAAAAAGCACTTCTAGACAGTAAGCCTCAGTAACAGAAGAGGTCTGTCTTTTCAACAGAATTTCTGTTTCTTAGCTAAATGCCATAGCAGTACTCTTCAGAGCAGGAAATCTGCCATAATGATTGTCTCCAAGCCACAAATACGATCACGTAGAATAATGCACTCTGATCTTTAACTTGACACAAAACTATTTACTTGTTGAAGTTGATAGGTAGGAAAGGAGCATTTCTAAAGACCCAAAGCCAGTCATTCACAACCTTTAAGTGTGCATCTGTGTAATCCAGAGTGTGTGAGCCACAGAAGAGTTGTAAATGGAACCTGCCTTCCAGGAAGAGATGGCAGTTTGACTCAATAAGTCACGCTGTGACTCTCAGCAAAACTGAGCATACACAGCTCAGTGCTCAACTCCTTTCCTGACATTAGAGGTTACAAGTGAACGTAACTTCCCCACGCTAGGCTAGAACTGTTGTGGATCTCTGCTCTATGCATCATTCTCACCTGTTGATTCAGTACTGCAATGTTTTAAGTTTCCTTCACAAAAACTCCAGCTCCCATTTAGTACCAGTGATTATGCCACTTGGGTTATCCTGCCTTTGTCTAGAAGCACAGCAAAAAGCTGGCACGTTGGGAAATTATCCAAATGGGAGTACCCCTTCAAAGAAAGGGGTCTGCATAGTGTTGTGCATGGATCAGATGCTTCTTTGGTGCTGCATAACTTGGGGTTCTTAGCATCTGAAGGGACATCAGTTATTTATTGTTCTGTCCTTATAGCATTAGATCTAATAAACAGCAGGTCAAATGGTACCTTACAGACTCTGAGTGCCTTTCATACCAGGATCCTAATGGACCAGCACTCCCCCAGCACCAAACAAATACACCAAGAGTACAGCACAGAGCGGTTACATTGTCATCTTCCTCAAAGTACGTAAGACACCCACATCCCAGAAAGAACAGGACTGCATGGAAGGATTTGTGTGCCTCCTCAAAATAGAATTTCTGTTCTCTAGAATCAGCCATCCAAAAATTAGACCTATTATCTTAAGTTAGTATTTAGATTCCCTATATATTCAGCAAAGAGAAAGGAGTGATTAAGGACAGCAATCCATACCTTTTCAAGACAGCCATCTGGGATGGGAAAGATTAAGTTTCCTCTGTAGATGCACTTAGAACGTCCATAGCAGCCAAATCTGATCTTCAGCCAGCTTAACTTCACACCTAACGGTTAAAGGTTTGATGTCAAGTGAGATGATTTGTACCCCAGTTGGTACTGACAAGCAAGTCAGAACAGGCTGGAATCAAAGTATTTGAAGTGCACTAAGGACAAGATAAGTAGAGCCATCTATATTGCTATATAAAAACATGGGAATTTTAAGAAATACATACATCCATCTGGTACTGACGATCCATTATTTTGCTATGCCCTCAGTGCTCCACACAGTTTTGCTGGATTTTCTTCATCTTGTAAGGAACGACCCATCTGTTGACTCAAGACCAGAGAAACGTATTGCTAAGGACTGGAAACCAAAAAGATCCATTTCTGACTAGCAACTATTTCTATAATATTATAGGGATGTTTTAAATTCTTTCTTGCTATAACAGAGTGACTGAGTTACTGGCCCACCATTTTCTACTACCTGAGCATCTCCAAATATACTGCTATGCACACACAAGCATAAAGAGAGATTATGTCAACCTCTTCTTTAAATAAACTTGAATATAAGAACTCAAGAAAAATAATTTATGATTAGAGAAATGTGGAATTGTAAGTATTTACAGACTCCTTCTCTAGCTTACTTTTAGAACAGAAATTCTTACTGATGTTGTAATGATGTCCATTCTTACTTCTTGACTTCCGTTTTGCCTTCTTGCTTTCAAGAAAACAAACGATAAAAAAATACTATTAAGCAATTAGTTCTCTGCTTAGATGCCTCTGCTTGCAAGTTGTTCTACTGCAGGATTTCTCTTTATTCCACAATGCTTCAGTTTGCCAGGCTTTTGCGTTTGCCCTAGATAATTCCCAACTACAGTGAACACATGCTAGAAAACCTTAGTTATACTGAATAATCAATGAATACACAGACATTATAATTATGAAATACAAGAGAGTTTGGCTAAGCAGATTATTACATACACCAAAGAAAGAATAGATAGAGTGCTTACCCTTACCTGGGCTTACTGTAAAACTCCAAAGAAGGGATCTCCAGAAAGAGATCCTTCCCCACTGGTAGTCAGCTCTTAGATGGGTCTAGGAGAGGTGCAGCCAGGCATCCCAGTACAGTAAGGACGTGGAGCCGCTGAAGCAGGTCCAGAGGTGGCCATGGAGATGATCAGAGGGCTGAAGAACATTTCCTGTGAAGAAAGGCTGAGGAAGCTGGGCTTGTGTAGCTTGGAGAAGAGAAGACTCTGGGGAGGCCTCATTGCAGCCTCCCAGTACTTGAAGGGAGCTTACAAGTTTTTACACAGTCTGCTAGTAATAGGACAGGGGGAAATGATTTTAAATTAAAAAGGGGGAAATTTAAGTTAGATGTTAGGAGGAAATGTTGTACCCAGAGGTTGGTGAGGCGCTGGCACAGCTGCCCAGAGAAGCTGTGCTGCCCCATCCCTGGAGGCGCTCGAGGCCAGGCTGGATGGGGCCCTGGGCAGCTGAGCTGGTGGGGGGCAGCCCTGCCCATGGCAGGGGTTGGGGCTGGGGGGGCCTGTAAGGTCCTTTCCAATCTAAGGCATTAAATGATTCTATGATCTTCCAAAGGTATGTAAAGGTGGACAGGTTTTTGCACCTTTTCAATCATTATAAACTAAACTATTTTACATGTTAGAGTAAAGATGATACTACAAAGGTTATGCAAGAAGTGCAGATATGAGATCAGCCAAGGGCTTTTATCCCTCACCAACTCTTGATTAAGGCGAATGGCAGGAAGTCCATAGAAAGCAGTGACTTCATAAGATGACAGCCAAAAGCTAGACCCCCAAATAATAAGTATCTGCATAATTCCTTCTAAAGACATAACAGTCTAGCTGAAGTTTTGGCCCTGAAGGCATTGCCCCAGCAATCTTTGTATTCAGATCTGCAGCAGTGAATTATGGCATCAAGTTAATTAAAGGTGATAGAATTTAGTGTGTTATCGTGTACAAATAAAAAATCCCAGTTGTTACATTCTTCCAGATAAAGATTTTTCACATGCTTTGAACCATTAAAACAAGGACATCCAGTGCGTCTAAGGACAATAATAGCATACACTATTGAGGGATATTTAAGAAAGTGTATAGGTTATTACAACTTGTTTAAAGCATGCAATTAAACTTAAGTGCTATTTTCTTTTCTACTCAGAACTGCATATTCAGATGAAAAACTACTACCAAATGGGATTATTACATTTCTAGTATTTCTAATGAACAAACAACTTTCTTTCCAACAACCAACACAGAAGATTGGTTTTATGTATTATCACTCTGAGTTACATTATCCAGTTAAAAATACCCCATATGTCAGCGAATCTATTCCTCTGAACACAAAAAACAGGCAGGTATAAAAATTCAAACAACAGAATGTTCCCTCATGTTACGTAAGAAGACTTGAGAAACCAGCAGACCATCTGGCAAGAAAAAAAAAAGTGTACTTTACTAACTGTGAACTTGTGGAGGCTTTTTTTCTTAGCGTAAAACCAGCCAGCATTCCTTTACCCATTGACTATTTTGAACATCCACTGGAAATCAAGGGCTGGCAAGGAAGATAAACATGTCATTTTTCTACAAGGGAGACATTACAAAGAAGTTGTTCTTACATGGTAAATAATAGAAACTCACAGAAGAGGAGGATGAAATAATGCAGTTCCTCCAGTACTTGGCTGCATGGCTGAATACGGACATAAATCTGCCATCTTCTTTCTAACTTCTGAAGAAAACACAATGGCTCAGCTGTGAAAAGTTTCCTGGACTATCGAGTAATAGGAAGGAAAAAAAAATAAACAGCAATGAAGACTGATAATGCTCTGTTTTACCTAACATAGTAATTATAACCTCATATGCTGTTTTATCCCCTCACAATTACTTGGCCCTGGGCAAATGTTTTCAATATATTGATATTACAGTGAAAAACAAGTAGATAGAAGCGTGGTTGTACCAACGCGCCTCTTTTAGAAGCTCTATTTATTAGTGTGCCATTTTCAAATTTAGTGATACCATTTTAAGCTAGGAAGAGAGTCATCATCATGCTAATATCTATTAATCATTGTAATTATGAAAAAGCAATTAGATACATGTTGCATCCCCTTGATGGAATATCCCTATGATGCATCTCTACTTTACATCTACTGACTTTTTCTTTAGCAAAAATAAACCAAATCAAGTAAGACCTCTCATCTGTGGCTTGGTTTCCAAATTATATTCAACACCTAGCGTGTATATCTTCTATTACTGCTGGTCTGTATTTGTGCTGTTTATTTCCATGTCACATCACCAAAACCTTCTTTCCTTAAGCTTGTTTTTTTAAGTGTTACAGATGATGCCTCAGTTAGATGGACAGCCAGCTCCAGGCACAAGAGATGTACCAGCAGAACCAGAGTTACTAGGCTAGCAAAGTACAGGATCCAGACCTCTTTTATGCCAAACAGAAACTTCTGTAGAGCACTGAATTCAGGCCATGCAGCATGCTCACAAATGCTGAACAACTGAGTCAAACAGTTTTTAATGACAATAAATCTTCCTGTAAGTGTTCTTCAAGGTACTGTGACACTCGTTTCAAAACTAACTTGATTCTACATAATTCAACTCTGCGGCTATTTGTTATTCTGGTTGTCACACTGCTGCAGCACTCTAGTCACAGGCCATAACCTCAGTGACTTAGGACTGAACAAGCAGGACACAAAGCTGCCAGGTGGCCAAGAGAAAATGAGTTTACCTCCAGTCACAGCTAAATAGAGTGGATTGCTGAATGTTTGGAAGAGAGCGCCAAAGAGAGAAAACCAAGTTTTAATCTGCTTCTCTGTCTCAGAATTTGGAACTGACTTTGTTTCCTGACAAAATTATCCACAGACAGTGTGGATAGAGACATGAAATTTATCCAAAACCCATAGAAAGTTAAAGGAATTGTCTTGCTCCTACCCCACTCCCCCCAAAACGAAACTGGAAAAAAAAAAGTTGGAGAATAATGAGAGAAGCTCAGAGAGGATACAGTCCCTGAGGAAGGGCAAGAATTCAGTAAGAAAAGCCTGGTTAAGTGTGAGGCAGGTGTCTGATAATTTGAAAAAGATAAGCATACTGATGTGGATCTGAGATTCAACTGCAGTCATCAAAGGCTTTAGTGAGAGAAATTCTAGACAGATGTCAAGGATGGAGGACGGACTGTTGCCGTGATGAAATCAGAGGAGAGTTTAGAATACCAATAAGTTTAGGAATGGAATGCTTTGAAAGAAGTTAGAAGGGTGGGGGGAGGGAGGGGTCACGGGTGGGTTTCCTGTATGTAGGAAACAAACAAACTGAGTGCAAGAAATGCATCCGAAGACACTAGAAGATTACATGGAAACAAAATAGAGAAAAGCAAATGAGATGTTTGTATTAGTGACAGGAGGAAAGGAAGAGTAAGTGGCAAGAGAGAGAAATCAACGCCAAGAGTGTATCTATAGTGTCTTTTATCATAGAATCCTTAGGGTTGGAACAGACCTTTAGAAGTCATCTAGTCCAACTCCTCTGCAATGAACAGGGACATTTACATCTACATCAGGTTCCCCACGGTCTGATCCAGCACACTGCCTTGAAAGTCACTGGGAAAGGGCATCCACCACATCTCTGGGCAATCTGTTCCACTGCCTTACCACCTTCACCGTAAAAAACTTGTTCCTTATATCTAACCTAAATCCATCCCTTTTAAGCTTGAAACCATTTCCCCTGGTCCTATCACAACAGACCCTGATAAAGACTCTATCACCTTTGATCCTGTGGCTCCCATTTAGATACTGAAATGCCACTATCAGGTCACCTCAGAGCCTTCTCTTCTCCAGGCTGAGCAGCCCCAGCTCTTTCAGCCTGTCCTCATAGGAGAGGTGTTTCACCCCTTGGATAATTTTTATGGCCCTCCACTGAATACAATCCAACGGCTCTATGTCTCTCCTGGACTGAGGACTCCACATCTGGACACAGGACTCCAGGTAAGGTCTCACCAGCGCAAAGCAGAGAGGAAGGATCACCTCCTTCACCCTGCTGGCCACACTGCTTTGGATGCAGCCCAGCACACAGTTGGCTTTCCGGGCTGACTCACGTCCAGCTTCCCATCCACCAGCACTCCCAGGTCTTTTTCAGCAGGGCTCAATCCTTTCATCCCCCAGTCTGTATTGCTAATGGATGCTGCCTCAGCCCAGGTGCAAGACCTTGCACTGGAATTTGTTGAGGCTCTCCCAGGCCGAGCCTCTCTAGCCCGTCCAGGTCCATTCTGGTGGCACCCCATCCCTCCGGTGTGCTGACCACAGCCCACAGCTCGGCGTCACCTACAGACCTGCTGAGGGTACACTCAGCCCCCGCCAATGTCACTGTACAAAAGAATATCAGTCCCAGCAGCGTGTGACACCACCTGCCTCTGATCTCCAGCGAGACGCCGAGCCGCTGCCCACCAGTCTCCGGACGCAGTCCTGCAGCCGCTTCTTCGTCCAGGCTTTTCCTCAAAGAAACGACCGAAGCCCTGCGCACAGAGGGATGCGGGAGCGGGAGAAGCGACGCGGGAGCAGGAGAGCGCTCACACTGCAGAGGTGGATCTTTAGCACCTCATTTTCCAAGCAGAACCGCCCACAGGAGACACAGCCCGGACCAACCGAAACCGCAGCCAGGTTCACACGAAGCGCTGCCATTTCATACGGCGGCCGCCGAGCGCAGCAACAACCGAACGGCAGCCCTGCCCGCGTGTGGCAGCTGAGGCGCTTCCGCCGACACAACCCCGCAGTTTCCGTCTCTACGAGCCGCCCGGCTCAGGAACGAGTTTCTCCGTAAGCCGCCCGGTCCGCCGGCGCCCGGCAGCGCCCGGGTCTCCGCAGCCGCGGCGTCAGCCTTCCGCCGGGCGCGGCCACGGCCGACGGCGGCACGCCGCCGCCACTCGGCGCCTCCGGAGCCGCGGCCGCCGGGCCGTTAACGGGAGCCGCGCGCTCACCGCTCGCCCGGCGGCGCCGACGGCCGCCCTCGCCGCGCGGTCCCGCGTCCGAGCGGCTCGCGGCTCCTCCTCGTTCAGTCGGCCCGGGCGATCCTCGCGCCCCGGCGACGTCCCCGCCGCGTCGGCCGCTCTCGCGAGAACCGCCCGGCCGAGAGCCGCGCGGCCGCTCCGTCGCCTCGGGGAGCCGCGAGTGAGGGAAGCGGCCGGAGCCCCGCCGCGCCTCGCGGGCCGTCGCTGCGCTTCTGGCGGGAACGGCTCCGAAGCGGCGAGCGGTGCAGCGGGATGGAATAAAGAGGGGTGCGCCCCGTGCGCGTTATTAAATGGCTTTTGTACGCCTCGAGAGTCCCGAGTAACGGGGAGCCGGGAGGAAAGCTGCGTAACAGCAGCGAGGAGAAAGGCGGTTCTGGGAAAAATACCGGGACAGCTTTTCCTTGGCAGTAATGCTGCCGGGTTATACAGCTTCCTTCTTTGTCACAGAGAAAGCATCTCAAAAATCAGTTCCGGGTCCCATAAAAGTGCCGGTAGAAGAGGCAAAAGACAGGTGTGACAGAATTCAGTCGGGGTAAAGAAAATATGATTTTCGGTTATGTCCAGGAATCAGTAGAACTGTGCATTTAATAGTCTTGAGATGCTGTGCCCAAAGCGGCCCTGTCGCTCACACTGCCGTACGAGGACACGTGAGAAAACAACATGTGAACAGCTCGTAAGGTCTGTAGCTGAGGAGAGAAGAACGCCTGAATGAGCAGACCCCAGATTTATCTGACTGTAAGAACTGTCTTCTGCAGTCGGTGTAACAGGTGGCTGTCGGAGAATAAGAACAGGTCAGCACTTATCAAATTCCTCCCGATCTGTCAGCCTCCAAACATGTTCATCCCTGGCATTTCCTTAGCTATGTATGAGAGCTGTTCATTCCTTTATCCTCAGTTTCCTTTGCAAACCGTTCAGAATTGCAGAATGCCTTGGCAAGGAGTTCTCCGAGTCTTAGAGAAGTTTGTTTTCTGAACCTGAATATACCAAGAGTCCTCTAAAACCTCGAGGCCTTTTGAAAATGTGAAATCTGCTGTCCATCAGACACAGTTTGCAGTGGGCCATGCCAGATGAAATCCAACATGCCATTTCTAGAAAAAAATCTCATGTACTATGCAAGATGAAAAACCTATTTCTGGTAGCTTATCTTCTTTGTTAAATGCGTTCCCATCTTGTTTCCCAGCTTTCCTCCTGAAGGCCTGGCACTGCAACCCTTAGTTATGTGTATCGGATGGCAAAGTCCCTGATAGATAGAATGCATGCAGCCCTTTTCCAGCAGTCACTAACCAGGACATTTCAGTCAAAGCATATCACCGTGTTACAACCAAATGTCGCTTCTCCCTGCAAAAGAGAGAAGTAAAGAGAACAGAACAGAACCGGTATTAATGTGAATGTATCCATATTCCAACACCATCGCTGCTTTACATTACTGAACAAGTACCTGGGGTTAGTTGGTTATCAACTGGATGGTTTCTTTTCTCTGTGGCTGTGTATGGGAGGAGTAGCAATGCTGTGTCTCTTCTGCTTATGAAGTAGTTCTTAGAGTCACGAAGCATCTCTCTGAATGGTACAAAACTAGGTGCTCTGCCACCACATCAAAAGTCTCAAGTGTTAATGCTGCCGTGGATGGTAGCAGCTTCCTTCGACTTTGTTTACATAGCATGAAATTCAAGGTGAGAGCATGTTGAACACATAAATACGTAGCAGACGGGGGAGATAGGAATAGGAGATGTGGCTGTGACAGGCAGTTCCCCACAGCAGGTTCGGGACCTGCCCCAGCTGTAAGAAGCTGCACTCTGCAGATGCTGGGAGATCTGGCCTCCTACCTTCATGCCGGTCGGGTCTGCATCTTTGAAAGAAACCAACAAGGATCTTCTGAAACAGAAAAAAATGCTCTTTGAAGAGGCTTTTATCTGTTTTAAAAACTCAGAGACTGATTAAACAAATGCTGCTTAATTACAATGTTGTCGCAATTTCGATAGGAAATCTATTAAAATCTGTTTAGAAATGTCCTGGACTGAGAAGAACACTTGTACTAAAAGTAAGATATACTTCCAATAGCTCTCTTTCCTGCTGAATTTTACAGCTGAGAGCTAATTGTACTGGAATTAAAAGTGCACTCGCTCTCCCTCCTCACCTAAGTGTTTTAAAATGTACATGAATGTGTGACTAGGATCAGTGTTTCAGATCTGGGTGTATCTGAACACAGCAAACTTGACAAACACCACTCTGCTGAAAAAAGAAAAATAACAGATTTGAGGAAAGCCAAAATGCTTTTCTTTACACTGGCAAGTTTTACCCATTTGTTTTGCTTGCCTCTGAGATTAACCCAGGGGCCACATTGTCTCCAAAGCAATTTTAACTTTTTTTGTTGTTGTTAGAACTGTGTGGCTCTTATGTCAGTACCAGCCAGAGGGAAAAGAGAAAACAGTTCTCATCAGTGCTCACTAATGGAGGGGATCACACATTATACGCATGCTGTGAAGATGAAAGGTCATCCAAACATTTGACTTTGAGGTCTTTAATAGGAACTGCGTTGAATGTGAGTCAGTTCAGCATTCAGTGCAACTATCTCTTATCCTGCTATCATCAATTCACACCCAGCGTTTGAAAGCTGAAGGAAGAAAGACAAATGTTTTGATGCAATCTTCTCTACCAAAGGCTTTGGAGGAAAGGCTTTTTTTAAAAAAAATAAGTACATAGCTGAAAATCCAGATGGAGCTCAAATTCTTCTGTAAAAGAAATTGAATACCTGTGAATGTGTACTGGATGTACGAGATGTCTCTAGCAGTGGGAAAGAGAAGGGACATAACAAAGGACAATCGTGGTCTGGAAAATCAAGAGGAGGGCATGAGGGTATGAAGGGGTCATTTATCTCTGTCACTCCTGAACCTTCTTCCAGTCTTTCCATGTGTGGGCTCCCCCAAGATCCTCCAATATTATTTCACCAAGTTCTGCACCTCACAGTACACAGCTTATGCCATACGTCAAATCCTGCCGGACACATCCTCAGTTTCCTGCTGAAAAATCACCATTCTATCCAAGTGCAACACAAACTTCAGGCTATTTCAGACATTCTGAACTGAAACCCACCTCTCCAGATACAGAATGTTTATAATATCTCATAGGCATTTACTGTCTCCCAAAGGGAACCCAGGGTGTGCATGTTTACAGCCACTTCATTCGTGAGGGACAAACTCTCAGCCGTGTGAATGCAAGTCGTTTTATGACATCATGGTTGGTCTCTGTTTCCTTTATTTATCAGTATAAACAGAGCCACTGAGCTCCTCCCCGTCCTCGGGGTGCACTGTCAGTTGGAGAGGTCCTGCCATTCATGTATTAGATCCAGAGTAGATATAGAAACTTTTCCCACATACAAAGTAGGGTTGAAGCAGCAGCAGTGTAAACATCCGACCAGAATACCAGGACTGACTCAAAGGGATTAACTCGGGAAGTAGAAAACAGGTAGCCTCCGTAATCTCCTTAGCTGTAGTCACAGATGAGCTGGAAGTAATCCTAACCCCCTCCAGAACACCATTAGATATATTCCTGGTTTCCAAAACTGCCTCCAGCAAGCTTCATCCTTTATTAGAGACACCCCTCTCCCTCTGCCTGCACAGTTTTCCCACTCGCTCACTATCAGACATCTCCGCTCTACAAGTGCAAGGAGCACACGGACCAATCCTTTCAGTGCCAGTGTTGATCAGAGACATGCAGCGGTCAGATAATGACTTTTGCCTTAAGACTTCCATCCACATACATCCACTACCATATATTCCCCAGACAAAGAGCTACACGCTGCAGCTTTCTTGTTATGTCATGGGTCTGTCAAGCAGTAGCTTGGAAATAGGTCTAGGCCCTCACATACACAATGCTGTAGGTCCTCCGTACACATCTACGCTTCTGAACATACAGAAAGATATTCATATATAAAGCCACTGGGATTGCCAAAAGCATCGGGTGAGGCTATTTCTCATGTAGTTCTATCGACTAAGAAAATAAAATTTGCATTATTTTGATCATTAAGACCTAACATTCTTCCTCTTCCTATTGTCTACACAAATAGAATCTAACTGGGCTGTGTACAGGGTTAGAAAATGAAGATGTCGTGCACTCTAATTAACACTTCACACTGCATGAACTCCCAAATTACTGATCTGCAAAACAGTGTACATACATTTCTAATAACAGCACAACTGCTGGCAGTAAAACACAGAAGACTGGTTTGTCAGATTGTTCTCTGCTAGGTGACCAAGGAGAATTAAAAGGGGTGGACGTGCTCACTTGTCTACTGACTGCATAACCTACAAAATGTATTCCACCATATACAAATTCTGGAGAGCTACAGGAGACAGTTGTTGGAAGAAAAATTGAAGAGTGTTCACTTCTTGTTGGCAGCACACATTAAAAAACAAGATATTGAAGAGCCGATAAAAGAAGTGCTGCTTTCTTCAACTGATGGCATGAAGTGTGAAAACAGTGTTCCTTGACTCAGCTATTCAGACTCACGTACAGTCTCTGAATATGAGAGACTTACGAGTGACACTGACATGCCATTCAAGTTGCAAAAATAATGGAATTGATATTGGCACCTACCTTCCTACCTCCCCTTGTGTGACTGGCATTTCTAAACACCGCCTGTTCAAACTGAGCATTTTCCTGTGGAAAGTTAGAAGAAATTTACAGGTATGTACCGTGGCTGACAAAGTCCCAACAGATGCTAGAAGGGATCACTCTAAACACTACTTTGTGATGTGAGATTTCATTTGCAAGCTGAGCCAGCAAAGCAAGGACTTTCCTGACATCAAAGGCATTTGCATCTCCATTTGCAAACCACATATTCAGAATGGTAATTCTGAGCTTGTCTGAGTGTGATTTCACTAAGTCTGTTTATCAAAAATGTAATTAATGTAATTCCTATCCTGAAAAAGTCAGCATCATGCTAAGGAAAAAAAAGTCAGTATACCCTTAAAGACAATAATGGCCTATTGTTGTTTATCTGGAAAAATCAAATCACCTGAAAGAGTTGATAAATATGATATATTTGAGAAGTTTGGATAATACATTCCATCTTTGTAAGTCAAATAAAAACTATGGTCAATTTATGCAGTGAGTGAAGAGTTTGAGAATTTATAATTTATAACTTACAAATTCTGATTGTACCAGCAGCAAGCCCAGTCTATGAGCTACTGAATGCTTCCTGGAGAAACTGTCTCTTTCCTATCCTCATTTTTCAGGAAATTCATCATGTTCTGTAGTGGTCAAAAGGATTAGTAATACTCTTCATGAACTAGGTTTCATTGTAGGTAGTTTAGGTGCTTCACCATCCTGTTTTACCATCTGGCCACGAGCAACTAACTTCCATAGGCACAGAACTGCTCAAGAAAAGGAATGGATTAGCATAAGATGGGTATTCCAGAAACAGCTGAACCTGAAACAATGCTATCCCTTTTTACATTCCAGATCTCGTCCCAGGAAAAGTCTGATTCAAAGTGTAGTTGGCTAAATGAGAACCTGACTTCTGCCAAAAATAATTTCAAACTCTCAGGCTTTAAGTGTAGAAATTAAAATGCGCAGAGCTCTTATTTTTTGTTGTTGAAGGACAGCATTTGATGGTGCGCTTTCTCCTCCAGCTGAGAATAAAAAAGAAATCACATTATTTCAGTTAGACAGTAAAAACCACAACTGATGTGACTTCAGCAGCTTGTCAACTACCATCAGTAAAAGAAATTATACTTCTGTCTGCTGTTGCTTATGGAGAGGTAAGATGATGTTTGAAAGCAATGACTGCTAATACTGGCAGGCAATGGAGAAGTCAAGCTCCTAAAGGTGCCAGGAAGGTGGTGAAAATTTTGGAAACTCCAGTGATAGTTAAATGGCATGGCTTGAAAAGGATATGTCTGGCCACTGGCACTCATTTAGATGCAAGTATCACAGAGCCATAAGAGAATTAACATTGATCATTACATAAGTTGAAATAATTTATCAATGATTTTATTAATCTCTTCTCCCATTGATCTGCGCTACGTAACTAGGAAAAACAAATACTACTGTGTCCAGTTCTGGGCACCTCAATTAAGTTAAGTTAAAAGACAGGGATCTCCTAGAAGGAGTCCAGCAGAGGACAACCACAAGGATGATTGGGGGCCCCCAAAAGAGGAAAGGCTGAGTAGTTGGACACTGAGAGGGAATTCTGGTAAATATTCATAAATATCTAAAGGAAGGTGGGAGGCAAATGGGTGAAGTCAGGCTCTTCTCGATGGTGTGTAGCAATAGCACAAGGAGTAATGGCCTAAAACTTGTACGTAGGACGTTTTGTATGCATGCAGAAGAACTTCTTTATGGTAAGGGTGATGGAGCACTGGAACAGGTTGCCCAGAGAGGTTGTGGGGTCTCCTTCTCTGGAGACATTACTCAAAACCTGCCTGGATGCATTCCTGAGTGACCTAATCTAGGAGTTCCTGCTAAGGCAGGGGATTGCACTAGATGAGCTTCCCAGGTTCCTTCCAATCCCTGTAATTCAGTGATTCTGTGATTCTGTTGTTGGGATGGAGAAGAGACAGCAGCTATTAATAGGAAGACTGGTAAAAAAATACCCTTTTCACATCTCAGCCAGGATTCTGGCATTTATTTATTTTTAATAAATAATAATAATAAATTTTAATAAATAATAAATAATAAATTTTTAATAAATAATAATAAATGATACAATCTTCTCTTTTCTCTTCTCTTCTCTTCTCTTCTCTTCTCTTCTCTTCTCTTCTCTTCTCTTCTCTTCTCTTCTCTTCTCTTCTCTCTCTTCTCTTCTCTTCTCTTCTCTTGCTCTTCTCTTCTCTTCTCTTCTCTTCTCTTCTCTTCTCTTCTCTCTCTTCTCTTCTCTTCTCTTCTCTTCTCTTCTCTTCTCTCTCTTCTCTTTTCCCCTCCTTCCCTTTTCCCTTCCCTTTTCCCTTCCCTTTACCCTTCCCTTTTCCCTTTCCTTTCTCCTTCCCTTTTCCCTTCCCTTTTCCTTTCCCTTTTTCCTTCCCTTTTTCCTCTACTCTCCTCTCATTTTAAATTTCTCTTTTTCATTTCCATTTTCCTTCCCTCCCCGTTTCCTCCTCATTCCCTCTTCTTTCCCTTTTCCATCCTCTCCTCTCCCTTCTCCTCCCCTTCTCTCCTTTCATTTCCTTCCATTTCCTTCTCTTCTCTTCTCTTCTCTTCTCTTCTCTTCTCTTCTCTTCTCTTCTCTTCTCTTCTCTTCTCTTCTCTTCTCTTCTCTTCTCTTCTCTTCTCTTCTCTTCTCTTCTCTTCTCTTCTCTTCTCTTCTCTTCTCTTCTCTTCTCTTCTCTTCTCTCCTCTCCTCTCCTCTCCTCTCCTCTCCTCTCCTCTCCTCTCCTCTCCTCTCCTCTCCTCTCCTCTCCTCTCCTCTCCTCTCCTCTCCTCTCCTCTCCTCTCCTCTCCTCTCCTCTCCTCTCCTCTCCTCTCCTCTCCTCTCCTCTCCTCTCCTCTCCTCTCCTCTCCTCTCCTCTCCTCTCCTCTCCTCTCCTCTCCTCTCCTCTCCTCTCCTCTCCTCTCCTCTCCTCTCCTCTCCTCTCCTCTCCTCTTTTTAAATTTCTCTTTTTCATTCCCTTTTTCTTCCCTCCTCTTTTCCTCCTCATTCCCTCTCCTTTCCCTTTTCCCTCCTCTCCTCTCCCTTCTCCTCCCCTTCTCTTCTTTCATTTCCTCTTTCTTTTTTCTCTTCTCTCCTCTCCTCTTCTCTTTTTCCTTTCTTTTCCTTTTCTTCCTTTTTCGTCTACTGGCTCCACCGTTGAAGGCAGAACTCTCTTATTTTCTTCCACGTCTCACTAGAAAGAGAGAGAGTCTCAAGTTGTGACTGAGTAATTTTCACCTCAAACAGACTTTGAGAGGAAAAAAGAAAAGCTGCCTCCTCCCTGGATCCCTCTGGCAGAGGCAAGCTACAACCACAGCAAAGGCAGGAGTGCCAGTACCTGTCTGTGGGTCCAGGCAGCCGGGAGAAGTTGTTCATCACGGCCTCAGTGTGACAGCGGGTGAGGATGACCACCGCCTGGCACAGGAAGGGCACGAACGTGCTCTGCTGCGCAGATGACGCGCAGCTGCGCAGGATGTAGAGGATGGGTGGCACCTGGAAGAAGAAGGGGAGAAGGAATGACTTGCTGCAGCCTGGACTCTGCAGGGCCTAACCATGGACATTCATAAGCCTAAATTTCAAACCAGCCACCGTGTGCAAGCCCTGGCTCTGCGCTCAGGCTGTGCTGCTTTAGTACCAGAGGCAGACGGCACAGGGCATAGTGCAACAGCCAGAAAAAGACCAAGACACGTGGAAGGAAGAAAGTCTCTTACGTTCCAACAGATGTCCTTCCCGTGCATCTGCAGAAAGGTGGTCATCCACTTCCCAGCAGCACGCACGCGCACTCCTGTGGCTTTCCGGATGGTCTCCTTGATGGCCATCATGAAGTCGACGGTGCGTTCGACGGGGAAGTTTCTGCACACGATCTGCAGAGAGATGAGAAGAGGAGAGATCCCATCACTGCTCTGCGCAGCTCTTCAGAACACAAAGCAGTCTGGAGGGCATTCTTAGTTCGGTGGCTTGCCGGCCATTCACAGCGCTCCTGCTGTCCGTACCCTGCTATTTACACGGAAGGCGGTTGAGCCTTCGCTCGGCTTCTGCACCCATGGTGTTTGCTTACATGAAAGCCTACCTCCCAGCAGCCACAGTCACACATGCACACAAGTGCACACACACACACACACACATCATGGAGTCAGCCCCTTGCACTGCGTGCCTGAAGGCCAGACATAGCTCAGAGCCTCCTGCTACTTGCTGAGAAAAGCGGTCTCAGGGTGACAGCTCATTTTGGAAACGGTGTGAAAGGCTGGGAGCAGCATAGAGTCGTGCAGAAGCCTCCGCACAGAGATCCCACCAGCCCTTTTTGGGTCCACTTACCATGGCCATTTTGGACGTGGTCTGGAGCTGAGAGACAGTGCTGCAGGCATGCAGTCCCTCAGACAGGCTCCCGATGTCTCTTGGCTCTGTGACTCCGTTGGCTGCTTTGGCTGGAAAGAGCCCAGGGAGAAAAGGGAAGTCATGCTTCTGGAAATGGAACCGCTCTCCACGGGGGAGAGGCAGAGGACAGGGTGGGGACAAGAGGATAGCTGTGCACGGTGCCTCTCCCTCCTGTAAACAGGGCCCAGCCCGTGGGGCTCTGGCAGTGCTACGGAGGAGGGCGGAGGGCTGGTGCAACCTGCTGTGCTCACCTTGGATTCGGAGAAGGGAGCTCAGACACGTGACAGCCAACTGGCGGGATGCGGGCATGGGGTCGCACGTCAGAGGCGCCAGCAATCCCACCAGGGAGCCAAAGTGCTCGCAGGCATCTGCTCTCTGCAGGGGTGAGAGGCAGGAAGAAAGCTGTAGACGGCCCCGGCTCTCCCTAGCTTCTCCGCCTGTGCCTTCCTCACGCCGTGACACAGCACGCACAGCTGGGCGGAGCTCACCTTCCAGCTCAGGGGCACTGGGGAGGGAGCAGGGGGCACGCGGTGGGGTCGTTACTCACTCGAAGCTCTTCACAAACAGCCAGCAGCTGGGAGCAGGTCTGCAGGGCCCTCTTGCGCTCCCACACGTTCTCCGCTACCATGGATTTCTGCAGGACCTGGGGTGGAGCATCTGTCTCACTGAGGACGTCTTTGCTTTCCCTCCTGCCGCCCCTCTCCCTGTCCCTCCTTCCCCAGCACTTTCCCCCAGGGCTGCCCCGTGGTTCCCCGTGGCCTCCAGCCTCACTGAGCACCGGCACTGCTGCCCCCGCTCTCTGCAGCCATCCTGCCTGCTAACCCGGGAGCTTTTCCTCGGCTGTGGCCTGCCGGGGGCTGGCTCCTGCCTTTCCCCTGCAGGGCCCATTGCTCTGCCCGTTTCTGAGCTCGCAGTGAGCTGGCACGTCAGCAGGAGATTGCTCCCCCTCTGATCACCCTCTCAGTCCCCAGACCTCTGCCCCCACTACCGACAGGCACCATGCTTTCTCCCTTGCCCCACACATACTCACATGCACTATGTTGTGAAAGAAGCCGCCGGTGGGCTCTGTCTCGAGCAGAACCGCCATGAGCCGGCCCAGAGCTTTCAGGGACGTTTGCTGAAGCTGAAAGCAGAAGAGGGCAGTGAGGTTTAGCATCACGGCTGCTGCCAGAGCATAGGCTGTGTGTGCTGAGGTCGGGTTTGAGCGAGAGGTGGCCGGGAAAGTTACGGCAGGTTACCTGCAGGTACTGCGCTGCGTGCTGTGACTTCCTGACCTTCAGCATCATCTGTGCTGAAGGGTGCGTCACGATGTTTTTGCAGCACAGGACCAACATCTCGCGCATGTCCTTGCTTTCGAAAGAGGGCTTCAGCTTGCTGACAGGAGGAAGAAAGGAAGAGAAATCAGAAAGGGCCTTTAGCAGTGCTCTCCAGACTGCTTCAGACAACATCTGACTTTCTCCTAATCGACAGCTACCAAGCCAATACCCCCAGCTCCTGCTGCTGAGCACTGTCTTCAGTTCCAGCAGCGCCCACCTCCTCCCCGGCAGCAGTGAACCTCCTGCTCTGAAGGGAAGGGGACCCCAACTCTCCCTTCTCTTCCCTGCCAGGGGACTGAAGCGCCAGGGCCTTTCTCCCTGCCCAGAACCTCAGCTTCGCCGGGCACAACAGCCCAGCCTTCACTCTTCACCCCCTACCCTCTCCAGACCCTCTACCCCCTCCAGACCTTCAAGAGCTACCCAAAACGGGGACCTTACCTCAACTGCTCCAGGGCCAGAACCACCTTGAGGGGCACTGGGGAGACAGGGGTGCCCGAGTAGTATTTCTTCAGCAGGTCCTGCAAGTCCCAGAGAGACACTGTCAAGGTGGGCAGGGGGCACACGAGAGCTGTTCCACCCGCCCCTGAGACAGCCCCAACTCCCATGTTTCCCATGAAAGCAGAGCAGGATGCAGCAGCTCGACAGCTGGTGCACCTAGCCCGCTGCCCAGCCGCTGCCTCCAGCACCCAAGGTCCCTACCAGCTGGAGACGTGTGGCTGATGGAGACCTGTGTGCCCCCAGGGAAGCGAGCCTCGTGGCGCAGCCCAGAACTCTGCAGGCAGCCTTGCCTCTAGGCACTCACCATCAGGATCTCCAGAAGCTTTCCCTTCAAGGAGGGGTTAAAGGATGCAGAATCACCCACAGCTTGGAAGGCAGAGCTGAAGTCGGTGATGCTCTGCACCAGCGCGAGGTTGTTCTGCAGGTCCTGAGGCCCAAGAGAGAAGAACATTCTGTGAACTGCGGGACGGGACAAGGGCTGCAAAGGGGACACGTGGGGGCAACGCTAAGGGAAGGGCTTGGGTCTTCATCTGGGCACAAACCATTCCCCGAGGGACCTTGGGAAAGGGAAGGCCCATCTCAGCATCCCCCCACGTGGAGGGGCTGCAGCTGGGCGCTCAGACAGCCTGGCACGCTTTGAGCTCTCACCCGGCAGCTGCAGCTGTAGAGCATCAGGATGTTGCCCACGATGTCTCCCTCCAGGTGGGCGAGCAGCTGCTCCTTGGAGGCACGCAGTGCCAAGCTGCCGTGGGCGAGCACGAGAGCGCTGCGTGTGGCCTGAGCTCTCGTGCTGTCCAGCTCCATCTGTGTGGGAAGAAATGCCTTGAGACACTCGCTCAACGGCCCCCAGTGCCCCGCGATGCACCTGGGCTCCAGGGCAGGAGCTGCTGTGAAAATAAGGCAGAAGAATGCCAAGATGGAAACCCGTAACGCTTTACCTTCTTGCGCCTGGAAACCCTCGCGTTGCGGCCTTTGCACAGCCTGGACGCAAACATGGTGAGCGTGGCCAAGACTGCTTGGAAGTGACTCTCAGCCGCGTGGCTCAGAAGAGAGACCATTCCCTGCACAAAAGAACAAGGGGCAGTTGGCACAGGCCTGAATCTACAGATCCTCTCCTGAGGAAAACGGCAGCGGCGAGGAGATGGAAAGGCGCAGAGCAGGGCCAGGAGAAGCCCTCTGCCCCAGGGACGGAGCGGGGATGCTCGCAGGAGCTGGAGGAGAGCAGGGCTCACCTGGGCCTCACGTGGGTCCTCCGCGTTTGCTTCCTCCAGGTGCTGCAGCAGCTTCTCCTGGACGTGGAGGACTCCTTTACAGGCTCCCAGCACTGTGCCCAGAGCCTTGTACAGGAAAGACTGCAGGGGAAGGGAAGGAAGAAGTTGAGATGTGGCAGCAGCTTAACCTGTTGGGGGAGGGCGAGGTGGAAGGAGCCACGCTCCCTGGGAGTCGCTGAGAGCAGCTGCAGGGCCGAGCTTTAGCCATCCCTGGGCAGATTGCAGGGAAAGGCCCTCTGGGGGGCACAGACCGGGGAAGCAGCATCAGCATCCCGCATGGGCAGAGCACCAGCCGCAGCCCCAGCCCCAGCTGGACACCTGCAGCTGCACCGCTGGGTAGAGCCGGGGGGAACTCACCTTTTCTGCAGAGCTGCTGGCAGAGCTGCTCAGCCACCGGCTCAGCACACAGCTCAGGGCCTCGATCCAGCCCTCATCCCGTATGGCGTCCATGGACGCCCCGAGGAACTGTTGGAGAACAGGAGAAGACGATGTTCCCTTGCCCTTTGCCTCTTCCCTCACTCCCAATTGCTGCAGCCCTCTGGGGAGAGGTGTCTGGAAGAACAGTTCCTCTCCCAGCTCCCCAGCATTCCCTCCCTTAAAGCCGCCTGCCCCCCTTCTCCTAAGACCCCCCTTGGGCTTGGGACAGAGCGAAAGAGGCAGCGCCTCCAAGGCTCCACAGCAGCACTTGAGAGGCTGTTCTTGTCCCGTGGCGGCTCATGTGGGAGCGGGGCTACTTGGGGCAGGCAAGCACTTCTCTGCACCCAGCAGTGCCGTACCTTTAGCAGACGGCGCTCCCACTCTGCAGTGTCCAGGAAGCTCTCATCTTTCCCTGCACAGCAACAGGAAGAAAAAGACCCTTACTTGGGATCAAGGCACAGAAGAAGAGCTGCTGCATTTTCACTCCCCCCTTCCCTGCCTCCGCCTCTCCCTCCCCACCAGCACTTTACCTTGGAGACACTGCAGCAGCAGGGGGATCTCAGCGGCCCACATGGCCCCCACAGCTCTGTGGAACCTGCCGTGGAGGTTTTGCATCAGCAGTAAGGCAGCGGCCTGGAGTTCGCTGCCTGCAACAGGGCTCCCCGCCAGCACCTGAGCGAGAGCAAGGAGAAGCAGGGTCACTTCTGCAGCAAGAGCAGCGGCTTCCCCCCGGGATGGAAGCAGCTCGGCTCTGCCCTGGCGGGCAAGGAGCAGCCGACAGCTTTGCCCGTGGCCGTGCTGCTTCCTCCCGGGGGCTCGTGGCACTGGGCTCTGGAGCATCTACTCACCAGCAGGCGCGCCAGCAGCGTCTGGGGAGTCAGTCGTGGGCCTGTGAGGAGAAAAAAGTGCTGAGTCAGACTCCAAGACGCTCCGTGCCCAGCCACGCGCAGCTCCGCTGTCCCTTCTGGGTGGTAGCACAGGTCAGCAGAGCTCACCGGTGGAGTTTCTGCTCCTACCTTGAAACATGGAGCTGATGAAATGGGGATCCAGCTCCTCTACTCGCCGTCCTGTCAGATCCTCTCTCTCGGCTAGGGCTCGGACACAGCGCGAGACCGGGATCAGCATGCCGGTGTACTGGGCTGGCACCACGAACAGCAGCAGCCGTGGCCACAGGAGCTGTAGGGAACGAGGCAGTTGAGCGTGTCAGCATTCCTGCCTCCGCTCAGAGATGAAGAGGACTCAGTGAATTTCCCTGAGTCTTGTGTGCTTCGGAGCACGCTGGAGGAGAGACCTGGGTGGTGGATGAGGAACGGGTGGTGCGAAGGCAAGGAGCAGCAGCGGGGCAGAGTGTGACTTACTTTGGACATCCCTGTCGCAGAGACGTCCAGAGAGCCCAGGGTGTCCATGCAGAGCTCCTGGAGAGCTCCTTCTTCCTGGGCTTCCCGGGCAGAAAGGTCTCCAGCTGCCTGCACGACAATGGTGTTGAAACCTGGTTACCTCAGTTCTCAGGAGCCTCTCAGGAGGCTCAGGCCCCAGCGGTGCTTCTGTGCCACCCTCGGAGCAGCACAGGTCTTCCCAAAGAAGATGCTGCCCACTGTCCTTACCCTTCTTCCCGTGCTGCGGCTGAACTCAGTGAAGATGTGCCCCACCACATCCCAGGCTGAGCAGCTCCGGGTGCTCGAACTGAGCAGGTCCTTGATGAAATGCAGAACAGCCGTCCTCACCTGCCAGGGGTCAATTGTGGGTGTGATTTTTCAGGTCAGAAGGCAAAGGGAAGCCACCTGCTCATCGGGGCAGCCCTTTGGGCACGAGCAGAGACAACAGGAGCAGAGGAGAAGCCTTGGCTCCTGAGGTGAGGGCCAGGCCTTAGCACCAGGCTGTGCACTTTCCAAGCACAGCACAGGGACCTGCCCGCTCCACTCTGCCTGCTCTCCCCACAGGAGCATCACGACCGTGTGGTCAATGCCCCAGCACCTCTCTAGTCACCCCAGCCCTGCCCGTGTTGGCAGCAGCATCACCACCCCGACAAGCTTTCTTTTCCCAAAGCAGCTCACCCGGATCCTGAGGTCGCTGCACAGACACTGCACAGCTTCAACAACTTGGGGCAGCTTCTCCGTCATCACGGGCTCTGCAAGAGATGCACAGAAGCATGAGCGGAGCCCCAACCCAGATGGCAGAGGGGATCCCTGGAAGCCCCAGCCTGTGGTACTGACCATCAGAGCGAGCCAGAGCACCGAGCAGACCCAGTGCAGCCACGCGTCCAGCCTCCCAGTCATCGCCCAGCTGTGACTGCAGAAACAGGACCATTTCCTCTGGGCAGATCCGGGCTGCAGGGAGGAAATCCCACGCTATGTTAGCGAGAAACTCATGCCCATTCCTGAGGTTTGTGAGAGAGGTTTTGGCCAGGGCACCGCCAAGCGTTGCCAAAGCTCCTCTCCTTACCCTGCAGCATGATGCAGTGGCTCAGCTCCGCACGATCAGCCTCGCTGTGCTGCTTGGTGTCGTCATAGAGCTGTGGGAACAAAGTCCATATGAGAAAATCACATCAGCACTGAGGACGGAAAAGACAAACTGTGCTGCTGCTCTCATCTCCCTGGGCACTCTCAGGAAGAGGAGAGGCAGACAAAACCCAGCCTGCCCCACAGCATCCCCGGGGGGACACGCAAGGCTCTGGAACAGCCTTGAGCATGCAGGAGCTAAGGCTGAGCTGCCTTAGTCAGGGGCTCGGAGCTTTGCACTCCTCCTGACACTTAACCAAGAGGAAAACTGCTATGGGCACAGGGATAGGCTCCCCTTACCTGGTAGAACAGGGCACTTGTGATGTCCAGAAACCTGTCCTTCTGGATGACAGACTCCATGCCCTCTAAGGCCTCCAGGAAGACAATGAGGCTCTGCAAGAGACCAGGAGAGGAAGAAAGAGATGAAGCCACAGCTAGCCACTTGGGAGTGGAGAAACTGCTTCCCAATTGTTTCTCGGCAGGGAGAAGCTCCTGCACAGGCATTCTTGTTTATCCCCCACCTCCCAGCAGCACCGAGAGTCTCTCTGCTCTCAATCGAGCCGTGTTTGAGCATCATTTGCAGCCATTTCCCACCCAGCAGCCCTCTTCTCCCCCATCAGATGCAACTGGATGTGGTCCCCCCAGTTGCTAGCACAGAGCTCCTCAGGCTCTCAGGCACCCATTCCTCCTTTCTCCAAGGGCTCCCCACCTCCTCCCTGCACCCCCCGACCCCTCGTGGCACTTGCACTGGCCCCACGTCCACCCTGAGCCCTGCACAACCTCTCACCTTGGCCACCCTGCAGGTGTCCTGGATCTCCTGGCACGGGTGCACAAGCCAGAGGAGCTGCTCCCAGACGTGCTCTTGGTGCAGCTCCTCTTGCAGGAGAACATCCAGCATGGCAGCCACGGCCCCGAGGACGGCCTGTTTGTCCTGGAGAGGGATGGCAGAGGCCCGGCATCAAAGACCGAAGGTCTGCCCTTCCTACAGAGAAGGCTTTCTCTTTCCCTTCCCCTTCCCCACACCCCCACGCCCAGCAGCAGATGGGCTCGCTCCGGAGGGCAGGCAGGTTTTCCCCAGACCCTCATCCCCAGCTCTTCCTGCCACAGTGCTGTGACATGCAGCTGCTCCCTGCCGCAGAGCCGCTTCAGGGCCCTTTGCAGAGCCAGCCCACTCCCTCCCATCACTGCTCAGCTGCCAGCCCACTGGGCACAGACAGAGCTGCCACACGGGTGCCCCCGCTGCCATCCTGGGCTGGGAGTGCAGCAAGGCTCACCTCCTCCTCCTGGCAGTCCTGCCAGTTCCTCAGCACAGAGAAGAGCAGCTCCTGAAGGTTCTCATAGATCTGCTCTTTCTCCATGGCAGGCCAGGGGCATTGGGTTCCAGAGGACAAGTTCGTCTTCACTCCATCCAGCCACTGTTTCACAACTGAAAAAACAAAATTAAAGAAACATAGACGAATAGTAATCATTATTTTTTGTGTCTAAAGAGAGTGAGAGAAAAGGCAGCCTGTGAGAGTCTGCAGCAGGGCGAGGTGCAAGGGCTGTCCCGAGGCCCCCTGCTCTGGTCCGGCACTCACCGGCACAAGCGAGGCGCAGGGTCCGGCCGCTCCTCACCTGGCCCACCACACTGCGCAGGCCAGCCAGCATCAGCCACATAAAGGGGATGCACTGTGGAGCTGCAGAGGAGAAGGAGAAGTCCACAGTCAGAGCCCTGGCAGCAACAGAGGAGGGGGGAAGCCCTGCATCCCCCAGGATGCAGACCACGCGCACAGAGGAAAGACCCCTTTCCCCAGTTGTCAGAGATGTAGGGTGGCTGAGAGCACTCTACCGTAGATGCCGAACAGTCTGCTGAGGGTGATGAGCACGAAATCCTTGGATATCTCCCCGATGGCCTTCAGATGGCCCTGGAGCTCAGCCATCACCAAGCTGAAATGCATCCGGGCCAGAGCCACCAGGACGTTGCTGGCAGCCATCCTCACGTTGTCTCTGACACCCTGAAAAGGAGTCACTGGTGACACACCGTCCAGGAGACTGCCTGAGACCCTGGGAAGGGCTGAGCCACCGCCAGCACAACACCAGCACGGGCAGGCGGCTCCCTTTGCCTTTGGCTGTAACCCCTCACCTGGGTTGCCGTCAGGTCCTGGGACACCTCTGCCAGCAGCCGGTTGACCACTCCGCACGGCGGGCGGCTGTCATCTTCCCACAGGGCGCCCTCCAGCTCGCGGTACACCTGTGCTCGATCACCCTGGGGACAGGGATCGGTCCTGGTTTGCTTTGCCCTTGTTCTCGGGGAGCCGCCCACTGCCACCCATCACCGTGCCGGTGTGGTGCGCGGCCCGGCACCCACAGGACCACGGCACTGGGCCGCGGCAAGGATTCACGGTCGGACGTCCCCAGCTCACCTCATGGTCTTGCAGGCGCTGTTGCAGCAAAGTCACAGCGGAGACAGGGACAGGGCTCGCCACCCTGCCTCTCCCACTGCGACGCGAACGTCTGGGCACGCAGCCCACACAGGCAAAGAGACCTGGAAGCAAAGAGCGGAGCAGCTGCCGCCGGTGTCGCTCGGAGCCGGGGCCGAGCATCCGGCCGGCTCTGGGAGGAACGCTCCTCCAGCCCCACGGCGCGGGGCTGCGCGCGGTTGGCGGGGACGGGGAGGGAGCTTTCCCCTTGCCGGGCTGCCGGGGAAACCACGGCGGGCGGCTGCGCTCAGCAGAGCGAGGACGGTGCTGCCGGCACGTCCTGAACGGACTCTGGAGGCACACGTGCGCTCGGGCGGCGTCACGGCGTGCAGAGAGGTGGAGGGACTCACCTCGAAGGGCTCTCAGCCGCTCCATGACAGCAGGAAATCTCCAGGTAGACGCAACGCGCTCTCTGGTTCCGCTTCCTGCGGGTCCCACAAGCGGACTGAGCCACCGCTCCCACCGTTGCCACGAGGGCGCACGAGGTACCACTGTGACATCACAGCGCAGTGTCGCCTCACGGGGAATGGCTGGGGACCGGGCAGCACGCGGGGCAGCCCTGCAGGCCCTCAAACACAGCGCGTTTGTGACCTCGGCTCTGGGGTTCCGGTTCCGTGCTGAATTCCAAGCAGGGAATGACCTCAGCTGAGGGAGAGCCCCTGCCAGGGAGCAGCTGCTGGGCACCGCTGCCCGGCACTGTCTCGGTGACTGGGGACTCCATGCCGGGAGGCACTGAGGCCCCCATCTGCTGCCCAGACCACCTCTCCAGAGAGCTTTGCTGTCTGCCAGGGGCACGTGTCACAGGCGCTAAGGAGACTCTCCAGTTCGGTCTGTGTGTACTCATGCACGTGGTCAAGACCCCTCTGAAGCTCTAAGAGGAGTTGTTATTTGAATCATAGCAAAACAACAATGTGTGGTCACAGAGTTAACTGTACTTGCAGCATTCATTTTATGAAGTTGTAATAAAGACATTTTACTGGGTTAATAAATAGGACCTGAACTGTTAAAATACTTCACGAGGGCTTAATTTTAAGATTCAAGTCTCAGAAGGAGCTTAAAATGTGAAGTTTAAATGTACAATCAAACACTCTTTGGGAATAAGGCTCCTTCTTTGGCTCAGTTTGCTGTCACACAGCGGCACACTGGCACAGGGTGGTGGTTACACAGTTGCTACAAAAGATTTCTTGGGCTACAAATGTTGCCCTGATCTGTCGGACTCCTCCGTCAGTAGAAGTGTTACAAAGCACACGGAGGATACAAGGCCTTCAGAAATTGAGTAAAACGTGGAATCATACAAGGAACAAACATCAGAGTTGCACCAGCACACAAGACAGGAGACGTTTCAGCACGGAAAATTTGTTTAGCAACTCCTTCATCATCATTCAATTTCAGACAACAATCGGAGTCACTCAGTTTGCCACAGACACCACCTGGGGACTCTTCAGGAGTGGTGACACCAGCGTTACATCAGAGAAGGGGGGAAGTGAAAAGAGACACCCACACATCTGGCAGTAACCATTCATCCAGCAATAACCAGGAATAATAAACACTGAAATAAAACAAACAGAGCTCTTTGTGTCAGCTGCTTTCCCCACCCAGGAAGTCCCAGTGTGAGCTGGGATCCAGGTGGGAATTCTTCAGCGGAGGTTGTGGTGTTGATGAACACAACATCACACTTCAGTGCTCAAATGCTGGTCCGACCAGTTGATTGCAAATCTTAATCAGGGAGATGGGGAGGGGGAGGACGGACGCCGTTATGAATTGGGGTAATGGGGAAGGGAAGGAGGGCGATAGGAAAGACAGGAAAGAAGCAGCAAGGAGTCTTTATAGGAAGCAAGAGGGAGATGGTCACCACCACGGACCCAGCGTGGTTCGTAGTTCAGCCACTGACCTTCAGCAGCGGTGCGTCGTCGGGCGTTGCTGTTCTGTTGACGACGACGGCGACGGTGACCATGGCGATGATGGCCCCTTCTCAGTGCTTTCCAAGTGGCCGAGTCAGCTGTCTTTGGAGTGACAGCTCAAATCCACAGTGGTCGAGTCAGCTCGGCTTGGAGTGGCAGCTTCTGGCTCTGGGATCTCAGCAGCACCTCCTTGGTTCCCATCTTCCGGGCCCTGCCAGCAGATAAGAGGGAGCAGGGATGCCCACCTGCATCCTGTTTTCACAGGACACGAAGGTATCATTCCCAGCTTTCCCAGACCGCGCTGGAGCTATTTAGTCACAGGCAGATCTTCTCCAGCAAACACTCCTGAGCACTCCCTTCCGGAGGCAAGCAGCTCCGGAGGAAGGGGCTTCCAAATGTCCACAGAGTGATGTCGATTGTCCTTATTGCTTGTGTCCCACACTGAAGTTAGCTTTTCCCTTCCACCAAGGGCCGCAGCCTTTGATTCCATCCATCTTCCCCCATCTTGCTCCCTTGTCCGTCACAGGAAAGCTCTACTTTCTAAAGTGCACACGATGACTTGTTTGCCTGCTGCCATGCTGCTCAGCACCGTCTTTTCTCCTGCTCTGTGCTGGAATATATTCAGACACAGCCTGATTGTCCAGGAAATCAAGTTCACGGTTCTGTTACGACCATTACTGGATTGTGGAAGGATGCTTCTAGCAATATGCCATTCAGCAGGTGTAGCTTGTTGCTGGGAGGATGGTAAGATCTGACGCAGAAAGAAGGCTGTCACTGCAGCGAAAACCTTGTCAGGAGAGAGACGTGAGCTCGTCATTTGTCCATTGCATTCCTTGCAGGTTTGATACAACACATGAAGATTTCGGTACATCAGCAGTGAGCTTTCACCATACTCGTCTTCACTTGTGATTGCTTTGGTGATTTACATACCAGCAGCACAAGGAGCCTTTATACTTCTTCTTCCTTTGTTTTCTTATTGGAAAATCACTGTGAGGCAGGGAAAATGGTTTACAAGTGTCAGTGCAATGTATTTGCTTCTAGTAATGCAGATGTACTGATGCCTTGTTTTTCATCTTGCGAACGTACTTTCTAAGTTAAGTATATCTTTGTAAGCAGTAAGCAAGTACTTTTAATCACTGATACAAATTATTCCATTTACTGTCCCTATTTCTTGTCCCAGAAGATATCTTTGCATATGAAATATAAATAAAAGCAACAAATCAAAGCGATCTATTCCATTTTGCTTCACTTGAAAACTTCTGCATTCCTCTTGATTCCTCTTTAGGCATAAAGAGTTAAAGGCTCCGAAATAACTTGAAATAAAGTAGAAATTATATTCAGGATGAGTACATTTCTCAGCATTATCTTTAGAGAATAGTTTCACATTGCCAAAGCAGCTCCTTTTGGCTTTGCAAGGGAAATGAAATCCATTGTATTTTTCATTGTTATTTTAACCAGACAAGAATTCCAAATAAGGTACCTCACCTTTCCAGCAGTCCAGAGCACCGTTTTTTCCTCCACCCCCCAAAAAAGAAACAAAACAGAAATCTGCTGTGATTGGGCAGAGTTGATTGTCAGCTATTTGCAAGGGGATTATCCGAGTTATGGATTCGGTGGGCTGCACTTTCTCTTTGCTCCCAAGTATATTGTTTTGTCAGAGTCCTTAACAGGGGACACGTTTTTTGTTTAATGCAACAGTGCCATGTGTGTCGGATAATTTCCTTACTCCTGAAGGCCAACTCAACACAAGTGAGATTATCCTTGGAACTGCTGGTACGTGATCATGGCCTGTCGACGGCCAGCATTGTTTTGTCTAAGCTAATATCTGTGCTTATGTATCGACAGTTTTAGAGTTAAGGGAAAAGAAGGAATACAGGGAAAGAACATAAATCTGAATAGCCACAAGAATCTACTTTTCTGGGCTGTTTTATTTCTCTTTCTCGTGGATAGGTAACAGTTCACTGTCTTCCAGACTCTTTCTGGCTCTGATGCAAGTGGCCAACAGAGCTTCAGGGAGTCTTTTGTCTTTTTCAGTTTTATTTGTTGCATGGCTGCTCCCTCTTATCCTTCTTACCTCTTCATTACTTAAAAGAGTAATGGAAGTCAATGGGGACACACAAACACCTCCCAGAGCATCTGCTGTGATTTCCAGTGACCCTTCTGAGTAGAGATCATCTCCATGCAAAGTCGGGGCTGCAAACAGGTTGACATCAGCCTTTGGGATTATGCAAGTGAGAATTTGGTTTGTTTCAAATACATAACCTGCATGCCATAAAATCATAGGGAAGGTTTAAGGGACAGATATTAAACCGTAGGAGAGATTTAAAAGAAAAAAAATGTAGAAAACATTCTATTTAACAAATATGTTTTTTTCTTTCTTTGTTTGTTTGTTGTTGGTTTTTTTTTTTATATATCTATAACTTTGTTAAGCAGAGACTTTGGAAGATTAGGGAATCCTTATTAACATGAAGTACTTTTAATAATTTTGACTGGTTCAGTAAGAGGATGCCATTTCTGGATGCATTAAAAACCAAAGTCAAGTGTCCTTGCTGCATACCAAGGCAGACAGAAATCCCATGCTACCTGGAAAAGAAATAACACTCATTTTGGCCTTCTGTTCTGGGCAGAGGAGGAAGTGCTTGAAGAGATGCTTCAAATGGCCGTTTGTAACTCATTCTCCAGTGCTGCAAGCTCTCTTGGTTTGGACTCTGGCTTGGAAAACAACACCGGAGAGGAACTCAGCCCTCCTCATTGCTGCACAGCCTCAAGGCCCTTCTTCCCCTGACGGATTTCTGCCAAGATTCAGCTGTGAGACACTCATTTTTAGCAGCTAAGTACAGAATTCTCCACTCTCGAGAACCACGACACAAACTTCTCTCATTTTATATTAAGAGTGTGAATATAAGTGAGTGTGTTGATCAAGCAATATACCACAGAAGTGCTGTGACCTTTTAGTCGTGTCAGCATGTTTTGGGAGAAAGAGGCAGCGCAGTGTTGATGATCTCCACATTTTTCCGGCAGTGAAATTTATTCTAAAATTTCTGCAGGAAAGTTTTTTGTTTGTCATTTGTGCCAAATGACAAAGGAAAGAACCCTTCCTGTAAAATGTCTGTTAGACAGCAGCACGTTGTCAGCTGGAATCATGAGTTATTTCAGCCCTCAATGGGCTGATCTGGAGAAAGGCTGTGCCAAGGTATTTACAGATGTCTTCTGATGGGTTTGAAGCATTTCTGGCTTGCGGAGTAGGCATAATTCTGCAAAGCTGGTGGATTGCTTGATCAATCTGAAATAGAAGAAAGATCAATAATTGACAAAAAAAAACCCATAAACTCAAACAAACAAACAAAAAAACCCACAATAGATATACTGATAGCTGCATTATGTACTACATGTTCCCTTTCAGCTATATGCTTTTTTTTTTTTTTAATAAGAAAGTATAGAGCTGCCAGTTCCCTTATGCATCCTTTCTAGCTCCAGGTTAAACAAGAAATGTTATTCCTGTCACCTGGAAGGTGTATTCTGGGAAGAATGGTTTTCAAACTATTTGTGGTTCTTTAAGACCATGTTTAGTTATGGGAAAATAAAACAAAACAAAAGAACAACAACAACAAAGAAACACCAACAACCTCTATATTCTGAAAATGAAAACAAAACCCTCTTGACTTTCTCTTGACTGACTTAGAAGTATAACACATTGCATACGAATGTTTAAGGAACAACAAAGAACTGTCACGGAAAAGGAGGGAGCTGCTCTTGTACCTATCAAACCTTCCACGTCTTTGAGTGTCTGCCAACAACCAGAATGTGTGGAGGCACCTTCAGTCAATGGAGGGCAATGATGGCACTACACTTACATTAATCCTTGATGAAATAGTACAGCACTGACAGAAACTTCCCAGCAGTCTGCACTGATCTGAAATGCTCTGGCAACTCTTTGCAAAAGGTTCTTCATGCTGAGTATTTTTATGTCATTGCTTGCTTGCTGGTATCACCTGTGCTAAGCTAGCTGGACAAACCTAGATTGGCAGCTCCTCAGATGTGTTACCAGCTAATTTCTCACTGATCATTGGAAACAGAAAGTTAATTCTGCTGGGAATTCAGCCATCTTCTGCATCTCTTCCTTCTCCTGATCTCTGTTCTGCCTCCGTTTGACACAGATACACATTCAGGCTAATTAGTGAAATTTACTTTGACTCAGCACGAAAAGGAGAGCAAAAGGAAGGGCAAAATGAATGAAACAGCAGCACAAGTTACCCAGCTGTCATGTTGAAAAGACCATTTTTAAGCCAAAAGAACTGCAGAAAGAAGGAATGGATGGATTTCCTGGAGCATCCAGTTCTCCAGATGCCTACAAGAGACTGCCTTTCTGCACGTGGGACACAGAGCAGATCCCCTCTGATATTCGGCACAGGGATGGATGGTGCTACAAGCAGGTTTGTGTTTCCCTACAGGGCCCATTTGTTTCTTTGTTTCCATGTACAGAGAGCCCATGGGAGGTATCAAAACCATCTCACAGTTTGTGCTTGTAGGTTCACTATTTGGGAGCACTGACCTTCTGAGCAGCTGAAACCAAAATCTGCAATTCAGAACCTGTCAATAATATTCACATAATAATTAATTAAGAAATGCAATAGATAAGCCTTTCACACCTGGAGCTCAGCTGCCATCACAGACCATTGCAGTGATGTCCATGCATTAATTTTGTGTTGATAGTATCACTGGTGTCTCTCTTCTAGGGATGGATCTAAGCTGAAATGTGACTGCTGGTCGAGTTTCCACCTTAGTAGCTCCTCTACTGCTGCTGTCACAACTGCATTGTCCACCTGAACTGCGGGGTTGGATGTGACCTTGTGAGCAGCAGTCTGCTGGCAGACTTGTGAGCATTTTCCAGTATGTAGTTATCCCTGGTCAGTAGAAGAAGGAGAGAATTAGTGCATGTATGCATATACTATAAATACATTAATTATGTAATTATATAAGTTACATAAATTATAAATAGTTATATATTATAAATCCATGAAATATACGTGAATACATACAAACAATTAAAAATCCATAAATATTTTTGTGCACATTTAAATGTAGGAATGCATTCTATTAGAGACATTGATAAGCAGGCATTTAAGCACACCTTGCTTTGCTGTTTAAGCAGGTCTGCACCAGAATCCTGACTGTAAGTGACATCTGTGAATGTCTTGAAAAGGACAGCTCAAATCTCAGGTCATGCTGGAGCCTGGAGAAGCTGATTTCCTCTTGATTAATCCTTGATTTTCAGTGCATAGTAGTCAAATGGAAGACAACATGTAGTCCAAATGTACTGATTTGAGAAAACAGCTGCTCTGGGTACTAGGAAGCAGAGAGAAAATGGAGAAACAGACACTCCCAGAACTCTGCTGTGAGCACTTGTCTCATGAAGGATGTATCATAACAGGCACAAAACCAATGGAAGAAGAAATAGGCTTTCTAGCTGTGTCTTCATCCTCGGCATAGCTAGTTCTGTCTTTAGACATGTTTTTGAAACACTCACACATTTTACCAACAGATAAGTAGATAAGTGACCAAAATGCTGAATGTCACGCACACGTTGCTCCAAAAGTAGTGCCTGCTACTGATTTCGATGGAAACTGCAGCTCTGCTGCCATCTGCTGGCACGCCAACGAAACGTAATGGAATATTTGTAGGAAGGTTCAGCCTCTGCTGCCGTATCACCAACAGTCACCTCTGATATCATGGGCCTGCATCAGAAAATAGCAGGCGTTACTTTTGGAGCAGCCCTCATATATTACATATATATGTATCTGAGTAGCAGCAGCTCTCTAAGCCAATATTCTGATGCTCATTTGGTTGTGCTGAAGCAGTATGTGTTCAGTGCAAAGAGTGCATTTAGAGATGCTTTCATCACAGACTTTGTGACACAGTCTGCAGATCTCTATTTAGGACTCGATTTGCAGAACTGTTCATAGAGCTGCTTTTATCAGCAATTAGGAATTCCTGTTTTCTATGTGGCAAACAAATGATGCAGAGGCTGAAATGGTAGGAGGATAACTCTATCACACAGAAATGAGTATTCTGAAGCTTCTGGGAAAGAAAAGAAATCGGAAGAATTACAAAGAAGTGTTGTGGTGTATTTGCTGAAATTCTGCATTTTTAATGTGTTAAAGATTTCACTGTCCAGAGTGCTATAAAACAGGAAAAACAACAACAAACAAACAAACAAACAAACAAACAAAACAAAACCACTAACGTTGGCTTACATGGTTAAAATGTAGATGGAGGAGTAAAACCCCTGGTAAAAGCATTGTTCTGCACTTGGCAGAGTTCTGTAATCACAAAACACAGACACTGTTATCTGGCTTGTGACTGGAAATGTGTGTCTTCTGAAATCCACTGCTTCAATTCATACCTAAAATAATGCTCTAAAGGTCTGTTATGAAGATATGTTTTGGACATTAAGGCAGCCAAGAAAGGGCCTACAAAAGCATTCTGCTCCCCATCAATAATTCTTTCTTCTTTTGCAGGAATTGGCAGAGTAACCCATCTGACCTGAAACAAAAACTGAATGTAAACAGATCAGATGTTCTATATCTGAACGCAAATGTTTCCATATCTCCCAGCTGTAACTGAGAAGCTGAACCAGATGCTGCTACTATTCACCAGTATCTAGAAAATACATGCAATGTAGGAGGGTTTGTTGCTCTGTGATTGCATTTTCTCACACCTGTCAAAACGTGACTGAAGCTAATAGATGGGCTGGTGCTCTGATGCAAGAAAACAGCACGTGTTCAATTCATGCTGTTAGTGCAAAATAAACTCAAAGAAGGGAGATTTTAATTCACTGAGCTTTGTTCATTGGAAATAAAGGTACAGGCTGTTCATAAGGGTACAGAAGCAGAATGCAGCCTGTGTGCCACCAGGTGGCATGGATGGTGCAGCAGAGCAGAGACTTTGTTCCGATGCCCTTGTAGAAGGCGGAGCATTTCTCCATCACAGCAGCAGAGGGCAGGAGGGGTCCACGGTGAGGGCACACACTCCTCTATTTTTCTTGCAATCAATGACAAAAGGAACATGAAAACCAGATGTGTTTCCCATGGCAAACAACAGCCTTTCCATCCTTACAGTCCTTCCTGCCATCAGCAGCAACTGAAACAACATCCCACTCACCTTTGCCATGTCTGGCAGAGGTTGCAGCTCTTTCTATTACATCCCCCTGGCTTTCAAGGCAGCAGTGCCTGTGTCACACACGGAAATTTGCAATCTTTGTACCTGCTGTGCCATGCCCATGGCAACAGCAATGCAGATGCCAGCAGCTGATGCCCACAAGGACAGCCAGCCTGCACTTATTTTCATTACATATCTTTCTCCTGATGTCCTTCTAGAAGGTGGGACATTTCTCCATCTGTCAGCAGAGGGCAGGAGGGGTGCAAGGTGAGGGCACACTCTCCTCTCTTTTTCTGGCACTCAAAGACAAAGAGAACATGAAAACCAGATGTGTTTCCCTGCCCGTGGCAAACACCAGCCTTTCCATCACTACAGTCCTTCCTGCCATCAGCAGCAATTGAAATAACATCCCACTCACCTTTGCCATGTCGGACACAGGTTGCTGCAATTTCTATTACATCCCTCTGGCTTTCGAGGCAGCAGTGCCTGTGTTAATCAGGGAAATGCAATCTTTGTACCTGCTGTGCCATGCCCATGCCAACAACAATGCAGATGTCAGCAGCTGATGCCCACAAGTATTACCAGCCTGCACTTATTTTCATTATATATCTTTCTCTTGATGTCCTTCTAGAAGGTGGGACATTTCTCCATCTGTCAGCAGAGGGCAGGAGGGGTCCAAGGTGAGGGCACACTCTCCTCTGTTTTTCTGGCACTCAAAGACAAAGAGAACATGAAAACCAGATGTGTTTCCCTGCCCATGGCAAACACCAGCCTTTCCATCCTTACATTCCTCCCAGCCATCAGCAGCAACAGAAACAACATCCCACTCACCTTTGCCATGTCTGGCAGAGGTTGCAGCTCTATCTATTACATCCCTCTGGCTTTCAAGGCAGCAGTGCCTGTGGCACACAAGGACATTTGCAATCTTTGTACCTGCTGTGCCATGCCCATGGCAACAACAATGCAAATGCCAGCAGCTGATGCCCACAAGTACAGCCAGCTTGCACTTATTTTCATTACATATCTTTCTCCTGATGTCCTTCTTGAAGCTGGGACATTTGTCCATCTGTCAGCAGAAGAGGGCAGGAGGGGTCCAAGGTGAGGGCACACTCTCCTCTCTTTTTCTGGCACTCAAAGACAAAGAGAACATGAAAACCAGATGTGTTTCCCTGCCCGTGGCAAACAACAGCCTTTCCATCACTACAGTCCTTCCTGCCATCAGCAGCAACTGAAACAACATCCCACTCACCTTTGCCATGTCTGGCAGAAGTTGCTGCAATTTCTATTACATCCCTCTGGCTTTCGAGGCAGTAGTGCCTGTGTTAATCAGGGAAATGCAATCTTTGTACCTGCTGTGCCATGCCCATGCCAACAACAATGCACATGCCAGCAGCTGATGCCCACAAGTATAGCCAGCCTGCACTTATTTTCATTACATATCTTTGTCTTGATGTCCTTCTACAAGGTGGGACATTTCTCCATCTCAGCAGAAGAGGGCAGGAGGGGTCCAAGGTGAGGGCACACTCTCCTCTCTTTTTCTGGCACTCAAAGACAAAGAGAACATGAAAACCAGATGTGTTTCCCTGCCCATGGCAAACACAGCCTTTCCATCACCACAGTCCTTCCTGCCATCAGCAGCAACCGAAACAACATCCCACTCACCTTTGCCATGTCTGGCAGATGTTGCAGCTCTTTCTATTACATCCCCCTGGCTTTCAAGGCAGCAGTGCCTGTGTCACACATGGAAATTTGCAATCTTTGTACCTGCTGTGCCATGCCCATGCCAACAACAATGCAAATGCCAGCAGCTGATGCCCACAAGGACAGCCAGCCTGCACTTATTTTCATTACATATCCTTGTCTTGATGTCCTTCTAGAAGGTGGGACATTTCTCCATCTGTCAGCAGAGGGCAGCAGGGGTCCAAGGTGAGGGCACACTCTCCTCTATTTTTCTGGCACTCAAAGACAAAGAGAACATGAAAACCAGATGTGTTTCCCTGCCTGTGGCAAACACCAGCCTTTCCATCACCACAGTCCTTCCTGCCATCAGCAGCAACAGAAACAACATCCCACTCACCTTTGCCATGTCTGGCAGAGGCTGCAGCTCTTTCTATTACATCCCCCTGGCTTTCAAGGCAGCAGTGCCTGTGTTAATCAGGGAAATGCAATCTTTGTACCTGCTGTGCCATGCCCATGGCAACAACAATGCACATGCCAGCAGCTGATGCCCACAAGGACAGCCAGCCCGCACTTATTTTCATTACATATCTTTCTCCTGATGTCCTTCTTGAAGCTGGGACATTTCTCCATCTGTCAGCAGAAGAGGGCAGCAGGGGTCCAAGGTGAGGGCACACTCTCCTCTCTTTTTCTGGCACTCAAAGACAAAGAGAACATGAAAACCAGATGTGTTTCCCTGCCCGTGGCAAACACCAGCCTTTCCATCCTGACAGTCCTTCCTGCCATCAGCAGCAACTGAAACAACATCCCACTCACCTTTGCCATGTCAGGCAGATGTTGCAGCTCTTTCTATTACATCCCCCTGGCTTTCAAGGCAGCAGTGCCTGTGTCACACAAGGAAATTTGCAATCTTTGTACCTGCTGTGCCATGCCCATGGCAACAACAATGCACATGCCAGCAGCTGATGCCCACAAGGACAGCCAACCTGCACTTATTTTCATTACATATCTTTCTCCTGATGTCCTTCTTGAAGCTGGGACATTTCTCCATCTCAGCAGAAGAGGGTAGCAGGGGTCCAAGGTGAGGGCACACTCTCCTCTCTTTTTCTGGCACTCAAAGACAAAGAGAACATGAAAACCAGATGTGTTTCCCTGCCCGTGGCAAACAACAGCCTTTCCATCCTGATAGTCCTTCCTGCCATCAGCAGCAACTGAAACAACATCCCACTCACCTTTGCCATGTCTGGCAGAGGTTGCAGCTCTTTCTATTACATCCCCCTGCCTTTCGAGGCAGCAGTGCCTGTGTCACACATGGAAATGCAATCTTTGTACCTGCTGTGCCATGCCCATGGCAACAACAATGCAAATGCCGGCAGCTGATGCCCACAAGGACAGCCAGCCTGCACTTATTTTCATTACATAGCTTTGTCCTGATGTCCTTCTAGAAGGTGGGACATTTCTCCATCTCAGCAGAAGAGGGCAGCAGGGGTCCAAGGTGAGGGCACACTCTCCTCTCTTTTTCTGGCACTCAAAGACAAAGAGAACATGAAAACCAGATGTGTTTCCCTGCCCGTGGCAAACACAGCCTTTCCATCCTTGACAGTCCTTCCTGCCATCAGCAGCAACAGAAACAACATCCCACTCACCTTTGCCATGTCTGGCAGAGGTTGCAGCTCTTTCTATTACATCCCCCTGGCTTTCAAGGCAGCAGTGCCTGTGTTAATCAGGGAAATGCAATCTTTGTACCTGCTGTGCCATGCCCATGGCAACAACAATGCAGATGCCAGCAGATGATGCCCACAAGGACAGCCAGCCTGCACTTATTTTCATTACATATCTTTCTCCTGATGTCCTTCTTGAAGCTGGGACATTTCTCCATCTGTCAGCAGAGGGAAGGAGGGGTCCAAGGTGAGGGCACACTCTCCTCTCTTTTTCTGGCACTCAAAGACAAAGAGAACATGAAAACCAGATGTGTTTCCCTGCCCATGGCAAACACAGCCTTTCCATCCTTGACAGTCCTTCCTGCCATCAGCAGCAACCGAAACAACATCCCACTCACCTTTGCCATGTCGGGCACAGGTTGCAGCTCTTTCTATTACATCCCCCTGGCTTTCAAGGCAGCAGTGCCTGTGGCACACAAGGACATTTGCAATCTTTGTACCTGCTGTGCCATGCCCATGCCAACAACAATGCAAATGCCAGCAGCTGATGCCCACAAGGACAGCCAGCCTGCACTTATTTTCATTACATATCCTTGTCTTGATGTCCTTCTAGAAGGTGGGACATTTCTCCATCTCAGCAGAAGAGGGCAGGAGGGGTCCAAGGTGAGGGCACACTCTCCTCTCTTTTTCTGGCACTCAAAGACAAAGAGAACATGAAAACCAGATGTGTTTCCCTGCCCGTGGCAAACACCAGCCTTTCCATCCTGACAGTCCTTCCTGCCATCAGCAGCAACTGAAACAACATCCCACTCATCTTTGCCATGTCTGGCAGAGGTTGCTGCAATTTCTATTACATCCCTCTGGCTTTCGAGGCAGTAGTGCCTGTATTAATCAGGGAAATGCAATCTTTGTACCTGCTGTGCCATGCCCATGCCAACAACAATGCACATGCCAGCAGCTGATGCCCACAAGGACAGCCAGCCTGCACTTATTTTCATTACATATCTTTGTCTTGATGTCCTTCTTGAAGCTGGGACATTTCTCCATCTCAGCAGCAGAGGGCAGGAGGGGTCCAAGGTGAGGGCACACTCTCCTCTCTTTTTCTGGCACTCAAAGACAAAGAGAACATGAAAACCAGATGTGTTTCCCTGCCCATGGCAAACACCAGCCTTTCCATCACCACAGTCCTTCCTAGCATCAGCAGCAACTGAAACAACATCCCACTCACCTTTGCCATGTCTGGCAGATGTTGCAGCAATTTCTATAACATCCCCCTGGCTTTCAAGACAGCAGTGTCTGTGTCACACATGGAAATGCAATCTTTGTACCTGCTGTGCCATGCCCATGCCAACAACAATGCACATGCCAGCAGCTGATGCCCACAAGGACAGCCAGCCTGCACTTATTTTCATTACATATCTTTCTCCTGATGTCCTTCTTGAAGCTGGGATATTTCTCCATCTGTCAGCAGAAGAGGGCAGGAGGGGTGCAAGGTGAGGGCACACTCTCCTCTCTTTTTCTGGCACTCAAAGACAAAGAGAACATGAAAACCAGATGTGTTTCCCTGCCCATGGCAAGCACCAGCCTTTCCATCCTTGACAGTCCTTCCTCCCATCAGCAGCAAATGAAACAACATCCCACTCACCTTTGCCATGTCGGGCACAGGTTGCAGCTCTTTCTATTACATCCCCCTGGCTTTCAAGGCAGCAGTGCCTGTGTCACACAAGAAAATTTGCAATCTTTGTACCTGCCATGCCATGCCCATGGCAACAACAATGCACATGCCGGCAGCTGATGCCCACAAGGACAGCCAGCCTGCACTTATTTTCATTACATAGCTTTGTCTTGATGTCCTTCTACAAGGTGGGACATTTCTCCATCTGTCAGCAGAGGGCAGGAGGGGTCCAAGGTGAGGGCACACTCTCCTCTATTTTTCTGGCACTCAAAGACAAAGAGAACATGAAAACCAGATGTGTTTCCCTGCCCGTGGCAAACACCAGCCTTTCCATCACCACAGTCCTTCCTGCCATCAGCAGCAACAGAAACAACATCCCACTCACCTTTGCCATGTCGGGCACAGGTTGCTGCAATTTCTATTACATCCCTCTGGCTTTCGAGGCAGTAGTGCCTGTGTTAATCAGGGAAATGCAATCCTTGTACCTGCTGTGCCATGCCCATGGCAACAACAATGCAGATGCCAGCAGCTGATGCCCACAAGTACAGCCAGCCCGCACTTATTTTCATTACATATCTTTCTCCTGATGTCCTTCTAGAAGGTGCGACATTTCTCCAGCTCAGCAGAAGAGGGCAGCAGGGGTCCAAGGTGAGGGCACACTCTCCTCTCTTTTTCTGGCACTCAAAGACAAAGAGAACATGAAAACCAGATGTGTTTCCCTGCCCGTGGCAAACACAGCCTTTCCATCCTTGACAGTCCTTACTGCCATCAGCAGCAACTGAAACAACATCCCACTCACCTTTGCCATGTCTGGCAGAGGTTGCTGCAATTTCTATTACATCCCTCTGGCTTTCGAGGCAGCAGTGCCTGTGTTAATCAGGGAAATGCAATCTTTGTACCTGCTGTGCCATGCCCATGCCAACAACAATGCACATGCCAGCAGCTGATGCCCACAAGTATAGCCAGCCTGCACTTATTTTCATTACATATCTTTGTCTTGATGTCCTTCTAGAAGGTGGGACATTTCTCCATCTCAGTACAAGAGGGCAGGAGGGGTCCAAGGTGAGGGCACACTCTCCTCTCTTTTTCTGGCACTCAAAGACAAAGAGAACATGAAAACCAGATGTGTTTCCCTGCCCATGGCAAACAGCAGCCTCTCCATCCTTACATTCCTTCCTGCCATCAGCAGCAACTGAAACAACATCCCACTCACCTTTGCCATGTCTGGCAGAAGTTGCTGCAATTTCTATTACATCCCTCTGGCTTTCGAGGCAGCAGTGCCTGTGTTAATCAGGGAAATGCAATCTTTGTACCTGCTGTGCCATGCCCATGGCAACAACAATGCAGATGCCAGCAGCTGATGCCCACAAGTACAGCCAGCCTGCACTTATTTTCATTACATATCTTTCTCCTGATGTCCTTCTTGAAGCTGGGACATTTCTCCATCTGTCAGCAGAAGAGGGCAGGAGGGGTGCAAAGTGAGGGCACACTCTCCTCTCTTTTTCTGGCACTCAAAGACAAAGAGAACATGAAAACCAGATGTGTTTCCCTGCCCATGGCAAACACAGCCTTTCCATCCTGACAGTTCTTCCTGCCATCAGCAGCAACTGAAACAACATCCCACTCACCTTTGCCATGTCTGGCAGATGTTGCAGCTCTTTCTATTACATCCCTCTGGCTTTCAAGGCAGCAGTGCCTGTGTTAATCAGGGAAATGCAATCTTTGTACCTGCTGTGCCATGCCCATGCCAACAACAATGCACATGCCAGCAGTTGATGCCCACAAGTATAGCCAGCCTGCACTTATTTTCATTACATATCTTTGTCTTGATGTGCTTCTAGAAGGTGGGACATTTCTCCATCTCAGCAGAAGAGGGCAGGAGGGGTCCAAGGTGAGGGCACACTCTCCTCTCTTTTTCTGGCACTCAAAGACAAAGAGAACATGAAAACCAGATGTGTTTCCCTGCCCGTGGCAAACACAGCCTTTCCATCACCACAGACCTTCCTGCCATCAGCAGCAACTGAAACAACATCCCACTCACCTTTGCCATGTCTGGCAGAAGTTGCTGCAATTTCTATTACATCCCTCTGGCTTTCGAGGCAGCAGTGCCTGTGTCACACAAGGAAATTTGCAATCTTTGTACCTGCTCTGCCATGCCCATGGCAACAACAATGCACATGCCAGCAGCTGATGCCCACAAGGACAGCCAGCCTGCACTTATTTTCATTACATATCTTTCTCCTGATGTCCTTCTTGAAGCTGGGACATTTCTCCATCTGTCAGTACAAGAGGGCAGGAGGGGTGCAAAGTGAGGGCACACTCTCCTCTCTTTTTCTGGCACTCAAAGACAAAGAGAACATGAAAACCAGATGTGTTTCCCTGCCCATGGCAAACACAGCCTTTCCATCCTGACAGTCCTTCCTGCCATCAGCAGCAACTGAAACAACATCCCACACAACTTTGCCATGTCTGGCAGAGGTTGCAGCTCTTTCTATTACATCCCCCTGGCTTTCAAGGCAGCAGTGCCTGTGGCACACAAGGACATTTGCAATCTTTGTACCTGCTGTGCCATGCCCATGCCAACAACAATGCACATGCCAGCAGCTGATGCCCACAAGGACAGCCAGCCTGCACTTATTTTCATTACATATCTTTGTCTTGATGTCCTTCTAGAAGGTGGGACATTTCTCCATCTGTCAGCAGAGGGCAGGAGGGGTCCAAGGTGAGGGCACACTCTCCTCTCTTTTTCTGGCACTCAAAGACAAAGAGAACATGAAAACCAGATGTGTTTCCCTGCCCATGGCAAACACCAGCCTTTCCATCCTGATAGTCCTTCCTGCCATCAGCAGCAACTGAAACAACATCCCACTCACCTTTGCCATGTCTGGCAGAGGTTGCAGCTCTTTCTATTACATCCCCCTGCCTTTCGAGGCAGCAGTGCCTGTGTCACACATGGAAATGCAATCTTTGTACCTGCTGTGCCATGCCCATGGCAACAACAATGCAAATGCCGGCAGCTGATGCCCACAAGGACAGCCAGCCTGCACTTATTTTCATTACATAGCTCTGTCCTGATGTCCTTCTAGAAGGTGGGACATTTCTCCATCTCAGCAGAAGAGGGCAGCAGGGGTCCAAGGTGAGGGCACACTCTCCTCTCTTTTTCTGGCACTCAAAGACAAAGAGAACATGAAAACCAGATGTGTTTCCCTGCCCATGGCAAACACAGCCTTTCCATCCTTGACAGTCCTTCCTCCCATCAGCAGCAACAGAAACAACATCCCACTCACCTTTGCCATGTCTGGCAGATGTTGCAGCTCTTTCTATTACATCCCTCTTGCTTTCGAGGCAGTAGTGCCTGTATTAATCAGGGAAATGCAATCTTTGTACCTGCTGTGCCATGCCCATGCCAACAACAATGCACATGCCAGCAGCTGATGCCCACAGAGACAGCCAGCCTGCACTTATTTTCATTACATATCTTTGTCTTGATGTCCTTCTTGAAGCTGGGACATTTCTCCATCTCAGCAGAAGAGGGCAGGAGGGGTCCAAGGTGAGGGCACACTCTCCTCTCTTTTTCTGGCACTCAAAGACAAAGAGAACATGAAAACCAGATGTGTTTCCCTGCCCATGGCAAACACCAGCCTTTCCATCACCACAGTCCTTCCTAGCATCAGCAGCAACTGAAACAACATCCCACTCACCTCTGCCATGTCTGGCAGATGTTGCAGCAATTTCTATTACATCCCCCTGGCTTTCAAGACAGCAGTGTCTGTGTCACACATGGAAATGCAATCTTTGTACCTGCTGTGCCATGCCCATGCCAACAACAATGCACATGCCAGCAGCTGATGCCCACAAGGACAGCCAGCCTGCACTTATTTTCATTACATATCTTTCTCCTGATGTCCTTCTTGAAGCTGGGATATTTCTCCATCTGTCAGCAGAAGAGGGCAGGAGGGGTGCAAGGTGAGGGCACACTCTCCTCTCTTTTTCTGGCACTCAAAGACAAAGAGAACATGAAAACCAGATGTGTTTCCCTGCCCATGGCAAGCACCAGCCTTTCCATCCTTGACAGTCCTTCCTCCCATCAGCAGCAAATGAAACAACATCCCACTCACCTTTGCCATGTCGGGCACAGGTTGCAGCTCTTTCTATTACATCCCCCTGGCTTTCAAGGCAGCAGTGCCTGTGGCACACAAGAAAATTTGCAATCTTTGTACCTGCTGTGCCATGCCCATGGCAACAACAATGCACATGCCGGCAGCTGATGCCCACAAGGACAGCCAGCCTGCACTTATTTTCATTACATAGCTTTGTCTTGATGTCCTTCTACAAGGTGGGACATTTCTCCATCTGTCAGCAGAGGGCAGGAGGGGTCCAAGGTGAGGGCACACTCTCCTCTATTTTTCTGGCACTCAAAGACAAAGAGAACATGAAAACCAGATGTGTTTCCCTGCCCGTGGCAAACACCAGCCTTTCCATCACCACAGTCCTTACTGCCATCAGCAGCAACAGAAACAACATCCCACTCACCTTTGCCATGTCGGGCACAGGTTGCTGCAATTTCTATTACATCCCTCTGGCTTTCGAGGCAGTAGTGCCTGTGTTAATCAGGGAAATGCAATCCTTGTACCTGCTGTGCCATGCCCATGGCAACAACAATGCAGATGCCAGCAGCTGATGCCCACAAGTACAGCCAGCCCGCACTTATTTTCATTACATATCTTTCTCCTGATGTCCTTCTAGAAGGTGCGACATTTCTCCAGCTCAGCAGAAGAGGGCAGCAGGGGTCCAAGGTGAGGGCACACTCTCCTCTCTTTTTCTGGCACTCAAAGACAAAGAGAACATGAAAACCAGATGTGTTTCCCTGCCCGTGGCAAACACAGCCTTTCCATCCTTGACAGTCCTTACTGCCATCAGCAGCAACTGAAACAACATCCCACTCATCTTTGCCATGTCTGGCAGAGGTTGCTGCAATTTCTATTACATCCCTCTGGCTTTCGAGGCAGTAGTGCCTGTGTTAATCAGGGAAATGCAATCTTTGTACCTGCTGTGCCATGCCCATGCCAACAACAATGCACATGCCAGCAGCTGATGCCCACAAGTATAGCCAGCCTGCACTTATTTTCATTACATATCTTTGTCTTGATGTCCTTCTAGAAGGTGGGACATTTCTCCATCTCAGTACAAGAGGGCAGGAGGGGTCCAAGGTGAGGGCACACTCTCCTCTCTTTTTCTGGCACTCAAAGACAAAGAGAACATGAAAACCAGATGTGTTTCCCTGCCCATGGCAAACAGCAGCCTCTCCATCCTTACATTCCTTCCTGCCATCAGCAGCAACTGAAACAACATCCCACTCACCTTTGCCATGTCTGGCAGAAGTTGCTGCAATTTCTATTACATCCCTCTGGCTTTCGAGGCAGCAGTGCCTGTGTTAATCAGGGAAATGCAATCTTTGTACCTGCTGTGCCATGCCCATGCCAACAACAATGCACATGCCAGCAGCTGATGCCCACAAGTATAGCCAGCCTGCACTTATTTTCATTACATATCTTTGTCTTGATGTCCTTCTAGAAGGTGGGACATTTCTCCATCTCAGCAGAAGAGGGCAGGAGGGGTCCAAGGTGAGGGCACACTCTCCTCTCTTTTTCTGGCACTCAAAGACAAAGAGAACATGAAAACCAGATGTGTTTCCCTGCCCGTGGCAAACACAGCCTTTCCATCACCACAGACCTTCCTGCCATCAGCAGCAACTGAAACAACATCCCACTCACCTTTGCCATGTCTGGCAGAGGTTGCAGCTCTTTCTATTACATCCCCCTGGCTTTCAAGGCAGCAGTGCCTGTGTCACACAAGGAAATTTGCAATCTTTGTACCTGCTGTGCCATGCCCATGGCAACAACAATGCACATGCCAGCAGCTGATGCCCACAAGGACAGCCAGCCTGCACTTATTTTCATTACATATCTTTCTCCTGATGTCCTTCTTGAAGCTGGGACATTTCTCCATCTGTCAGTACAAGAGGGCAGGAGGGGTGCAAAGTGAGGGCACACTCTCCTCTCTTTTTCTGGCACTCAAAGACAAAGAGAACATGAAAACCAGATGTGTTTCCCTGCCCATGGCAAACACAGCCTTTCCATCCTGACAGTTCTTCCTGCCATCAGCAGCAACTGAAACAACATCCCACTCACCTTTGCCATGACTGTCAGTGGTTGCAGCTCTTTCTATTACACCGCTCTGGCTTTCAAGGCAGTAGTGCCTGTGGCACACAAGGAAATTTGCAATCTTTGTACCTGCTGTGCCATGCCCATGGCAACAACAATGCACATGCCAGCAGCTGATGCCCACAAGGACAGCCAGCCTGCACTTATTTTCATTACGTATCTTTGTCCTGATGTCCTTCTAGAAGGTGGGACATTTCTCCATCTCAGCAGCAGAGGGCAGGAGGGGTGCAAGCTGAGGGCACACTCTCTTCCTTTTTTCTGGCACTCAAAGACAAAGAGAACATGAAAACCTGATGTGTTTCCCTGCCCATGGCAAACACAGCCTTTCCATCCTTGACAGTCCTTCCTGCCATCAGCAGCAACTGAAACAACATCCCACTCACCTTTGCCATGTCTGGCAGATGTTGCAGCTCTTTCTATTACATCCCTCTGGCTTTCAAGGCAGCAGTGCCTGTGTTAATCAGGGAAATGCAACCTTTGTACCTGCTGTGCCATGCCCATGCCAACAACAATGCAGATGCCAGCAGCTGATGCCCACAAGGACAGCCAGCCTGCACTTATTTTCATTACATATCTTTCTCCTGATGTCCTTCTTGAAGCTGGAACATTTCTCCATCTGTCAGTAGAAGAGAGCAGGAGGGGTCCAAGGTGAGGGCACACTCTCCTCTCTTTTTCTGGCACTCAAAGACAAAGAGAACATGAAAACCAGATGTGTTTCCCTGCCCATGGCAAACACAGCCTTTCCATCCTTGACAGTCCTTCCTCCCATCTGCAGCAACAGAAACAACATCCCACTCACCTTTGCCATGTCTGGCAGAGGTTGCAGCTCTTTCTATTACATCCCCCTGGCTTTCAAGGCAGCAGTGCCTGTGTTAATCAGGGAAATGCAATCTTTGTACCTGCTGTGCCATGCCCATGCCAACAACAATGCAGATGCCAGCAGCTGATGCCCACAAGGACAGCCAGCCTGCACTTATTTTCACTACATATCCTTGTCTTGATGTCCTTCTAGAAGGTGGGACATTTCTCCATCTCAGCACAAGAGGGCAGGAGGGGTGCAAGGTGAGGGCACACTCTCCTCTCTTTTTCTGGCACTCAAAGACAAAGAGAACATGAAAACCAGATGTGTTTCCCTGCCCGTGGCAAACACAGCCTTTCCATCACCACAGTCCTTCCTGCCATCAGCAGCAACTGAAACAACATCCCACTCACCTTTGCCATGTCTGGCAGAGGTTGCAGCTCTTTCTATTACATCCCTCTGGCTTTCAAGGCAGCAGTGCCTGTGGCACACAAGGACATTTGCAATCTTTGTACCTGCTGTGCCATGCCCATGGCAACAACAATGCACATGCCAGCAGCTGATGCCCACAAGGACAGCCAGCCTGCACTTATTTTCATTACATATCTTTCTCCTGATGTCCTTCTTGAAGCTGGGACATTTCTCCATCTGTCAGCAGAAGAGGGCAGGAGGGGTACAAGGTGAGGGCACACTCTCCTCTCTTTTTCTGGCACTCAAAGAGACAGAAAACATGAAAACCAAATGTGTTTCCCTGCCCATGGCAAACACCAGCCTTTCCATCACCACAGTCCTTCCTGCCATCAGCAGCAAATGAAACAACATCCCACTCATCTTTGCCATGTCTGGCAGAGGTTGCTGCAATTTCTATTACATCCCTCTGGCTTTCGAGGCAGTAGTGCCTGTATTAATCAGGGAAATGCAATCTTTGTACCTGCTGTGCCATGCCCATGCCAACAACAATGCAGATGCCAGCAGCTGATGCCCACAAGTACAGCCAGCCTGCACTTATTTTCATTACATATCTTTGTCTTGATGTCCTTCTACAAGGCGGGACATTTCTCCATCTCAGCAGCAGAGGGCAGCAGGGGTCCAAGGTGAGGGCACACTCTCCTCTATTTTTCTGGCACTCAAAGACAAAGAGAACATGAAAACCAGATGTGTTTCCCTGCCCATGGCAAACACCAGCCTTTCCATCACCACAGTCCTTCCTGCCATCAGCAGCAACTGAAACAACATCCCACTCACCTTTGCCATGTCTGGCAGATGTTGCAGCAATTTCTATTACATCCCCCTGGCTTTCAAGGCAGCAGTGCCTGTGTCACACATGGAAATGCAATCTTTGTACCTGCTGTGCCATGCCCATGGCAACAACAATGCAGATGCCAGCAGCTGATGCCCACAAGGACAGCCAGCCTGCACTTATTTTCATTACATATCTTTCTCCTGATGTCCTTCTTGAAGCTGGGACATTTCTCCATCTGTCAGCAGAAGAGGGCAGGAGGGGTGCAAAGTGAGGGCACACTCTCCTCTCTTTTTCTGGCACTCAAAGACAAAGAGAACATGAAAACCAGATGTGTTTCCCAGCCCATGGCAAACACAGCCTTTCCATCCTGACAGTTCTTCCTGCCATCAGCAGCAACTGAAACAACATCCCACTCACCTTTGCCATGACTGTCAGTGGTTGCATCTCTTTCTATTACACCGCTCTGGCTTTCAAGGCAGCAGTGCCTGTGTTAATCAGGGAAATGCAATCTTTGTACCTGCTGTGCCATGCCCATGCCAACAACAATGCACATGCCAGCAGCTGATGCCCACAAGGACAGCCAGCCTGCACTTATTTTCATTACGTATCTTTGTCCTGATGTCCTTCTAGAAGGTGGGACATTTCTCCATCTCAGCAGCAGAGGGCAGGAGGGGTGCAAGCTGAGGGCTCACTCTCTTCCTTTTTTCTGGCACTCAAAGACAAAGAGAACATGAAAACCTGATGTGTTTCCCTGCCCATGGCAAACACAGCCTTTCCATCCTTGACAGTCCTTACTGCCATCAGCAGCAACTGAAACAACATCCCACTCACCTTTGCCATGTCGGGCACAGGTTGCTGCAATTTCTATTACATCCCTCTGGCTTTCGAGGCAGCAGTGCCTGTGTTAATCAGGGAAATGCAATCTTTGTACCTGCTGTGCCATGCCCATGGCAACAACAATGCACATGCCAGCAGCTGATGCCCACAAGTATAGCCAGCCTGGACTTATTTTCATTACATATCTTTCTCCTGATGTCCTTCTTGAAGCTGGGACATTTCTCCATCTGTCAGCAGAAGAGGGCAGGAGGGGTGCAAGGTGAGGGCACACTCTCCTCTCTTTTTCTGGCACTCAAAGACAAAGAGAACATGAAAACCAGATGTGTTTCCCTGCCCATGGCAAACACCAGCCTTTCCATCCTGACAGTCCTTCCTGCCATCAGCAGCAACTGAAACAACATCCCACTCATCTTTGCCATGTCTGGCAGAGGTTGCTGCAATTTCTATTACATCCCCCTGGCTTTCAAGGCAGCAGTGCCTGTGGCACACAAGGACATTTGCAATCTTTGTACCTGCTGTGCCATGCCCATGGCAACAACAATGCAAATGCCGGCAGCTGATGCCCACAAGGACAGCCAGCCTGCACTGATTTTCATTACATATCTTTCTCCTGATGTCCTTCTTGAAGCTGGGACATTTCTCCATCTGTCAGCAGAAGAGGGCAGGAGGGGTCCAAGGTGAGGGCACACTCTCCTCTCTTTTTCTGGCACTCAAAGACAAAGAGAACATGAAAACCAGATGTGTTTCCCTGCCCATGGCAAACACCAGCCTTTCCATCCTTGACAGTCCTTCCTCCCATCAGCAGCAACTGAAACAACATCCCACTCACCTTTGCCATGTCGGGCACAGGTTGCTGCAATTTCTATTACATCCCTCTGGCTTTAGAGGCAGTAGTGCCTGTGTTAATCAGGGAAATGCAATCTTTGTACCTGCTGTGCCATGCCCATGGCAACAACAATGCAGATGCCAGCAGCTGATGCCCACAAGTACAGCCAGCCTGCACTTATTTTCATTACATATCTTTCTCCTGATGTCCTTCTAGAAGGTGCGACATTTCTCCATCTCAGCAGCAGAGGGCAGCAGGGGTCCAAGGTGAGGGCACACTCTCCTCTCTTTTTCTGGCACTCAAAGACAAAGAGAACATGAAAACCAGATGTGTTTCCCTGCCCGTGGCAAGCACAGCCTTTCCATCACCACAATCCTTCCTGCCATCAGCAGTAACTGAAACAACATCCCACTCACCTTTGCCATGTCGGGCACAGGTTGCTGCAATTTCTATTACATCCCTCTGGCTTTCGGGGCAGTAGTGCCTGTGTTAATCAGGGAAATGCAATCTTTGTACCTGCTGTGCCATGCCCATGGCAACAACAATGCAGATGCCAGCAGCTGATGCCCACAAGGACAGCCAGCCTGCACTTATTTACATTACATATCTTTCTCCTGATGTCCTTCTTGAAGCTGGGACATTTCTCCATCTGTCAGTACAAGAGGGCAGGAGGGGTCCAAGGTGAGGGCACACTCTCCTCTCTTTTTCTGGCACTCAAAGACAAAGAGAACATGAAAACCAGATGTGTTTCCCTGCCCATGGCAAACACAGCCTTTCCATCCTTGACAGTCCTTCCTGCCATCAGCAGCAACTGAAACAACATCCCACTCACCTTTGCCATGTCTGGCAGATGTTGCAGCTCTTTCTATTACATCCCTCTGGCTTTCAAGGCAGCAGTGCCTGTGTTAATCAGGAAAATGCAATCTTTGTACCTGCTGTGCCATGCCCATGCCAACAACAATGCAGATGCCAGCAGCTGATGCCCACAAGGACAGCCAGCCTGCACTTATTTTCATTACATATCTTTCTCCTGATGTCCTTCTTGAAGCTGGGACATTTCTCCATCTGTCAGTAGAAGAGAGCAGGAGGGGTCCAAGGTGAGGGCACACTCTCCTCTCTTTTTCTGGCACTCAAAGACAAAGAGAACATGAAAACCAGATGTGTTTCCCTGCCCGTGGCAAACACAGCCTTTCCATCCTTGACAGTCCTTCCTGCCATCAGCAGCAACAGAAACAACATCCCACTCACCTTTGCCATGTCTGGCAGAGGTTGCAGCTCTTTCTATTACATCCCCCAGGCTTTCAAGGCAGCAGTGCCTGTGTTAATCAGGGAAATGCAATCTTTGTACCTGCTGTGCCATGCCCATGGCAACAACAATGCACATGCCAGCAGCTGATGCCCACAAGGACAGCCAGCCTGCACTTATTTTCATTACATATCTTTCTCCTGATGTCCTTATTGAAGCTGGAACATTTCTCCATCTGTCAGTAGAAGAGAGCAGGAGGGGTCCAAGGTGAGGGCACACTCTCCTCTCTTTTTCTGGCACTCAAAGACAAAGAGAACATGAAAACCAGATGTGTTTCCCTGCCCATGGCAAACACAGCCTTTCCATCCTTGACAGTCCTTCCTCCCATCTGCAGCAACAGAAACAACATCCCACTCACCTTTGCCATGTCTGGCAGAGGTTGCAGCTCTTTCTATTACATCCCCCTGGCTTTCAAGACATCAGTGCCTGTGTTAATCAGGGAAATGCAATCTTTGTACCTGCTGTGCCATGCCCATGCCAACAACAATGCAGATGCCAGCAGCTGATGCCCACAAGGACAGCCAGCCTGCACTTATTTTCACTACATATCCTTGTCTTGATGTCCTTCTAGAAGGTGGGACATTTCTCCATCTCAGCACAAGAGGGCAGCAGGGGTCCAAGGTGAGGGCACACTCTCCTCTCTTTTTCTGGCACTCAAAGACAAAGAGAACATGAAAACCAGATGTGTTTCCCTGCCCATGGCAAACACCAGCCTTTCCATCCTTATAGTCCTTCCTGCCATCAGCAGCAATTGAATCAACATCCCACTCACCTTTGCCATGTCGGGCACAGGTTGCTGCAATTTCTATTACATCCCTCTGGCTTTCGAGGCAGTAGTGCCTGTGTTAATCAGGGAAATGCAATCTTTGTACCTGCTGTGCCATGCCCATGCCAACAACAATGCACATGCCAGCAGTTGATGCCCACAAGTATAGCCAGCCTGCACTTATTTTCATTACATATCTTTGTCTTGATCTCCTTCTAGAAGGTGGGACATTTCTCCATCTCAGCAGAAGAGGGCAGGAGGGGTCCAAGGTGAGGGCACACTCTCCTCTCTTTTTCTGGCACTCAAAGACAAAGAGAACATGAAAACCAGATGTGTTTCCCTGCCCGTGGCAAACACAGCCTTTCCATCACCACAGTCCTTCCTGCCATCAGCAGCAACTGAAACAACATCCCACTCACCTTTGCCATGTCTGGCAGAGGTTGCAGCTCTTTCTATTACATCCCCCTGGCTTTCAAGGCAGCAGTGCCTGTGGCACACAAGGACATTTGCAATCTTTGTACCTGCTGTGCCATGCCCATGCCAACAACAATGCACATGCCAGCAGCTGATGCCCACAAGGACAGCCAGCCTGCACTTATTTTCATTACATATCTTTCTCCTGATGTCCTTCTTGAAGCTGGGACATTTCTCCATCTGTCAGCAGAAGAGGGCAGGAGGGGTGCAAGGTGAGGGCACACTCTCCTCTCTTTTTCTGGCACTCAAAGAGACAGAAAACATGAAAACCAAATGTGTTTCCCTGCCCATGGCAAACACCAGCCTTTCCATCCTGACAGTCCTTCCTGCCATCAGCAGCAAATGAAACAACATCCCACTCATCTTTGCCATGTCTGGCAGAGGTTGCTGCAATTTCTATTACATCCCTCTGGCTTTCGAGGCAGTAGTGCCTGTATTAATCAGGGAAATGCAATCTTTGTACCTGCTGTGCCATGCCCATGCCAACAACAATGCAGATGCCAGCAGCTGATGCCCACAAGTACAGCCAGCCTGCACTTATTTTCATTACATATCTTTGTCTTGATGTCCTTCTACAAGGTGGGACATTTCTCCATCTCAGCAGCAGAGGGCAGCAGGGGTCCAAGGTGAGGGCACACTCTCCTCTCTTTTTCTGGCACTCAAAGACAAAGAGAACATGAAAACCAGATGTGTTTCCCTGCCCATGGCAAACACCAGCCTTTCCATCACCACAGTCCTTCCTGCCATCAGCAGCAACTGAAACAACATCCCACTCACCTTTGCCATGTCTGGCAGATGTTGCAGCAATTTCTATTACATCCCCCTGGCTTTCAAGGCAGCAGTGCCTGTGTCACACATGGAAATGCAATCTTTGTACCTGCTGTGCCATGCCCATGGCAACAACAATGCACATGCCAGCAGCTGATGCCCACAAGGACAGCCAGCCTGCACTTATTTTCATTACATATCTTTCTCCTGATGTCCTTCTTGAAGCTGGGACATTTCTCCATCTCAGCAGAAGAGGGCAGGAGGGATCCAAGGTGAGGGCACACTCTCCTCTCTTTTTCTGGCACTCAAAGACAAAGAGAACATGAAAACCAGATGTGTTTCCCTGCCCATGGCAAACACAGCCTTTCCATCCTGACAGTTCTTACTGACATCAGCAGCAACTGAAACAACATCCCACTCACCTTTGCCATGTCTGGCAGAGGTTGCAGCTCTTTCTATTACATCCCCCTGGCTTTCAAGGCAGCAGTGCCTGTGGCACACAAGGACATTTGCAATCTTTGTACCTGCTGTGCCATGCCCATGCCAACAACAATGCAAATGCCAGCTGCTGATGCCCACAAGGACAGCCAGCCTGCACTTGTTTTCATTACATATCCTTGTCTTGATGTCCTTCTAGAAGGTGGGACATTTCTCCATCTCAGTACAAGAGGGCAGCAGGGGTCCAAGGTGAGGGCACGCTCTCCTCTCTTTTTCTGGCACTCAAAGACAAAGAGAACATGAAAACCAGATGTGTTTCCCTGCCCGTGGCAAACACAGCCTTTCCATCACCACAGTCCTTCCTGCCATCAGCAGCAACAGAAACAACATCCCACTCACCTTTGCCATGTCTGGCAGAGGTTGCTGCAATTTCTATTACATCCCTCTGGCTTTCGAGGCAGTAGTGCCTGTGTTAATCAGGGAAATGCAATCTTTGTACCTGCCGTGCCATGCCCATGGCAACAACAATGCAGATGCCATCAGCTGATGCCCACAAGGACAGCCAGCCTGCACTTATTTTCATTACATATCTTTCTCCTGATGTCCTTCTTGAAGCTGGGACATTTCTCCATCTGTCAGCAGAGGGAAGGAGGGGTCCAAGGTGAGGGCACACTCTCCTCTATTTTTCTGGCACTCAAAGACAAAGAGAACATGAAAACCAGATGTGTTTCCCTGCCCGTGGCAAACACCAGCCTTTCCATCACCACAGTCCTTCCTGCCATCAGCAGCAAATGAAACAACATCCCACTCACCTTTGCCATGTCTGGCAGAGGTTGCAGCAATTTCTATTACATCCCCCTGGCTTTCCAGGCAGCAGTGCCTGTGTTAATCAGGGAAATGCAATCTTTGTACCTGCTGTGCCATGCCCATGCCAACAACAATGCAGATGCCGGCAGCTGATGCCCACAAAGACAGCCAGCCTGCACTTATTTTCTTTACATATCTTTCTCCTGATGTCCTTCTTGAAGCTGGGACATTTCTCCATCTGTCAGCAGAAGAGGGCAGGAGGGGTCCAAGGTGAGGGCACACTCTCCTCTCTTTTTCTGGCACTCAAAGACAAAGAGAACATGAAAACCAGATGTGTTTCCCTGCCCATGGCAAACACAGCCTTTCCATCCTTGACAGTCCTTCCTCCCATCAGCAGCAACTGAAACAACATCCCACTCACCTTTGCCATGTCTGGCAGAGGTTGCAGCTCTTTCTATTACATCCCCCTGGCTTTCAAGGCAGCAGTGCCTGTGTCACACAAGGAAATTTGCAATCTTTGTACCTGCTGTGCCATGCCCATGGCAACAACAATGCAAATGCCAGCAGCTGATGCCCACAAGGACAGCCAGCCTGCACTTTTTTTCATTACATATCCTTGTCTTGATGTCCTTCTTGAAGCTGGGACATTTCTCCATCTGTCAGCAGAAGAGGGCAGGAGGGGTCCAAGGTGAGGGCACACTCTCCTCTCTTTTTCTGCCACTCAAAGACAAAGAGAACATGAAAACCAGATGTGTTTCCCTGCCCGTGGCAAACACCAGCCTTTCCATCCTGACAGTCCTTACTGACATCAGCAGAAACTGAAACAACATCCCACTCACCTTTGCCATGTCTGGCAGAGGTTGCAGCTCTTTCTATTACATCCCCCTGGCTTTCGAGGCAGCAGTGCCTGTGTTAATCAGGGAAATGCAATCTTTGTACCTGCTGTGCCATGCCCATGGCAACAACAATGCAGATGCCAGCAGCTGATGCTTACAAGTACAGCCAGCCTGCACTTATTTTCATTACATATCTTTTTACTGAAGTCCTTGTAGAAGGTGGGACATTTCTCCATCTGTCAGCAGAGGGCAGGAGGGGTCCAAGGTGAGGGCACACTCTCTTCTCTTTTTCTGGCACTCAAAGACAAAGAGAACATGAAAACCAGATGTGTTTCCCTGCCCGTGGCAAACACAGCCTTTCCATCCTTGACAGTCCTTCCTGCCATCAGCAGCAAATGAAACAACATCCCACTCTCCTTTGCCATGTCTGGCAGAGGTTGCTGCAATTTCTATTACATCCCTCTGGCTTTCGAGGCAGAGGTGCCTTTGTTAATCAGGGAAATGCAATCTTTGTACCTGCTGTGCCATGCCCATGGCAACAACAATGCACATGCCAGCAGCTGATGCCCACAAGTACAGCCAGTCTGCACTTATTTTCATTACATAGCTTTGTCCTGATGTCCTTCTTGAAGCTGGGACATTTCTCCATCTCAGCAGCAGAGGGCAGGAGGGGTCCAAGGTGAGGGCACACTCTCCTCTCTTTTTCTGGCACTCAAAGACAAAGAGAACATGAAAACCAGATGTGTTTCCCTGCCCATGGCAAACAACAGCCTTTCCATCCTTACACTCCTTCCTGCCATCAGCAGCAATTGAAACAAAATCCCACTCACATTTGCCATGTCTGGCTGAGGTTGCAGCTCTTTCTATTACATCCCTCTGGCTTTCAAGTCACCAGAGCCTGTGAAACACAAGGAAATTTGCATTCTTTGTACCTGCTGTGCCATGCCCATGGCAACAACAATGCAGATGCCAGCAGCTGATGCCCACAAGTACAGCCAGCCTGCACTTATTTTCATTACATATCTTTGTCCTGATGTCCTTCTAGAAGGTGGGACATTTCTCCACCTCAGCAGCAGAGGGCAGGAGGGGTCCAAGGTGAAGGCACACTCTCCTCTGTTTTTCTGGCACTCAAAGGCAAAGAGAACATGAAAACCAGATGTGTTTCCCTGCCCATGGCAAACAACAGCCTTTCCATCCTTACACTCCTCCCTGCTATCAGCAGCAACTGAAACAAAATCCCACTCACCTTTGCCATGTCTGGCAGTGGTTGCAGCTCATTATATTACATCCCTCTGGATTTCAAGTCACCAGAGCCTGTGGCACACAAAGACATTTGCAATCTTTGTACCTGCTGTGCCATGCCCATGGCAACAACAATGCAGATGCCAGCAGCTGATGCCCACAAGGACAGCCAGCCTGCACTTATTTTCATTACATAGCTTTGTCCTGATGTCCTTCTAGAAGGTGGGACATTTCTCCACCTCAGCAGCAGAGGGCAGGAGGGATCCACGGTGAGGGCACACTCTCCTCTCTTTTTCTGGCACTCAAAGACAAAGAGAACATGAAAACCAGATGTGTTTCCCTGCCCATGGCAAACAACAGCCTTTCCATCCTGACAGTCCTTCCTGCCATCAGCAGCAACTGAAACAACATCCCACTCACCTTTGCCATGTCTGTCAGTGGTTGCAGCTCTTTCTATTACATCCCTCTGGCTTTCAAGTCACCAGAGCCTGTGTTAATCAAGGAAATTTGCAATCTTTGTCCCTGCTGTGCCATGCCCATGGCAACAACAATGCAGATGCCAGCAGCTGATGCCCACAAGTACAGCCAGCCTGCACTTATTTTCATTACATATCTTTTTACTGAAGTCCTTGTAGAAGGTGGGACATTTCTCCATCTTATCTGCTAAGGTCAAAAAAGTTCCAAGGTGAGGGCACACTCTCCTCATGGCCTCTTGCACTCAAAGACAAAGAGATCATGAAAACCAGATGTGTTTCTCAGCTCATTTCAAACACCAGCCTTTCTGTCGTTACAGTCCTTCCTGCAGTCAGCAGGAATCAATATCCCCCACATCTCGTTTTTGAAGTTATTATTTTATGAATAGTAATAATCCGAATTTTACTCTAAATCTCATTTCTGAATGAAAACAGTCAGATAGCTAGAGCCTTTTTCTCTGAAACTATTCAGCAAATTTGCATTGCTCATCTACGTACGCAAAACGGTTTTGCCATTCATCTCAAATATCAAGACATCTGGCAAAATAATATAGAAAAAGTATTACAGACATTTTTGGACAGAGATTACTTCTGGTCAAGTGGGGAAGAAGCCCTAAGCTGCAATCATGAAATTCTTTTATCAGTTTCTCTGATTTAGCCAGTGTTACTACAAGGGAAATAAGACACAGGCTTTTTATAGCAGCTGTCAATTTAAGAATGATCAATGTTTTATTATTCTTGGCTAAGATCAAAGTCCCGCATTTCAGGATTATCTCCAGCTCATGAAGTATAATTAACAGTTTTGGATAGCCACATTATTATATAGCAATATTGTCTTCCTGCAAGGAATTTCATTGTTTTCACACATGCCACAGGTTGTTAATAGATTGCCTGATTACCATTTATTTTTTTTTACTGGCTTAGGATGACTACAGAAAATTATACAGCAGCACCATAAAAACTTTAAATCCTATCCCATGTATCTGCATTCATACGAAGAGAATATTGGAAAGCACTGCTGGAACTAAGATTACAAAATGAAGCAGAGGACAATTTCAGTGAAAGCCAGAAGCTTTTACAGCTCTGCCCATTTCAAACCCCTGGAGGCATCCACGGCTTTCCTGCTGTGGGACACAGGCACTCACCTGCAGCTCAGCACAGCCTGCTCATGCCTGCACACACCTTCAGGCTGGAACCAAGGAAATCCTCAGCAAAGCCATCAGTACACTTTTGTTATGATGACTTTCATAAAGAAGCATCAAATATTTCTTCAGTAGAAATACTGCAAGTCCCTTTGGCACTAAACCTTATTTTAAATGTGCAATTGTTGGTGTTGAGATTTGTGCTTCATTCAGGCGTGCTTTCACTCACAAAAAGATTTTTATTCTTTTGTTTTTCATTCTGAGGAACACAGTGATTTCTGCCTTGTTTACTCACTGTACACACAGCTATAGTCCTGCACCTTCAGGGAAACAGCAAATCCATCTCTTTTACGCCCTAATTCTATCAAGTTCATTCACCTTACAAGGTATTTATTGCAAGCAGCTCTTCCAAAAATGTAGATTAACAGAACCTTCAACCCAGGACACCTCAGTAAGCCAGTACTTTTCATCTCCTGAATGTGTAGGTAGACACAGAGCCGGAACATCTTTTCCAGAGCTGTCTTATGCCATCTCATCTACGTTCCTTTACTGTTAACTCAGTTTCACTTCTAATCTAACCTGGTTAGACAATGCAGAGCTTACACGAACACTGGAGCCCTGGGCAGCCTGGCCTCGTATTACATGTAGAAGCTGGGGGCCCTGCCTATGGCAGGGGGGTTGGAGATTCATGATCCTTGAGCTCCTTTCCAACCCAGGCCATTCTGTGATTCTGTAATTCTCACCTTTGCCATGTCTGGGAGAGGGGTGCAGCTCTTTCTCTTGTCTCCCTAAGGCTGTCAGGTCACCAGGGCCAGTGTCACACAGGAACTGCAAGCACTGTGTGTGCTGTGCCCTGCCCATGGCAGCACAGAGGCAGCTGCCAGCAGCTGATGCCCACAAGTACAGCCAGCCTGCACTTACTTTGATTACTTCTCTTTGTCCTGATGTCCTTGAGGAAGGTGGGACATCTCTCCAGCTGAGCAGCCGAGGACAGCAGGGTTTCGCTGTCTGGGCATGTTCTCTTCTGGCCCTCTGGCCCTCACAGACAAAGGAGGAGGACACAGAGGCTGCTGTAACACGGCCAGCCCCGCCTCTCAGGTCAGCTCTCAGGCCATCCTCTCTCCCCTCAGCAGCAGCTCACTGTTCTGCACTCCTCTGGCCCGGACTGGCAGAGGCGTGCAGCAGTTCTGGAGATCTCCCGGTGCCGGCCACGTCTCCAGTGCCCGTGTGACACAGGAAGCTGCCGACATCGGACCTGCTCTGCCGTGCCCGTGCCAGCACCGAGTTTGCTGTCAGCAGCCGATGCTACAAGTCCATTCGGGCACGGGCCTTTCCTTCCCGGCCCTCTTTCCCCCCCTCTCTCCTCTGCTCTCTCTCGTGCTCCCTTTGGCCTGGGCTGGCTGAGCAGTGCAGGCCTTGTTGTTGCTCCCTGGGCAAGGAAGCTCCCAGCTGCTCTGACACAGCGACTGCGTCCTCAGCGTGGATTCCAGACTGCGACAGACGTCCCCGACTTCCAGGCTGATTGGAACAGACTGCGATAGAGAACTCCCATGGCTCAGGTCACAGCGAAAGCTGCTGTCACTCTGTGTGGGCACAGCCTTGTCTATGGAGGCCTGCTCGCACTGCAGCCCCTGTCTGCACCAGAACCGTGCCGATCCACCTTCTCTCGGCCTCCTTGCCTGCATGGAAAAGGGCAGGTTGGGGTGAAGGCCATCAACTTTCAGATGACCGAGTGAAGTCTCTGAGCCCTGGTGACCCACTCAGCTCTTCAACCTGCTGACCTGGTCTGCCTGGGCTGTCTTAAAAGGCAGAGGGCATGTTATCCTAATGTCCCCACATACATCCCTTTTAGCATACTGTAGTCCAGTTCCCAAAAGGACACGTGAACAATCTCTCTGAATGTTAATCAACATGCAGTTGGTCTGTACACTGAAGAAATTGCATCTAGGTTTTCAGTGGCGATTAGCTATGTGTTTAGTCAGAGGTGCAATGATTCTAAATGTGAGATTAAGAAATTCCCGGTTGTCATCAGGTGGAACACACTTCAGACTGGAATCCTCAAGCAGACTGCAGTCAAGCTTTCTTAATTATTCGTTGTTATTCTCAATGCAGACGCATCTTTCAATTCCTGCTTGAATGAACATTCTGTAATAATGTGCTGAGACAGTGCAAGGCTTGACAATGAGACTACAGTTTATTAAAGCAGCACTTCTTACTTAGGTGCACTTTTCATCTGTTGAACTTCGCTGTCGTCTATTGAAAATCTCTAGTCCTTAAAGGCACCAATGGATAAGATTCACCTATTCTCTACAGGTCTGATTGAACCCCACACTGGGGTAATTTCTTTTTAATCCAAGCACCTCGGACGTTACTATACATTTATTCAATAATGTGGTAAGTCTGCTTCAGAAGCAATATAGATAGCATAAAGGGGGAAGAAGATACTGTATTATTGAAGTCATAACTAGTATTGATAAACTGAAAACTGTGAAACACTATGATGATTTCAGGATTTCCCGGAGAAATTTCAAGTTATTATCTGAATGCTAAATACAACATCAAATCACTTATCACTGGGTTGAATGTTTTAAATATTTAGTAAATATAATAGTTCCTAATTCTGACATTTAATATGAAAATATTAAAATTGCTTGTAAGTACTTTTTCGTTAGAATGCCTGCTGCTAAACGGATGAAGTGGCACAAGAAAGACAAATATCTCTGCTGATGGCAGGAAGGACTGTAGTGATGGAAAGGCTGGTGTTTGCCATGGGCAGGGAAACACATCTGGTTTTCATGTTCTCTTTGTCTTTGAGTGCCAGAGGCCAGGAGGATTCCTGTTTCCATGGTCTATCAGCAAATTGTCTTTCACTTTGGAGATCACACATTCTTCTGGACCCTGAGGATCCACCTGACAGTTTGCCAATAGCTCAAACCAGACAAACACAGACTGAAGAATCTCTCAGTTTTCAGCTGGTCCTCATCAGGTGTCACTTTGGGCCTCTCCTCCAGGCTGCATGACATCTCTGGAATATTACCAGAGAGGAACAGCCCTAGAAAGTTGTGGATGCCCCATTCCTGTATGCATTCAAGACCAGGCTGGATTTGGCTCTGGGCAGCCTGGTCTAGTGGTTGGCTACCCTGCACATAGCAGGGGGTTGAAACTAGATGATCATTGTGGTCCTTTTCAACCCAGGCCATTCTGTGATTCTATGATTTAATCAGAATGTAAATGCTGTAGTATCTCCTCATAGGATGCCAAAAATTAGTCAAGTCCTGCAGTACTCCAGAATAAACACTGCAAATACACTGTAGTTCATTTAATCCAGCCAATTTTTCAGTGCACTCCGTTGCTAGCCAGGCTACTTGGTCCTCTACTGCTGCTGGTCTTCTGAAAGACATCAGTGTTTTGTTATTCATTTGGAAGCTCAGTGTTACGTCCTGTGATCTCTCTAGATTTCTCTGTGAAAACATGTAGAAATCTGTAAAGCTCTGATGACCCTCAGTGCACTGCACAAAATTTAAGGGCAGTGCCAAATTCCGTATATCTAGTTCATCCTGCAGAATGATGCCATTTTTTTTATCTCAGTGAAAAGTTTAGCAGTCAAAAAAGGACTGGATTTTTGTTCCAGCGCAGACCAAATTTCCTGCCTGCCTTTAAGAAAAGCTCATCGTGTGCAGCTACAGTTACGTACAGATGCAGCTCCTCTGTTAAAATGTACACAGAGAATGACCTCTAATCTTGACGTGAGATATTTACTGATCTTGTATCATGAATGACCTCCTGATTCTTCACGCCTGACAATTTTTAAATAATGAGAAATAAAAACACATATTTTTCAAAACAGGTATAGAGATTGACTTACAACAAATTTTTTATCTTGAATCAACCATACACTCACCATTCTAATTATAAAAAAACAGAAAAGAAAAAAAAAAAAAAAAAAAGGAAAAGCCACATTCTTACAGTGGCATTTTACAGTATTGTTGTTGTGTCAAATCAAGGTTCTCTCATCATGAAATAATGACCAAATTCTCTTTTCATATCTAAACATACAAATGTTAAAGGCAACAGTGCTGTTCAAGAATACATTACCAGCTCAAACACTGCTTTGGCTATGAAACTGAAGGCAGACAGGAATTTTATCAAGGAGTTGGAAGTAAAGATGTAAGTATAGATTTAAAAGCAACCTATATTGTTACTTAGAGTTTGATATAGTGTAATCCAATCCACAGTACTTGTGACGTGTTTTATAAAATTCTTTGCAATGCAGTCATATATTAAGATAAATGCTGCAAGTTCTAATATGTCCATGACCTTTTCAAACTGTTCCTTACTCCTACACATCACTATGAGTAGTTCTTCTGACAGGAAGGATCACATAATTAAGTAACCTGTGACCTTAAGTTTGGAATTAAATGCATACAGTGGAAGTAAGAGCTGTCGGTTATTTTGCTCTTTCATTGTTGAACAGCCGAGGTGTTTGGTTTTGGAGGGTGGATAGTGATGGGACACACAAGTGGGGAATGGCTTTAAACTGAGACAGGGGAGGTTTAGGTTGGATGTGAGGAGGAAGTTTTTCAGCCAGAGGGTGGTGAGGCACTGGAACAGGTTGCCCAAGGAGGCTGTGGATGCCCCATCCCTGCAGGCATCCAAGGCCAGGCTGGATGTGGCTCTGGGCAGCCTGGGCTGCTGGTGGGCAGGTTAGAAAGCCCACATGACTTTATTGCAGCACGGGGTGCAGGGGGATCACTGCTCCTAGCGTGCACACAGAAGAGCTAGAGCACACAGGTGATGTACATTCCACTTGTGAACATTCCTGCAACTCCAGAGAGTGTGCGCCTGCTCCAATCACTGCTGCACAGGTTAAAAACTGATTACAGATGAGCTGTTTTGGTATGGGGTTCTTGCAAACGGTCTGCAGTGGTTGTGTGATTCCTCGGGGAGTTGCTCTCCAGCCCAAAGCTCATGTCCTAAGTCGACCAGATCCCGTTTGTGTCAGGAAATGGTTTACAACAGATGAGCTGCTGGTCAAGTTTCTAATATCACACTGGCCTTGCTCTAGTGTCTGTGTCATCAGCCCCAGCACATACGGTGCACCTCTTCAAGGCTTGTGGAACACTGAGGCTCTGCACTTGGGCTCCAGACATCCTGCTGCTGCCGTGAAAACAGCCTTCCCTTGACAGAACATCGCTGTCCTGAAGGCTCTGAATTCAGTGCTGAAGAGTGAATTAATTGCCAGGTATCAATCTAACACCTAATTTGTTTTCCAGAGGAGATGAGGGCTGTGCTACCCATCATTTCACCAATTCTGAGTAACTTTCTGTTTGCCTTTACCAAGGTCTGATGTAACAACCGTGTTATCAGGAATGTCTGTCTGGAATCACTGTGAGGGTCTGAGATCTGATTTTTTTCTTTCTGGAGGGACTGGTGAAATGAACATTCAGAAATGTAAGGAATAAACACAATTAATAGGCATTTCTGATCAGAGTGGAGTCACTTCTTGTATTCAGAATCACAGATTCATCGAATTTTGTAATTTGTATTTGTGAACCTCAATTTCACATCACCAAGAGGTTATTCTAGCTTTGGTGCCTTGCAAACTTTGCATATAAATACATAACTGTAATCATAAATTTCTAGAAGCATGGAGATGGAGAGATTAATCTTCCTGTAATTCTCTGCACTGTTGAAATTTCAATTGAAATTTCAATTGAGAAATTGAAAGCTGTCCTTAACTTTTGTCTCTACATCGTGCTTCACTGAGGCTGAGAAAGGAGGATCTGGGTTTTCAAATATCTTGTTGGTTTGGGTTCTTCTTTATGCAGCTGCTGTGTCAGCTCATGATGATGTAGTAGGACCTGTAGTTACCCTTGCTATCTGTAAATCAAACCTGTCAGATTCCTACTGCTAGCTCCATCAAGTTAAAAACAGAGCTTACTGAGGAAATTACTGGATGCTGAATCCACAAATTGCCATCATGTCTTTAAAGGTTATTTTAGGCAAACCATTTTCAGGCCACTCATCAAATTCTTAGGGGGGGGTGGGGGAGGAGAAATCTAAATTTGTTATTGAAATCACACTAAGGATCAATAAATCCAAATGCTTCTAGCATAACCACGATTATAGGCAGTGTTTAGACAAGCTCTTACAGGAAAACCATGAACACCAGGCTAAAAAGAGACTAAGTGATGCACTCTGCACGACTACTCAGTGAAGTATTCATAATGCAGGAGTCTGATCTGATTACAGATGTTGTGCTTTAAGTACCCCTTATCATACCTTTTTTTTTCACAATTCTTAGAAAAATATCCTAAACTCAGGGTATCAGATACCAATAAGAAAGAACTCTTACATCGTTCTTATACGTCTAAGGATCTAACAGGTTTGGAGGGCAATGGTTGTTGATTGGAGATTTCTGTGACCTCCCTTCCAACAAATGTCATATTTTCCTCCTTTGTAAGAGAAGGAACTTCTTCACGGTGAGCATGGAACAGGCTGCCCAGGGAGGCTGTGGATTCTCCTTCTCTGGAGGTGTTCCAGAGCCGCCTGGACGCCCAGCTGTGCAGCCTGCTGTAGGGAGCCCGTTGTGCAGGGGTTGGACTCAGTGAGCTCTGGAGGTCCCTTCCAAGCCCAGTGCTGTGATGCTGTGGTTTTAATCCTCGCTTCTTGCAGCAGTGCAGTGTTTCAGAAGGGAGAAAAGCACGGCAGGCATCAGCTGGATTTCTGTGGTTGGTAAAGCTGTGCTGAGAACTGGGCTGACTGCTGCACCTGGACATGTGTGCAAAGTCTGCAGGCGCAGAGGAATCACTTTTCCCTGCAGGTTGAGCTTGTCTAAGGTAGCTCCTTGCTTGGTGAGCTTCTGCTGTAAAGGATCAAGCTGCATAAGTAAGGCAGTTTAAAAAGCAAGCCTGCCAGTTCTTTTTTACCTGAGTGATTTTTTAGCATGGAAAGGTTTGAGATGCTGTTTGCTAATGGAAGATGGAGAGAGAAAAAGCAAGTCAAAGGCATGCTGTGCATAGCCACCACATGGCATCTGCACCATTTCCCCCTGCACAAAGGAGGAGCAGCTCACAAGCTTGGCCTGGGCCATGGAAGGGAGCAGACAAACATCTGGACCGACCCCAAACGAGCTGGTTCTGCAGGTTGGTTGTCTTCTGCTGCTTGTCTCACATCCTGTTGCTCAGCGGTAGATTTGTTCATGCTCAGTGCTAACAGGAAACTCAGACAGCATTTTTGTTTCAGCTGTGCCAACGCTTTGATCCCTTGCTGCTTGGATGGGGCGTTTGAAGAATGATGCCTGTGCTGATGTCCAGCCAGGCTTTGGGGATGAGTTTCCACACCAGGGTCCGTCTGACAGGACTGAGGGCTGGGGATCGGGTCAGGTCGAGTCCAGTGTGCTTTGTTCTTGTTCTTTGTGCTTGTTTTTGCTCAGGAGGGCAGGAGGTGAACCTCATGAACCGATGCCTGCAGATGGGGTTTGCGGAGAAAGAGGTCCTGCAGGCCTTGTGTGACAGCCACGGAGCTGTAGCGAGGCTGCATCATGTAAAACACCAGAGATCCACGGAGGTGTGAAGGTGAGCTGTGGGCTCCAGTAACGCAGGAAGGGACGTGCATGCTCGGGGTTTGGTTGTTCTGTGTGTGTTAAGTGACTGTGATACCACTGCTGGGTCAGTTTGAGTGTACAGAACAAGTGTGACAATCTTTTTGATGGAGTCCTGTGAAAGGAGTCCTATGGATTTGAGATCCAACTATCAGCCTGTGGGCATCATCCAGGAGTTGGGGTAGGGGATGAGGCAAGGGAAGTTGGGGTCAGAAAGTTATAAAGCAGTCTGGCAGTAGTTCTGTGTTTCTCCCATCTCCTCCTTTATTTCCTTACAGGTGAAATAGATTGGTGCTGCAACACGCCCTTGAATTTAACAAAAAGGACTCTAGTGTGGATTTGCCATGGGCCCAGCACTGCAAGGTACGCTGCTGGGAGGAAGCGTCCATCTGCCTGAGGGCAGGAAGGCCCTCCAGAGGGATGCACTGAGGCCAGTTGTACGAGGCTCAACAAGAGCAAGCGCCAGGTCCTGCGCTTTGGTCATGCCGACCCCGTGCCAGCTTCTCCAGGATTTGGCTGAGGTAGAATTCCAAGCACCCACTGATTCTAGAATGTTGGGCTGGGCTGTTGGAATCTTCTGCCCTTGTGACTGGTCTTGCCTCCCCACCCTGTGCGTCATGGTGGAGCAGCCTGGTGGCCCTCAGTGATGTCATAAGGGCTAGAATGAGGGGAGGAGCAGTGCGTGCTGCGTCCCTTCATTGGAGCGCTGGAGCTCTGACTGAGCAGCTCGCTTGTTGCACTTGTGCACCGACTGAGTACCTTTGTCTTCACACCGTCCTGTGCAGCTTCTTGTAGGTAAGCTGAGACAGTGTGGGAGAGACGGGTGGGCAGTGAGTGTTGAGAACTGCTGGCTGGCGGAGCTCATAGGATCACATTATGTCCATCAGCAGAGGGGTGGCCATGAGGGACAGGGAGGTGATCGTCCCCCTCTACTCTGCTCTCGTGAGGCCCCATCTGCAGTACTGTGTCGAGAAAGACAGGGAGCTGTTGGAGAGGGTCCAGAGGAGAGCCACAGAGATGATCAGGGGACTGGAGCACCTCCCCTGCAAAGACAGGTTGAGGGAGCTGGGCTTGTTCAGCCTGGAGAAAAGAAGGCTGCGGGGTGACCTCACTGCAGCCTTCAGTACCTAAAGGGAGCCTACAAACAGGAGGGGAATCAACTCTTTGGAAGCGTCGATAACTGCAGGACAAAGGGAAATGGTTTTAAGTTGAAAACTTAAGTTTTGAAGTTGAGGGAGGGCAGATTTTGATATTTCCCTCGTAGTCTTTGCTAAACCATGGAAGCAAACTGACCTGCTCTTTCTCTCTCTTCTCTCCATCCTCTGCCTGCTTCCCTGGTGCAGCTTTTGCTCGTGGAAGATCAGAGCAAAGTGACAAGGAACGGCTGCGGATTCGAGAGATTTGTCTCCCTCGTTCTGATCTCTTGCCAGGTACCTGCCATGCTTTCTCCCCCCACATGCTTTAGCAGCCCCTGACGTCCCGTGTTTAGAAACACAGCCTCATCCAGCTTTGATGGGACGCTGGTCACGTGTGGGTTTTCTCCACGTGCTCTCCAGCTCAGCCCTCAGAAGGATGCTGTCTGTGGTGCTGTGACCAGCTGGTCTATAGGAAACCAATCCCTTAGGCAAAGAGTCCTAGCCCCAGCTTGTGCAGAGCTGCACAGCATCACCCAGGGACACCAGCAGGCGTGCTTCGGCTGTGTGAGTGTGCCCGACAGCTGTAGGGAGCACAGCAGAGATGTGAACAGAGAAAATACAAGTGTGTTTCTTTTCAGTTTCAGCTTGTCACACCTACGCTGATGGCCGTGGCGTGCAGCGAGATCAGCTGTGGGCCTGACCTGGCATGGACAGAGGTAGAGTATGAAGCTCTGATTGGTCTTTGTTCCCTGACTGGAGCCAGCAGAGTGAGCCGCAGACGTGCTCTCCTGCTTTCCAAGAGAGCTCCTCTTTGGCAAGGCGGCAGTGCAAGTGTGGCAGGTTTATAAAACTACCAGAGCCATCTTGGTTGTGGTGTCCTCTACTGACTTTTCCCTTGAAATGGCTGCAGAAACAACAATCATTCTCAGCTCTGTTTGGCCTCGCTGTTGGTTGGACTGCTCAAGAGAGCTGCTTTGTGCTTGCAATGGCACTGTTTGCACCTTGTAACTGCAGCCGTAGCTTTGGTTTCCCTCTTCACGGTCTCCTAGCATCTTAAACAGTCAACCTTCCTGCACAAAGAGTGCAGGAAAGGAGGGGGCAAAATGGACAAGGCCACCTGTCTGCGTCAGTGCCATTGCTGATTAGTCTGGGTGGGGAGAGATGCATCTTTGCATTGCCTGGCGTGTGCCTGCTGCACACCAGGGAGAGAAACAGCCGTTATTAGACTTGCAGTTCCTTCTGAAGTGCCCATGATAAGGACCGAGTGCATTTCCTGCAGCTTTCTCTGCAGATGTGCTCCTCACTTTGAAATCCTCCTGGTTGGTTCTCAGCTCCTCACCGTGGCCTGTGCTCTCTGTTTCAGATTGAGAACATGGGGAAGCCCCTGCTGGACCATGAGGTGTCACCTGTGAATGTTCCAGCTATTGCTGCTGCCCATGTCGTTAAGAGACACGTTGCCCAGGCAGCGGATGAACTCTCCTTTGAAGTAAGCAGTTCAAGGCGTTCCTTGTTGTTCAATTTTACAATGGCAAATGCCTTCAGAGCTGCACTGGTGCAATTGCTCTCAAGCTCGGCGATGTTTGGCAGTGCAGAAGAATGCAGACATTTGAGCTGTGCTTTCCTCCCAGCCGTGCTGAAGCTGGGATTGACGTTGCAATCTCTTGCAGGTGGGAGACATCGTCTGTGTGATTGACATGCCACCAAAGGAGCTGACCCCCTGGTGGAGAGGCAAGCATGGCTTTCAGGTAGGCACAAGCTTCAGACTGGAGAGTGCAACTTCAGTAAAGGCAGGAACCTCAGTTTAGAGCTGCTCTGCCTGCACAGGATGGGTAATGGACATAAAGAGTTTCCCTGTGTCGGTGTCAGAGGACCTTGCCTTTGGCTGCAAATGTTGAAAAATTATTACCTTTATGCTGTTAACTATGGCCATTTTCTGCTGGATAGTCTTACGGAGCATCAGGCAAGCACGTTCTGAGGGAAATGTTATGTGGCTTTTGGTTTAACATTTCAGACCTGAGAAGTGCTGCATGCAATATTTGGCCTCTCTTTTCTTCTTGTTACAGGTTGGATTTTTCCCAGGGGAGTGTGTGGAACTCATTAATAAGAACATTTCTGAGGCACTCATCAATTCTGTGCCAAAGCCAGGTACGGATGTTACATTTGATGGTGTGGGGAAGCAAAATGGAGTCTTTTTTGGGGTTGATCCGTGTTTAATACCTCCTTTATCCATCCCATATTGTGTTGATGGGATCCCCTCTGTGTTGATGATCCTTCATGCACACTATGGGGCAGAGATTTGGCCCAGTCCTCCTGTGTTTATGATTGGACTTGGCGAAACTATAGAATACTCATGGAATGGTTTGGGATGGAAGGGACCTCAAGGATCATCATGCTCCAACCCCCCTGCCACAAGATGGTGTGCCAGCCCCCACATTTAATGTGAGACTAGAACAGGCTGCCCAGGGCCCCATCCAACCTGGCCTTGGGCTCCTCCAGGCATGGGGAAAATCCCTTTTTGTATGTACTGTTGGTAATGTTCTTCCCGTTTTGACGTGCTCTGTAGAATGTGCTGTGCTCAGCCTCGTCCAACGGAGCCAAACCTGAAATGACCTGGTTTCTTCCTTTTGTTGTGCAGTGCCCAAGAAACGCAGCAAGATCCTCACCTTCCTTCGTTCCTTGGTGAAGGCCCGCCCAAAGAAAGCGACCGAGCGGGAGGTGGAGAAGGAAAGGGTGTTTGGCCGAGACCTGGGAGAGCATCTTCTCCACTCTGGTCGTGACGGTAAGGAACAGCCCATTCCTGAGACCTTCCTCTGCTGGGCATCTAAAGAAGATGAAAGGGAGATCATATCTAGCAGGGGGCAGGTTGATAGCAGTGGAGACACGTGCAATGGGAGTTGATGGCTGAAGGATAAAGTGAGGCGGATGCTCCGAAGAGACAAGCACATTTGTATTTGCTTCAGCCAAGCCTGGCTGGGCTTAGTGGATGGGATGTGAAGGGAGCACAGCCTGAAGATGGACTTGAATAAGGAGCTCCACTGACGGCTGGCACGTGTTCTTTAGTCCCCCAGGTCCTCCAGAGCTGCGCTGAGTTCATTGAGCAGCACGGCGTGGTGCAGGGGATATACCGCCTGTCCGGCGTCGCGTCCAACATCCAGAGACTGCGGTAAGAGTGCTGCGACTGACACAGCCTGATTGCATCTGGGGTGGCTTTGGACTTGCCTTCCTCTTGCTCAACCCTTTTTGCGTCCTTCTCTCCAGGCATGAATTTGAGTCTGAGCAGATTCCTGAGCTCACCGTCCGTGACATTCACAGCGCGAGCTCCCTCTGCAAGATGTACTTCAGGGAGCTCCCGAACCCTCTGCTCACCCACCAGCTGTACGGCAAGTTCTCGGTAAGCACAAGGCGACGTCTTGCATTTCCCTCTTCCCTGGGCCTCTTGGGAGATGGCTGCAGCAGTGCCCCAGCTCTGAGGCCCTTTTGCTGTCAGCCCCATGAGGTTTACTCGCAGTGCTTTACTAGCCTGATTTGTGTCTCGCTCCCTTTCTGCACTACTCCAGGATGCTGTTGGTGCCGCTACAGAGGAGGAGCGGCTGGTCCGAATGCAGGACGTCATCCAGCAGCTGCCCGCTCCTCACTACAGGTCAGTGCTGCCCTCAGCCTCTTGAGCTCAGCCCTGCTGCATTGCAGAGGGCAGTGATGCGATTCCAGGCTTTGTCTCACGCCGGCAACACGATGCCTGTGTATGCTGAAGGGTTGAAGGCTCCATGGGGTTAATTTATGGGGTCAGTTCGTGGGCACGGGGGCACGCTTGGTGCAGCTGATGGCTGCGGCTGTGCTGTGCTGGGGCTTGGTGCTGCAGCGTGGCACTCAGTCAAGTTGGATCTACTTCATCTTCGGTGACAGTAGCAATCACAAGAAGTAGCATGAATGGAGGTTTGCTTTCTGAATTGCAGCACGGCATGCTCGTTGGTGCTGAACATTTGCCTCTCTTGTCTTCCAGGACACTGGAGTACCTGATGAGACACTTGGCGTGTCTGGCTGGGAGCTCCTCCATCACAAACATGCATGCCAAGAACCTAGCCATTGTGTGGGCTCCAAACCTCTTAAGGTAAACTTCTGGTTCCGTTTCAACACAACGCTTACATCTGTTCTCCAGTAAAAAAAAGCAATCCTCCCTTTTTCTCCATCAAATGTGCTCTTCTCCTGTAAAATCTGTGGCTGACAGCAGAGCAGGAGCCTGGGCTGTTCTCCAACCCCAAGGGCATAATGTCTAGGTGACAATTTCTGCAGTCTTGTTGAGATGGGACTGACGTGTCCTTGATCATCCAGGGGAATTTCTGCAGTGGCATCACTGATTGCCCACTGCAGAAGTCTCCAGAGCCTCAGCTGACAGCTTTTGGCTGCAACAATTCAGACTCGGGGAAACAATCTTGGAGAAATGACTTCTAAAATCTGCCTTTTCTACAGATCACAGCAGAACGAGTCTGCCTGCGCCAGCGGAAGAGCTGCCTGCATGGAGCTGCAGACGCAGTCGGATGTCGTGGAATTCATCATCAACCACACAGACGTCCTCTTCTGCTCCAAATCCAGAGCAGACATCGCAGATGGAGCAGGTGAGCGTCTTCCTCCATTAGCTTTATCTTGACCTGACACCTTGATCAAATGCAGGCCTTCTCCAGGACCTCTGAGATACTCTTTTACCGTCAAGGGGACAGCAGACCTCTGGGCTTCCATTAGAATCTGGCATCCTGTTGCTGGATGCTGAGAATGTCCAAGCCCAAACTTCACAAGGAGGAAGCGGTCATTATTTTGGTTTGCATGCAGGAAAAGCTTGATGCAAGTGTGGCAGCGAAGCTTTCTCAGTTCCCTGCCCCTTTTTCTCAGGTTTTTCTGTGCCTGTTTCCATACAGTGAGCTGCTCTTCATGATGACCGTGTCCTTTGCCATAAACATACCTCTGCCCACATGGTTATTTTGAGCTCCTCTTCTTCCAGTGGCTCGGATAATCAAGCCTGAGGAAAATACAGCACCTCCCCCAGAACTGTGGTGGCTGTGCTGCTGCTTTCTGATCCTCGCTCTTACCTGTGCTTTTCCCTTACAGGGCACAATTCTTTCTCAGGGCCCAAGTCTGTGGGGGTCTCTTCTGCTGCCACAAAGCTGCTCAGCCTGGAGGAGGCACAGGCACAGAGGCGAGGCCACAGCAGCTCTCCTATGACAGAGAGCAGCAGGGACACTGAAGTGGAAGAAAGCCCTGCAGCTGGGCAGGGCAAATTCCACACAGTCATCGATTTTCCATCTGAGAGGTAAAGAGGACTTTCTTTTCCAGCAAACAGCTTCATTGTTTGGGTGGGTTTTTATGGTTTTCTTTCCAGTATTTCTAGTGCCAAAACTTGCTGAAACTAGGTTATGCTAATGGTGGGGTTTTCCAGATTTCAGGGCCACGTGCCTGAAACCAATTCCAGTTCTCCACTAAACAGAGCTGTTGGTCAGACTTGCTGGCACTAGAAATTAAGCATGGCAGTGAGATGAGGCCAATGAGGTGCTAATATAAGAGTCAGAGATGCTTTTGAACTTCGTTTATGGCTGCACGGTTCCTCAGAAAGCAGTTACGCCTGCCAGCTCAATAAAAGCCATCCCTCAGATGCTGTGCTGTGCAGCTGTGGAGCTTTTGCTCACATGCTCTGCATCTTGCTTGCCAGAGTTGAGGGGAATTTAGCCAGCAAGACTTCAGGGCTGAGCTACAGGAATGGAGCCATGCTCAACTGCTGGAAACAGAGCGAGTTTCTAAGTTGTGTTTCTGCAGAAACCAGGCAGTGCTAGGAACAAGCAACTGCTGCCAAGAGCCCAGTGCAGCTCTTCCCTCACCCTGCACCACGCACGACTCACAGCATTCGCTGTTTTCTCTCTCCAGGCAAAATCCACCCAGCACGAATGAGGAATCACCAGCTGGCAGTTGGTGTTGCTGCTTCAGCCTCAGAAAGCCATCCTCTGGGAGCAAACGCCAACTGCAGCGCAATGCCAGGCAGCCCTCAGAAACAGCAGTGGTAGTCCTGGCAGGTAAGGGTGCAAATGCAGCTTCCAAATCCCTGCTTTTCAGGAACATAGAATTCAAGCTTGCACTGCACTTGTATCTCCTTCAAGTGTTCAAGCTCTTGCCTAACATCTTCAGTTCTCCCTTGTTCAAGAACCACTGTCATAATTCAGCTTGTGAAAGTTTGACACTAACCCCTGTGTATCCTTTCTAGGTGAATTAAGCCCTTGCCAACCCAGAAGATCCAGGGCAAGTAGCAACGATGCTCTGTGTGCTTCCATCAGTGGAGAGCTCTTCGGAAGCACAAATTGCTGCAATTCCAACAGCAGCCTTCCATCTAACAACATTAATGGAGAGAAGGAGCTCATTGAAGTTCATGCTCTCATTACACCTGGCTCTGCTGAAGTTGCTGACCTGTGCCTGCAAGACACCGCAGTCATCAGTCTGGATTGTAACCAGGAGTCTCTGCAGTGCAGCCCATCCCAAGCACAGTGTGAGTGCCCTGACAACAGCATCTCCATGCAGGAGCAGGTCAGCGTCAGTGAGGAGGAGCAGAGCCTCTTGCAGGGGGACTTTCAATCAGGCCTCCAGTCCCAGGCACCGGACAGCAGCACTGAGAGCTCTGAGCCACTCTCTCCATGACAAGAGAGGATGAGTCCCATCTTCACCATGGACCTCTCACACCATCCTGTCTTTTATACAATAATAAAAGCACACTTGTGCTCAATCAACGCCTTGACTGCTTCCAGAGTCTTCATTCACATGGACTGGGATGAATGCAGCACACAGCAAGGCACCCCAGCTTGCAACATGATGGCTGTGGGGTGCGTGCCGCAGAGCTCCTGGTTTGTTCCCGTTTTGTCTGGCTTTGGGATGTCTGCAGGGAGAGCTCTGCTACCATCTGGTATGGTAGCAAATAATCTCTCGCATCCTGGATGCTGCTCATGATAATCCCGAGCTTCCTGGCTGTGGCTTTGTGATGCTTTTCAGAGCTTTCTGATGCATTTTGATGCCTTGGCTGTTGCTTAACACCTCTCTCCTCTCTCACCAACGTCAGAAAGTACTGCTTGGTCTGCAGCTCAGTGGCCATTTCCCTTTTAGGCGGCTCTTGCAGAAGAATCAAGCAGCAGAAGAATTTGCTCACCCTGCACACAATATGTAGCACACAAATGCTACAAAAGCAGAAAAAAACTGGGAATCCCTGGGTCTGCAAGACTTCACGGACACTCACTGACTGTGTTTGATGGCTCCCTCCCATCCTTGATTTCCTTCTCCCCTTCTCCTCGTCTGATCCCACTGCTGAGCCACGATCAAGCTGCCCAGTGTGGCAGAGCATCGTGCAGAGCCGTGCTGGCACCTCCTCCCCTTCCTCTCCTGCAGCTCGGCGTGCAACCTGAGAAAGTTTTCCTGAAGAAGTGACCAGCTCTTTTCCATCCCTTTGCCCCTACAAACAGTTGTCCAGAGGATCTCGTCCAAGAATTCCTTGAACAGCCTGCAGCTGGCTCTCCTGAAGTTCAGGCTCCTGACTTTGCTTCCTGCCAGGCCCGCATTCCTTGAGATCACAAACTCAAGGAGGGCATGGTCACTGCAGCCCTGACCGCCTCCTGTCGCAACCCCTGGTGTGCTCCATGTCCAGCAATGCTTCCCTTCTGCTTGCTGTGCCCAATGCCTGCACCACAAAGTCATTCTCACTGCACTCCAGGAGTCTGTCAGATTGCTTGCAGCCAGCCATGCTGATTTCCCAGACGGACTGGAATCCCCCATCAGGATGAGGGTCAGTGAGTGCGATGCTTCTGCTGGCTGCAGTCAGCAGCTCCCACCAACAGGCTCTCTGACCAGGTGACCTGTAGCAGATCCTCACCTCCAGAAGCCCTGCATTGCTGCAGTTCCTAATTTTACCCACAAGTTTTCAACCTGGCCATGGCTCTTCTTAGTTCTTTGCAGTCAACTTCTCATCATAGAGGGCAAATCTTTTGCCTTCCAGAATTCCATAGTAACAATTGTGTCTCCTTTCTGTCAGGATTTTTTTTTCTTTCTTTTCTTTTCTTTTTTATTTATTTTTTTTTTTTTTCCATTTTCTAGGTAGGAAAATTAATTTCTGAGCCAGGAGAAGAAGTGAAACAGTCTTCCTTGCACTGCTCAGGTTGCATGAGTTGCCAAGTGCTCCTCAGGTAATGTGTGCTGAAGAGCTGACCTTGGTGGCAGGGGCTGTGGCTGCATTTTGTGCCTGTCATGCGGGAATACAAGAAAGCCTATTCAGAGCAGGAGCTGCAGAGCAAGATAAACATCACGAGAAGGTAAGGCTGAGAGCCAAGGACACCTCCAGAAAGAAGAGAAAAACTGAGTCAAGTAAGCTGCGTGACGGCCGTGTGATGCTGACCACGATTGGAGGAAGAGCGCATGGCTGGGAATGACTGATGGCTCTGGTTGGATGGGTGCCTGTGTGCACAGAGTTAAGGAGTGTTTGTGGGATGTTTTGCTGGCATCTAACGGCTGTAAGGGGAAGATAAGGGAGAAAACTCGTGAATGCATATAGGGGATGTTAGAATCTGGAATAGACTGTTTGGATCATTCACATCTGAGTCCGTGCCAGATTGCCACACTGTCAGAACTTGGGGCCTAGGATTTTCCTTTAAGAGTGCCAACTGCTTATTTTAAATGATAAAAAGTAATACTGAAAAAAGCTTCCCTCCTTGCATTAGAATAACGCATTGATATTTGATGTTTCTGTCTTTCCATTCCTTTAGCACCCTGGGTGTTGATGCAGCTGCAAGCATCTGCTGTCCTCCCCTTCTGTTTTGTGTAAAAGAACAGTAAAATATGCAATCAGTGTGAGATCTTTTTGAAGTATTTTACTTTATTCGCCCCTAGGCTGCAATGGCTTGGAAATGGCAGTGTCACCCAGGAGCCCACACGGCGACCTGATGTCTCATTGTTTGGGTCTATTGGAAACCACCACGATGACAAAAGAATGCCTGGGATTCCTCCGGCCCAAATGCCAAACCTTGCACTTTGCTGTGTTGAACCTCATTAGGTTCACCCAGACCCACCTTTCAAGTCTGTTCAGGTCAAACAGATGTCATTTTTCTCGTGTCCTTCCATTCCGAGTCCATCTTTTCCCCAAAGCAAAACAATCTGGAGGTAACCACCTACAGTTATGTGAGCGATTTCAGCGTCTATTTCTGATCATGGCAATAACTTCAGAGGTCACACTTAATTTACGGTGCCCGTTTTAATTCTGACCAAGGTTGTGGTTGCAGCTGACTTCCCAAGGCTGCAAGACGTGGTGGTGACGCAGCCTTGTGCTTCTGCATTTGTGCTCATCCCACGTTTCCTTCCTCTGTCTCGCAGGTCAGCTCCTGCTGGAAGCAGATGGTATCCCAGTAGGAATGAAGGTCAGTGCAGGAGCAGCTGCTGACGGGAGGAAGGAAGTCCATGCTGATGAGCTCTGAAGCATCTGCAGGTATGGTTCTGGAGGAGGCAGCAGTGATGTCGGAGGGCTCCCCAGCAGGAAGCTGTCTCATCCAAATGCTTGCTGAGTGCTTGGAAGGGAGCTTTCTTCATGACAGCAGCACCAGTCACTTGATTCACATGTTGCAAAGACAAGGATGAGCACGAGTTCCAGTATCTACAGTATCATCACAAATCACAATAAGATTACAGTGTGTCCTCATACAAACGCAGCCATTTCTCTCTGAGTCCAAAGGGCTGTCCGGAAAGCATCTTTCAAGCCTCTCACACCAAACCACTGATGTTCGTGTGGGATCTGACTCATTAGGGTACAGGGGTTAGGAACCACAGGCTGTCTTTTGAGAACTGGTTCAGTCATTTCCTTACACCTTGCACCAGCCGATACGTGCCGTCTGCCTTCCGTGCTGGCAGGATTGGGGTGTTATAAGGCCACAGACGAGGTTCCAGAAGACCATCCTTAACCAGTGTCTGTGTTACAGCTTTTAGACCCACTCTCCCTTCCAAGGCTATGGGATATTGTTGCTGTTTCACAGCTCCACTCCCTCCTTGGACAGTTCTTTGTAAGGGAAAAGTGTGAGTGCACCCCGATTTCCTTCCCCTGCCCACACCTTTGGATTCATTTCTTCTTCATCACCAGCTGTTAACACATTCATTGATACCCTGATATCTGTTTCACAACCTTTCAGCTGTAATCCTCATTTAACTGTTAAATCTCTCCCCGATAAATCGGTCCCTGCTTCAGGCACACAGAACAATTGCCCTGCAACTATTTTATCTTTCCATTTTAGTTCTGTGGTCTCACAGAGTGGAGCTGTCATTTCTGATCCCTCAGCCCCAGTTATGCACAACAGCCACATCCAGATACACGTCTGGTACCTCTGAGCTAGCTCATGCTGTAGGATGGAATGTTGTTTCTGCACTGGCTATCAAATGTGGGATTGCTCTGAAGCAGTACAGCACAATGTGTTTTGTAATTTGCCCTTAGAAACAGTTTGGAAAAGTAGAAGTACTTTATTAGTATTAGTAGAAATAAGTTATTTCATAACATATTTTAGAAATACAGTTGTTCAGTCATGTGATCAATTCTCACTTACAGAACTGTAATAGTTACAAATAGTATGGGTATAGCATTAAGGACCAGAAAGCATGTTGTGAGGCCATTCTGTTTGGATAAGAGCAGCTCAGCAAAAGAAAAACAGACTCCAAAGAAGCCAGGGCCTCCACACAAGGCCGAATTGACTCACTCTGTGGGCAGGTTGGGATGCAACAGGCAGGCATCAAGGGACTCCCCTCTGTCCTCCTTCCAAACTTCTCTCTATTCAGGGATGAGCAGGTGTCCAGAAATAGTGGCCAAGTGTTGATAAGCAGATGTCAGACGTTCAATAATTAGCAGTATACCTGCTGAGCTAGCAACAGTTGGTGTTTAGCCAGTCACACACACACACACACACAGAATGGCCCGGGTTGGAAGGGACCTCAAGGATCACGAATCTCCAACCCCCTGCCACAGGCAGGGCCACCAACCTCTGTACCACTGTACAGATGCACACTGCTGGATAGAAACAGCAGAGAGGGAAAAAACTGTATGCTGTGGATGCAAAGGGTGAATCAGAATGGTTTAACAGCTCAAATTAGGAACGTATTTTCATCTTCACATTGCCCATACAATGTCTGAGAAGGAGCTGTGTGTCAGATTATTTTGTAGCCAAATCTTACTCTGATAGTTGAAAAGATGTGGCAAGAGAATGAGATCAAAAGGGGAGGCAAGAGCAGCAAAGGCAGCAGCCAGATGTTGGAAAAACACCCAAGAAGACTGAAACAAAGCAGACATCATCTCTGCAGAGCGACTGTTGCCAAAGATCGAGCTGTGGCACGTAGCTGATAACATCTCAGGTCAAAGGCTGCAGACCTTCTAACGATGGCTCTCTCTGTCTCTCAGCTTCCTGCATTTGGGCCTTATGCTCCCTTTCTTCCACCAGCCCTCATGTTCAGTGCCTAGCTGATGGCAGTCCTGCTCAGCCTCAGAGAAAGGTGACCCCAGCCAGCATTTCTGTGCTTTGTTTCCTGCGTCAGCAATAACTCTGAGTAACTAATGCATTCAGGAAAATCAGGGTCTGTTCGTGGACCATTTGCAAACACAAAGAGATGCAAAACCCCAATGGATAACTGACCTGTTATGAATGATTATCCCCACCTCCTCTGTTTGCAGCTCAGTGACTGTGGGCAGCCAGTCGAGCCAATGCACACCCCAGAAACATCAGACAAGTCACTGCTGACCTCGTTCTTCCCGTGACCTTACAGCACTGGCCTGCAGAATGAATGTGTGCCCACAGGTCTCTCTCTGGGCATAACTTCAAGAGCAGCTCAGTAAGTAGTTCACAACTTCACACCCACCTGGCTGTTAGATCTACGAGGGAACTGTTGATGTTAGAGCTAGAACATTGCCAAGCTGCAACAAAAGCTGCATGGCACAAGTGCCTATGGGACCATTTTCGTGGCCCTGATAGAAATCACTGCAGTTGTTTTCTCTTCCCATTTGCTCAAGTGATGTCACAGTACTTCTGGTGCCACCACAGCCAGAAGCACTACTGAGGAAGAAAGTCCATTGCTCAACTATACTGTTAGACACAGCTCCCAGAAGCTTACAGACTAAGGTTCTATCTCCATAGCATACTGGAAAAAAGACAGATTTTTGTGCACCCTCTTGGTCCTTCCTTTTCAAAAGCAGTGGGAAAGACAGAGCCTCAGTTAGCACAGAGTTAACCCAGGTTAAAGGCAAGGTAATTTAAAGGGGTTTCTGCCCTGCAGTATGACTGTATTGCTCCCTCTCAGTTTAAAGCCTGGTAGCCACCCAGAAGTACACTGCATTGACAGAATATTTGATAGGAAAAACAAAACCAAAAAAGAAAAAAAAAAAAAAAAAGAAGAAGGGGAAGATATAAGAATGAATGTGGTTTATGGGTCAATTTATGGGGTATCATGAGGGCTGATGCACAAAATCTGTGTTTGGACATCTCTCCACATTCCTGTTCCATTGGTGCCACAGAAGAAATGCTCCCGAGGGATTTGGCATAACAACCTATGATCTTCCATGTCAGTGTAGGAAGGTCTTTTTGTTCTGTGGGAGCAAAGAGAAAGAAAAGCTATGAGAAGAACAAAATCTCTACTATGCTGAAATCCTTGTTCCCAGTTTGACCAAACACTGAGTCATTATGAAAAGACTAAAATGTGACAAGAAATTCTACATGTGTCCCTGTATTCAGACTTTGAAAGTCATCTAAATGCTCATGCTTTCATTGGTAGAGTAATTAAGGATGTGCACTGACTCTCAGCCCCAAGATTAAGAGGTGCTTTCTAAACAGTTTCTTATTTTTCCCACTGGGCCCATTGCTCTACCTTAAAATACATCCTCAAAGCACTTTTCCTCTTATGGATGTTTCCAGCCAGCTTCTCAGTCTGTGAAATTTAGGGATTTGATCCGATTTGAGCCTTTACGTAAACCTTTTGAGCCTTGCCCATCACTGCTTCCATTGCTGTTTCTGAAAAATAACCTCAAGGCTATGTAATTAATCGTTCATTGTTTTAATCTCCAAACCCAGGTAGATTAATACCTACGCTGACCACAGATCAGTGATTTCTGGAGTCTTCTGCAGAGCAGCACATCTGTAGTTAAAAGTCCTCAGTTTCCTTGTAAGGAAAGAAAGAAAGAATGAACAAAAGAAGGAAGGAACCAACATATTCTCAGGAGGAACTTTTCAGGGACCAATTCACAAGCAAAGGAAAACATGCTATTCTCGCCAACCAAACAATGTACTTTACGCCTGCCACAGTGATTAACAACACGCTACAGCTGGAGCATATTTAAAGGGCTCCATCACTGCTAGGCCAAAAGCTGACCCGCTTTAAATCCTTACAGTATGGCGAGAAATGCTCTAACAACTTTTTCAAACTTGAAGAAACAAAGGTAAGCTGCTGAATTGCCACCAATGTTACCAACTGAAAAAACAGTCGAGGGATAGCAGAACAGGAGGGAAAACAGGCTTGGCTGCAGGAATTGCATACAGATACAATAATAAAACAAAAACAAAAAACAGCAAGCAGAGCAGAGGGACAGAAAAAAAGAGATGAATGGTTCCTCTATTTGCAGCTATGAAATTTAACTTCAGCAGAAACTCAAAGGCTCACAGTCTCTGCAGGAAGGCTGAAGGACCATCATCACATCTGTCTATGTAAGTTAGTTTTCCTGCAGCAGAGGGTCTGAGAACAAGGGAGGGAAAGTGACACTGCGGACACATCAGGGATAAAGCAAAGAAGGACAAGAGAATGGAAAAACTGCCCTTGGTAGGGGCAGCTGGAATAGTGGGGATGTCCCTGCAGGCTGTGTCCCACTCTGTCCTTCGGGAGCTGGCGCTTCTTCGGTCTCATCTTCTTTCCTTTGCTGGTGGAGAAGAAAGAAAGGCCTGCTGTGAGAGATGCAGAAGAGAAGAGGAGGAGAGAAAAAAGCAAAAGCAGCTTGGCTACAGAAACCCTTCACCCGTCAGCAGGGCTGTGGACCCAGCTGGTTTGGGCTGGGTGATGGCCCTGCGAGCAGGGCTGGGTCTTGGTGCTTTCTGTCTTTTGGCCTGCTGCTCCTCTGGCTGCAGAGCATGGGCACGATGGAAGGAGGCTGAGAGGCAGCATCTCCACCTCTGAGGGAGAAATACAGCCTGATGGAGGCTGTACTGGAGGGAGAAAGCAAAGCCATGAGCCCTGCCCCATTTCACAGGCATACTATTATCCTCCCGGGTAGCAAAGCAAGAGCCACAGATTGGAGCAGAGCTGCTGGCCAGAAACACAGCTTGTCATATCAAGACTGCTAAGAGAGGTAAAGGGTGTGACTGCCTCCTCCAGCTGCTACGGCCTGAGACCACTCCTGAGCAGCCACTGGCTGGCAGCCCAAAGGCTGGGGACCCAGGATCTGTGCTCAGGCTGGAGGACACTGCTGCCACTCTCCCGTTTGCAGATCCAACCAGAAATGAAACTCAGCACGTATCCCAGAGACACACACAGGATGCTGACACAGTCGGTCACACAGACTGCCACAGACAAGAGGCTGCCTTCACCAGCACCTACACACAGCAATCGTGCACAACAAACACACTCGAGTCCTTTTCCTCCCCTTTGGCTTGCAGAGACAGAAGCTCACCAGTGCAGCACACACACAGCACTCGAGCTGCAAAAGCACACATGCAAGCACTGATACAGCCTCTCTGTCACACAGCACCCCTTGGATCCCTTAAGGAGCAGCACAGCAGTGCCTCTATCCAACTCCTCTAGGCAGATTTCAGGCCCTTACACAGGATGGCTAAAATGAGAAGGGTCCCCTGGAGATCATCACCTATGTGGCTGCAAGTAAAATGCCCCCGACTCCAGAGCTGGCACCAAGTTTTTGCTCACACACACAGGTCTCACCAGTCCTTGCAGCAATACGTACACATAGGGCAGTGTGTGAATACACAGAGTGAGTCCAGATTTAATAAGAAACGATAAGCAGGCAGACTGTGGTCAAGATGCAGATGCCAGACAAGCCCTGACCAGCTCTATTTTACACACAACTTTCATAACCTTGATTTTCCAGCACCTTCACTCACTTCATCCCTGGTTCCCCTTTTCTTTGTGCATCTCACCGTCGGTTTGCAGGCTCTACTGAGTCCCACACTGTCCCAGATTATCAGAGATTTGTTTCTTGTCATTGTCTTTATGTTTGTTTGGTCAGGTCTATGTCATCGTTTGTTTTGGTTTCTGCCTTCCCCTTTTTCCCTTAGTTTCCCACTCGACAAAGTCCCTAGCAGATAACCTTGCTGGAACAAACACTCTCACACACTTACATCCCCTCATCAGTAACTGTGACTGACCAGGCAGCTTCCCATTACGGCCTTGCTTATCATTTGCTGGTCAGGTCTGTATCTCTCTATGCTCCTGCTTATGTCCTCCTCCCTTTCCTATTTTCCCTTCTTACACTGTAAAACAGTTTTTGACCAAATATCCTTAAGGGAGCAGACACTCTCCTTCCATGCACCCTCACAAAGGCCTTTAGAAACATTCAAGAATGACCAATGACACATCCTGCTTCACATTCAGTTATGCTTGGTTGCATCTTTCCAATGGCTTCTTGATTCAGTGACTTCACATGACCTACAAGTCAGCACTGTGCAAACTTACATCACTTCTGAACACAGCACTGTTCCTTGCTTCACCTCTAAGGCTGGATGTGGCTCTGGGCAGCCTGGTCTGCTGGCTGGCAACCCTGCACATAGCAGGGGTTGCAACTACATGATCACTGTGGTCCTTTTCAACCCAGGCCATCCTAGGATTCTCTGGTTCTAAGGCCTACAAAGCTAGTTCTGGAGAACACTGTTTGCAACAACACAAAGAAGGACTACAAAAAAAAAATAAAAATCTCCCTTACCCCTGCCATCAGTACCCACTTGAAACACTTCCCCATCTTTATCAGCATTCTCCTCCTTCACACACCTGCTGTGCCAGGACCTGCGGACTCCACAAGAACAGGAGAACTCCGCAGACGACAGTGATGTCCACTCTCCTCCCCAAAGCCTCCAGTGCTCAGCATCACACTGGGTTCTGTAAGAGCGGAGTGCTGACCGTCACGTCTCAAGCCAAGAGCTTCAGACTGAGCTGCAGTGCCAACGCACTGACACTGCCAGCCAACCCGATGGGGCCACGATGAGGAGGAACTGCAAGCCAACCAGGACCACAACAACCTGAATTTCAAGCAAACAAGAACCAACACTTACACTTTGTAGCTCTAAAATGAAACTGAAAATCGCAAAGGAACCTGATGCAACCATCTGACAACCTGACATGCCCTGGAAATCAATCTGCAGCACTTTCAACTACCCTGCACCAACTCTGAGCTTCTGCTTACCACTCCCTAAAGGAAGCAAGCAGCCAAAAGCAGGAATTTGTCGGGCTGGCTTCACATGGCAATGAGCAGTCCTCAGCGAATGCGAATGGAAAAAGCCAACTGGGTATTACCATCTCATCTCCTCCTTCCAGGGTTTTACTCTCTCCTAAAATCTATCAGAGGAGCCTGTGTGAGATAAAAGAATACTACAAAAACCAGTCAGCATGTACCTGTCACGGTGGATAAGAATGGAGTCCAGGAGGGTTCCACCCCTTTGATGCAGTCAAGGCAAAGTAAGGAGAACGCTGCAGATGCCATCCCTGTATCAAGACAAAAAGAAGAAACAAAAACAAGCACGAGCTCTCAAAATCTCAGACCAAAAGCTACTAACAAATGGCCAGAGCAAACAAGGCACAAATGAAACTGGCTTCACAGTATTTCCAGCAACGGCCAAAATCAGAAGCCTAAAACTGCATCTGAGAAAGAACAAGGTTGTACAATCTCTCCTAACCCTCGGAAGTATACAGCCCAGGGATTCCCTGCTCCATCAAATAGCTCTGGGTGGTTTTCTCATTCATGAGCCATGCAGCTGCTCTTTAAACTCACACACACATTCTATACAACGAGTTCCACAGCTGTACTGTAAGTTGCATGATGAATGCTCTTCTTCAGAAGCAGCTTCCCTTTTTGCTGCCAGCTGTGATCATAAAAAGGGCTGAAGGCTGAATACCAGAGGGATGAAGATTCCCCAGAGGTCACGAAATACGACTGACCCTGAAGAAATCAGAAGTGTTCAAAGATACAGCCCGGCCTCTGCTGTCTGACCATACCTACACGATTTCCAGTCTCACCGTGCAATCACTCAGAGGCAAACAGCACAAGCAGAGGCCTGCACAAGGCGTCAGCAGCAATACTAGAGGTCACCCTGGCTGTTGTGGGCATTGAGGAACTGAGTGTGTTCACTACCAGGGGACTGAACAGATTCACCCCGCTGTATGACAAGGTGGCATGAACAAGAAATTTAAAGTGCAAAGAAATAACAGCATCAACATCACGAGCCCAAACTTCATCTTAGGTGAAGAAGAAACTTTTGCAAAATGGCATAAAACGTAAATACTGGAAATCTAAGAGTTTGCTATTTGTCTCTAGGAAAATTGTTCCAGAAATCAGTCACCCTCAGCAGTAAGCACGTACCTGGTGTTTCTCATCTAATTCCACCAAGCTTGTTTCCAGCACGACCCAGACCTTACCCTGCCTTTGTCTGAAAGGCCAATCACTGAGCTCCCTGCTATCAGTTACGTGACTCCTACGCAGATCTCCCAGCATGGACTCGTCACCTTCCTCTGTAACGAAATGACACAAAGTCTGCTTTCCCACTTTCAGAGACATTTCCTTCCTCTGCAATACTTGCTGTGAACACTGCTACACCACTGTGCTCATCTGCCAGAATTTCAGGGAACGATTTTGTTCACGATGCCTGGTGGCAAAGCAAACACAACCACATTCAACTGTTCTCATACTGCAGGCTGTTACACTTCTAGAATTAGAAACAGAGAACCACAAGGCAGAACGAGAAACAGCCAGTACTTATCTTACACAATACTTACCTCAAAGTTACTCATTGTCGCTGCTTTATCTTCAATCCTACACTTCTGACACTTGCAAATTTGCCAGCAGTTAACATAGAAAATGGCACAGAAAACAGTCACAGCTAAAACGCAGCCATTATTAGAGGAATGGCTACAAAAAAAAAAAAAAAAAAAAAAAAAAGAGAGAGAGAACAAAAGATCTGTTGAATATAGCTAATAAACCTTATTCAACAATGACAAAACACTAACAGCCCAGGGAAATGCAAGAGCAGCATGCACTCCCTCCAGAAATGCTCCCACACATGTGCAGGTCAGGAACCTCACATCAGCCATACTTTCCAAGTATTCCAGTAACCCTCAATGCATTTCTGCACTGAAAGAATTGCAACTGGAGCACTTGCAAATTTTCAGGGCCAGCAATAGCCTTTACAACAGCAGCTACTTTGCAATGCTGAGATTGTCTCCCTAAGACATCTCTCACTGAGCAAGGAACACAGATCTTCTCTTACACAGAAGAGTCTTCTTTCAGTGCTGACAAGGATTACCTCGTATTCATCAAAAGGCTCCAGAGCCTGCACTCTGTGCTGCTCATCTTCTGGAACACAGCAGGTGAAACACTCACTCACATCCGTGACGCTGCACTCAGTGCAGCCCTAAAACAGAAATCCCTCAAGATGATTCCTTCTGGAAGAAAAGACTCACTTCCCACAACAAAACAAAGACCCTCAATGAAGCATCTGCATGGGGGGTCTTTAAAACTGCCGAGCTGGAAAGAAGCAGCAGCTCAAAGTCTGATGAGATGTCTTGCCTAAAAATCTCTACAGAATATCTAACATGAAAAGCCTCAGAGGAACCCACACGTTGCCTTATCCCACACCAGCAAACAGGCTGCCTGCTGGCAAGCGACCTTCAGATGACCAGCCACATCACCAGAGCAGGCAGCAGCTCTGCCTCGGCCCTTTTTGCTTCAACCCAGCTGGCCCAGCTGACGACTTCTAAAATTACCTGCAGTTACACCTCCTCCAGGTGTTTCAGTTTCCCGTGGCTCTTAGGGCTGCAGGGACTCACTTTTTCAAAAAAACTCTTCTGCTGTGCTTCACAATCAGGCTATTGAGACAAAGAACAAAGTGCAGAGTCCAGCTGACTAAAATGCTGTTGCATGACACGTCCAAAGGGGTCCTCTGGGTGCATCTGCTCATAGAGCAGAAAGCATGCATGAGAGAAATGCTCTGCTGCCACTGAATCAAGGCTTCTGACCTGTCGGGAGATGTAGGTAAGGATAATTAAATACCTGTGGGACCACCTATTATAGGGCAGGTGCAACTTAAAGCATGCTATTAAGGCATCCTGACAGATAACATACAAAAGAGAAACCTGTACTGGGGATCTACGGAAGTCTCATCCATTCATAGAGAGAGTCTGGGATGAGAAGACCCCAAAATTTTAAAAACAAACAAACCAACCAATCCACAGAACATAAGGTTCTTATTATTTTTCTAAGCCCCCTTTTAGGTTCACAGAATAGCTGAGATTGGAGAAACCTCTGGACGCCATCTGCTCCAACCTCCTACACCAGCAGAACCACCCAGAGCTGCCTACCCAGGACCATGGCCAAGTAGAGTCATAGCACGGCCTGGGCTGCAAAGGACCTCACAGATAATCTGGTTCCAACCCCTGCTGTGTGCAGGGTCGCCAACCAGCAGCCCAGGCTGCCCAGAGCCACATCCAGCCTGGCCTTGGATGCCTGCAGGGATGGGGCATCCACAGCCTCCTTGGGCAGCCTGTTCCAGTGCCTCACCACCCTCTGGCTGAAAAACTTCCTCCTCACATCCAACCTAAACCTCCCCTGTCTCTGTTTAAAGCCATTCCCCCTTGCCCTATCACTCTCCACCCCCACAAACAGCTCTGGAAGATCTGCAAGGAGGGAGATTCCACAGCCTGTCTAGGCAAGCTGTGACAGTGCCCATCACTCACACAGTCCAGAAGCGTCTGCAGATGTTCAGACAGAAGCTCCTGTGTTCCAGCTGTGCACACTGCCTCCTGGTTTGATCCTGTGGGAATCAACTGCTCCCTCATACCTACAATGCAAGGAGCCGTTTGGAACTTGCACAGAATCCACGAGGCTTTAGTTTTAAGACACAAGGCTCCCACGACTTACAATGAAGCCTCTGCTTCTCATTTCACAACCCAGCTAACAAAGGACAGCTCACCTGACCTGCTGCTTTCCATGGAGGTGAGCACCACCTCTGCTATGGAAAGGGGGGGGACTTCACTGTCCAGTCCTGCTTCATCTACAGCTCCGCTCAGCTTTGGCAGCGCTGATAAATCCACTCCCAGCCATCTGTGATCCTTTCCACAAAAGGCGGTGGTGACTCCTGTGGGACAAAAACAACACAACTCACCGCAGGGCTGTGCAGGACTGGGACCAAAACCGGGAAAATCAGTACCACCAGCAGTCATTCACAAGACCAGGCCCAACTCAGTTTTTCTGTGAAATAAACAAGAAAATCCCAAAACTAAATGAGCCATAATAGGGCAGTGTCCAGAAGCATCAGGAAAAGACTCAACAAACTCAGAACTGAAATCCCATTATTCCTAGTGCAAATTTCAACTACTGATTTTCAACAGTTATATTTACTATATGAACAAAACTTGGTCACCTTTACTTTAACAACATTCTTATAGCATTGCTCCCATTTACAGACATTTTGATGCAAGCTAAGAAAATGCCATTGCTTTGACAAAATAGTTTCTCTCACGTCTACAAAATCATTATCAGATTTGTTTGTGGGTTTGGTGGGGGGAGTAGGTTTGTGTATATTGTGGTTTTTAATCTCAAAAAAAAAATTTCTATAAGATGGCTTTGGACTCTGAACCACAAGAACTCCCTGCAAACACGAGCACTAGTCTTGCAGAGCACTGTTCTCACAAACAGATCCCAGTTTATGATCTGCAAGCATTATAAAGGCATGCTTATGACTGTCATCACTCATAAGCTGCTTCACTCTCTCCTGCCAAAATCAGACTGTAAATAACTAGGCAGTAAAGTAGCTCTATATGGCAGCTGCTCTGTTGCCTCTACGCCAGAGAAATCCAGCAACTGTCCCTGTCCTGAGATTTGTTCATCTGCACGCTTCTCAAAGGCAGCCATCACCAAGAAACCGAATGGCCTCCAGCAGTCGCCCATCCCAGTGTTTCCTCTTATTTCCTTCTAACACCTCAGTCATCTCATCCCTCCTTCTGGACACAGAGAACAGGATATTCCCATCTCCTCTGACACCCACCTTTGACTTCAAGTGCTCGGAAGGTTATTGGTACGGGCAGAATCCTTTTCCACAGGATGCTGTAGGTCGATAAAATGTGGACAGATTCAAGAGGAAACCAAACGAGCTCTTCTACCTCCCCCCTTCTCCCCCTCCCCCCCCCCCCCAATGCTTTCCCCTGCCCCCCCTCCTTCCCCCCCTCTTTGTCCCCCATCTTTTTCCCCCCCATCCTTCCCCCTTCCTTCCCCCCCCTCCTTCCTCGCCCCCCCCTCCTCCGTGTCCGTGACAGGGGGCACAGCCCCGGGAAAAGGACAAACAACCGCAGGGCTCGGAACGGTTTGCCGCGAGCCGGCCGGCCCCGGGCCGCGTGCGCTCCGGGAGAGGGGGAAGGGCAGAGAGCGAGCGGATCGTCGGAACCGAGAGAAAACGCGACGGCGGCGAGCCGAGGAGGAACGGCGACGCGCCGCACGAGCCCGAGCCGGCAAAGCGAGAGACGCGAGAGCGTCCGGAACGCCGGTCAGAGCGCGGCGGTGCGAGGGAAAGCGCTGCTTTGCTCCGCGGCGAGCTGAGACGGCTGAGCCGGGCCGGAGGGAGAGAGGCAGCCGCTCGGGTCCTGTGCGGAGCTGCACCCCGCTGCCTCTGCCCGCCAGCTCCTCGGGGGGGCCGCCCCTTCCCCATCCCCCGCCGCCCCTCCCCCCTCCGTTCTCCTCCTCCCCCCGACTCTATCCCCTCCCCCCCCCCCCTCCCCCCCGCCCTGTCTAGGAAATGTGACATAAAAAAATAATTACTTTCATCCTTAAGCTTTTTCAGCCTGCTCTCCTCTGTCCAGCTTTTATTTTAAACGACACGTCTGCACTCGATGCATTGTTTGCACACACAGAATTGCTCTCCGGCTCTCCTTCTTGCACCTGCCACAGCTGTTTGTGTAACTGCTGTAAAAATGTGACTTTAAAACAACTGGAATTCCTGCAAAGAAAGGAAAAGATAGATGCAATGGGAACCGTGCTGTTGGATTACTGACTGTGGCTGTGTCTGTTCTGTGGAACAACGGTGCTGTCTCAGGCACAAATACAGGCAAAACACAGGAAAAACGTATTTCTGCAGAGCTTAATGTCGCTACAGAAGAAGGCAGTACGTGACATCTGAAAGTGGTTCATTTGTTCACATCTCACTCTTTCACTAATATTGCAAAATCCAGTGCTTTGTTTGTCAGCTGCCGACTGCTTCACCCTGCCAAATACATAAATGGTGTATCAGTCTGTAATGTAAAAGCTGGCTGGCAGTTATTCTGGTCAGTTTTTGTCATTTTCACATAGACTTCATGGGTTTCCTCATCATTGCAGGTTAATCGTAGGCCTTGTCAGCAATCTGTGTCAGCGGCCATATGTTCAGTTCTTATGATTACAGATAATGTGGAACACCCTTTTTATTCAATAAAAATGCACAGATTACTTTTTAATCCTTACAGCAGTGCGTTTAGCTCCAAATTAACCTCAGGGACCTGGGATTGCTTAGTCTGGAGAAGAGGAGGCTCGGGGGTGACCTTATTGCCCTCCACAGCTGCCTGAAGGGAAGTTCTGGAGAGCTGGGGGCCGGCCTCTTCTGCCACGTCAGCAGGGACAGGACCAGAGACAGTGGCCTGAAGTCGCCCCAGGAGAAGCTCAGATTGAATCCGAGGAGAAATTTCTGCTCAGAAATAGTGGTGAGGCATTGGCACAGGCTGCCAGGGGGGTGGTGCAGTCACAGTCCTGGAGGTGTTCAGGAAATGTGGAGATGTGGCACTGAGGGATGTGGTTCAGTGGGCATGGTGGAGATGAGACCATGGCTGGAGCAGGTGATCTTAGAGGTCTTTCCAACAGCTTCAGAAAAACTCCTACTGTACTAGAATGAGGTTTTCAGGCACACTTTTTCCTTCCCAATAGAATTACAGCTCTTTCCCCATATAGAAAGCTTCCCAACTGTAGTCTGTGCCATTTTTCAGGGCTGTGAGTATGGTCTCCATTGCCTGACAGCACCCTGGCCATATCAGCCACTCTCATGAGAGCTGCCTGTTGCTGTAGGGTCGCTTTACTTTCTTGGTGTTTCCCTGGCAAAGGAAACCCCTAAAAGTCCCTTACACCTGCAGATCGGTTGCTCTGTCCTGGCATGTATGTCCTGCGATGTCCTGTAACGTGTGCCCTCCTGCCCACATAAGCAATCAGTGAAGGCAGTCAGACTTGTCAAACATGATGTGCTCTTAGTAAAACCTTGCTGAGTGCAGTTCCTGACTGCATTCTTGTCCTTTGCATGTCTGAAGAAGTGTTATAATAGAGTGTAAGCTGTGATGCTCCTATTGTCTGACTGACAAGCTTATAGCCTACATGTTTGATTCCTGATTTGATCGCCTGTCACTGTTTTAATTGTGTTCAAATGTATTTCTCTAAATGCAAATCTGGTGGCAGCGGCATTTATGGAGCAGTTTATTAGGAAGATACAAACCAGACATAGAATGGAAAGGGAGACGGATTGAAGAAAGTATTTGAGATCTACCTGCAAGAGAAGGAGCAACAGACACAAAGCCCTGAGTCACTTGACATAATGACAGATCACCAATGGCTGATCAGCTTGCCACTAGCTGCACTTTGTACTTATTGTTTAGTTTTTCAGCACACGCATGGCTGTTTACCTGCAGTCCTTCACAAAGAAAGGCTGATCTGAAAAACTCTTCCCATGGTTGTTAAAGATCTGCAATGATACCTGGGTTCCAGGGTATTTCTAAGCCAACTTTAGAGTCACGTCTGTGTGGTTTCTGCCTGCTTTAAGGGAGTGCATGGTTCTGGAGTGCAAACTTATCTTGTGGAAACATCACTGGGAGCTAGGAGAATATGTTACTCTTAATTAAGTGAAAGAAAGAAACGTCAGGCTCAGGCCACGATCTCTGCAGATAAAGGGAACGTTCACAGCTACTGGAGGTGTTGTGTAAATCAAGCTCAGTATGACTATGAGGATAACTACAGAAACTGTACAAATATTGCAGAGAAATATCTGAAAAATCAGGTGGAATACTGGATATTGGAAATATTGGATGAGAAATGCCAGATTTAAAGTTTAAAAGCTAAAGAAAAATAGTAAGCATTTAAAGAAAGAAATCAAATGATGGAAGGCAGGGAAGAGAAGTTCTGGAGGTGACAAAGAATTTATATAACCAGCCTTTTACCCCTCATAGTCTGCAACTTCTGCTTCTTGTGCCACTAAGTTAGAATGTGCCACGTGTCACCTCATACTTTCCCAAGGGCTTCCCCACATCCCATATGAATAAAAAGTGAGGCGTGAGGAATACCCCAAAGTGCTCCATTCTTGGTGAATTGGGAGAGGACAAATCTGTGCTTTGTAGGAGATTTTGTCTGAGGGCCCAAAGCAGTCATCACAACAGAACACATCTCAGTGTAGGAGTAATGAGAAGGAATTTCTGCTCTGAAGCTGTGCCAGAAATGCTGTGGGAGGCTGTGGAAAGAAGGCTAATTGTCCTGCTCCAGCATCAGAGCCACCAGTTTTATCTATGTGCAACTGGGAACAAGTAGCTGAGAAGAGTTCAGCCGACTAAAACATGGCTTTGCATCTTCAGATTTTCTCATTAGCAGTCCTCTAAAAAAACGTGTATGATGAACCTTTCTGCAAGGAAGAAGACAAGGCAGTGGAAAAGATGTGCCTCTATGTAGGTGTGTCATTGGCTGCACCTTGAATGTTGTTCTTCCCAGTTCAAAAGCCATCGAGAAGGATGTGAGTAGGTTCAGAGGAGGACTGTAGGGATGGTCAGATTGTAGAACGACTTTCATACGAAAAATAGTAAATAACCAAAGGCAATTCAGGCCAGAAAGCAGACAACCAAGAGTATGACTGGCAAAGTTTAACAGGGAACTACTGATCTCTGATTCTCCCATTGTAAGACCAGAGGACATGTAATTGCACTGGCAAAGAAGAGTTTCAAAGCAGATGAACAAAGGCATGCAATGCACAGTGCAGCTGTAGAACACTCTCACAGGAGATCATGGAAGGTACAGTTTTACACAGGTTCCCAAATCCCTTCATGCCATCTGGCACTGGCCACATCTCCTGCATCTCTGTGACTCTGTCGAAATTTGGTTGCATTGCTCCCCTTTTTGCTCACCATCTAGAAATAGCATTCCTCAAAACACCTCTGTTCTGTAGTCACTGAGGTTTGTGTGACTGTACTCACTTCCATCAGTTTATAATATTTGAATCTAGCTGTCATTTTGGTCAGGAATGGCACATGCTGAGAGGTTCTTTTGGATGGCTGGTGATAATTCATTGTTGTTAAGGGCCAACAAAAAGTTTATATTTAGCCGCACAGTCAAGACAGATTTAATTCTTACAGTGCACTATTTTGGGATAACTGTAGCATTAGATTCCTATTAAAACTGAGGGTTGTGTGAGAACCTCTGCATTTCGTTTTACCTTAATCTAACCAGAGGCATTCCCAAATCTGGCCATCCCTTCCACTCTCACGCACAGGATGTGACAACTGCCTGCAAAGCTGTGAGGTTAACCAAGGATGATGCAAAGCATGTGCAGAGAACTAAGAGAAATACGGCCTGTCCACAAGAGCACCAAGGTATAAACCAAAATTACAGAGATCACTGCTTCCTAGGGAAGCAGAACCGAGTGTGTGAATCTTACCTACCAGCAGTGCCTGTGGGGGGCAAAGAGGGGATCTGCCCATTGGCTGCTCCCAGAGTCAGAGCTGCTCTCCTGACTCGTCTGCAAAGGTATCTTCCCTCATCTTCCCCCTGTCCTTATCCATGTTTATACTATTTCCTATTCCACAGGTGAAGCTGGAGTCACTCCAGTGATTACCTGGTTTTGTTCTGATTGGTGTAAACTTTCCTCACATAGCCTTTAAAGGTATGGGTTAAAAACATTTGGTGTGCATGCTCAGTGAGAGGCTGTCACGCCTTGGAGGCTGGTAGCTTTCGGGATGGAGATGTGTTTTGATGTTATAATGAGCAGAATTCCCCAAAGGCATTTTGTAAAAAAACGTGAGTCTTGGGCTCCAAGAGAGGCAGGTAAGCACTTTGGCACCACCAAGTCCTCATCCCAGCATCATTGTTCTGTTTGTACGTCCTGATGTTGCTGACTCCTCAAGTTGCCGGGGGAACCACAACAGGTCACAGAACTCTGATGCAGTCTCTGCTCTGCTGCACCGTCCATGCCACCTGGTGGCACACAGGCTGCACTCTGCTTCTGTACCCTTATGAACAGCCTGTACCTTAATTTCCAGTGAGCAAAGCTCAGTGAATTAAAATCTCCCTTCTTTGAGCTAATTTTGCACTATCAGCATGAATTGAACACGTGCTGTTACCTTGCATCAGAGCACCAGCCCATCTATTAGCTTCACTCACGTTCTGACAGGTGCGAGAAAAAGCAATCACAGAGCAACAAACCCTCCTACAGTGCGTGTATTTTCTAGATACTGCTCAATAGTAGCAGCATCTGGTTCAGCTTCTCAGTTGCACCTGAGAGATATGGAAACATTTATGTTCCAATACAGAACATATGATCTATTTATATTCAGTTTTTGTTTTCTTTCCCAGAAGCTTCAGAATACTGATTTCTGTGTGATAGAGTTATCCTCCTACCATTTCAGCCTCTACATCATTTGTTTGCCAAACAGAAAACAAGAATTCCTAATTGCTGGTTGGATTTCTTTTTCTCTCAAAGATTTTACAAAGATTGTAAATGGCACGCATGCAAATTTAAAACATCTGCAACTATTCACTTTCATTTTTTTCCTTTGCATAACATCTTTTCCTATGTTCTGACATCATGTATTACTTTCTAGAGTAGTATCATTCTTCCTACCTTGCTAATCTTTCCTTATGTGACTAAGTTATCAGGTCCTGCTGCTCCATCTCCAGAGCTTTCTATAAAAGCAGCTCTGTGAATAGTTCTACAAATCTGGTCCTAAATAGAGATCTGCAGACTGTGTCACAAAGTCTGTGATGAAAGCATCTCTAAATGCACTCTTTGCACTGAACACATACTGCTTCAGCACAACCAAATGAGCATCAGAATATTGGCTTTGAGAGCTGCTGCTACTCAGATACATATATATGTAATATATGAGGGCTGCTCCAAAAGTAACGCCTGCTATTTTCTGATGCAGGCCCATGATATCAGAGGTGACTGTTGGTGATACGGCAGCAGAGGCTGAACCTTCCTACAAATATTCCATTACGTTTCGTTGGCGTGCCAGCAGATGGCAGCAGAGCTGCAGTTTCCATCGAAATCAGTAGCAGGCACTACTTTTGGAGCAACGTGTGCGTGACATTCAGCATTTTGGTCACTTATCTACTTATCTGTTGGTAAAATGTGTGAGTGTTTCAAAAACATGTCTAAAGACAGAACTAGCTATGCCGAGGATGAAGACACAGCTAGAAAGCCTATTTCTTCTTCCATCGGTTTTGTGCCTGTTATGATACATCCTTCATGAGACAAGTGCTCACAGCAGAGTTCTGGGAGTGTCTGTTTCTCCATTTTCTCTCCGTTTCCTAGTACCCAGAGCAGCTGTTTTCTCAAATCAGTACATTTGGACTACATGTTGTCTTCCATTTGACTACTATGCACTGAAAATCAAGGATTAATCAAGAGGAAATCAGCTTCTCCATGCTTGTGCATGACCTGAGATTGGAGCTGTCCTTTTCAAGACATTCACAGATGTCACTTACAGTCAGGATTCTGGTGCAGACCTGCTTAAACAGCAAAGCAAGGTGTGCTTAAATGCCTGCTTATCAATACCTCTAATAGAATGCATTCCTATATTTAAATATGCAGAAAAGTATTTATGGATTTTTAATTGTTTGTATGTATTCATGTATATTTCATGGATTTATAATTATATACAATTTAGGTAATTTATATAATCATATAATTAATGTATTTATAATATATGCATACACATAGTAATTCTCTCCTTCTTCTACTGACCAGGGATAACTACATACTGGAAAATGCTCACAAGTCTGCCAGCAGACTGCTGCTCACAAGGTCACATCCAACCCCGCAGTTCAGGTGGACAATGCAGTTGTGACAGCAGCAGTAGAGGAGCTACTAAGGTGGAAACTCGACCAGCAGTCACATTTCAGCTTAGATCCATCCCTAGAAGAGAGACACCAGTGATACTATCAACACAAAATTAATGCATGGACATCACTGCAATGGTCTGTGATGGCAGCTGAGCTCCAGGTGTGAAAGGTTTATCTATTGCATTTCTTAATTAATTATTATGTGAATATTATTGACAGGTTTTGAATTGCAGATTTTGGTTTCAGCTGCTCAGAAGGTCAGTGCTCCCAAACAGTGAACCTACAAGCACAAACTGTGAGATGGTTTTGATACCTCCCATGGGCTCTCTGTACATGGAAACAAACAAACAAATGGGCCCTGTAGGGAAACACAAACCTGCTTGTAGCACCATCCATCCCTGTGCCGAATATCAGAGGGGATCTGCTCTGTGTCCCACGTGCAGAAAGGCAGTCTCTTGTAGGCATCTGGAGAACTGGATGCTCCAGGAAATCCATCCATTCCTTCTTTCTGCAGTTCTTTTGGCTTAAAAATGGTCTTTTCAGCATGACAGCTGGGTAACTTGTGCTGCTGTTTCATTCATTTTGCCCTTCCTTTTGCTCTCCTTTTCCTGCTGAGTCAAAGTAAATTTCACTAATTAGCCTGAATGTGTATCTGTGTCAAACGGAGGCAGAACAGAGATCAGGAGAAGGAAGAGATGCAGAAGATGGCTGAATTCCCAGCAGAATTAACTTTCTGTTTCCAATGATCAGTGAGAAATTAGCTGGTAACACATGTGAGGAGCTGCCAATCTAGGTTTGTCCAGCTAGCTTAGCACAGGTGATACCAGCAAGCAAGCAATGACATAAAAATACTCAGCATGAAGAACCTTTTGCAAAGAGTTGCCAGAGCATTTCAGATCAGTGCAGACTGCTGGGAAGTTTCTGTCAGTGCTGTACTATTTCATCAAGGATTAATGTAAGTGTAGTGCCATCATTGCCCTCCATTGACTGAAGGTGCCTCCACACATTCTGGTTGTTGGCAGACACTCAAAGACGTGGAAGGTTTGATAGGTACAAGAGCAGCTCCCTCCTTTTCCGTGACAGTTCTTTGTTGTTCCTTAAACATTCGTATGCAATGTGTTATACTTCTAAGTCAGTCAAGAGAAAGTCAAGAGGGTTTTTTTTCATTTTCAGAATATAGAGGTTGTTGGTTGTTTTTTTGTTTGTCTGCTTTTTGGTTTTTTGTTTTTTTTTTCCATAACTAAATGTCTTAAAGAAACACAAATAGTTTGAAAACCATTCTTCCCAGAATACACCTTCCAGGTGACAGGAATAACATTTCTTATTTAACCTGGAGCTAGAAAGGATGGATAATGGAACCGGCAGCTCTACACTTTCTTATTTAAAAAAAAAAAAAAAGCATATAGCTGAAAGGGAACATGTAGTACATAATGCAGCTATCAGTATATCTATTGTGGGTTTTTTTTTTGTTTGTTTGTGGGTTTTTTTTTTTTGGTCAATTATTGATCTTTCTTGTATTTCAGATTGATCAAGCAATCCACCAGCTTTGCAGAATTATGCCTACTCCGCAAGCCAGAAATGCTTCAAACCCATCAGAAGACATCTGTAAATACCGTGGCACAGCCTTTCTCCAGATCAGCCCATTGAGGGCTGAAATAACTCATTACTCCAGCTGACAACGTGCTGCTGTCTAACAGACGTTTTACAGGAAGAGTTCTTTCCTTTGTCATTTGGCACAAACCTTTTCCTGCAGTTTCTGACCTCTTATCATAAGAAAAATTCAAAATTATAAAGCATCTCAGTGTTAAAACCTTCATCATATCCACCAAACACGCTCAAAGTCTCGGCTCACAACATGAAATCGTGATGTTTTAAAAAACAGTTCCTTTGTTTGTTTGTTTTCCATTTGTATTTGCAAATCTCACAAGTCTTGTCAATGCAGACTGTCTTGCACAGTGAGCTTGGCTGGCTGGTCCTGAATCTGTGCTCATCTGGCTTTGGAGTGATTTGTTTAACAAAACAGAGACTCTAGCCAATCACAGAAGCTCAAAATTCAAGTAGATACCAGTAAGCTCTGCTGATAATCCTGCTGAGGCAAAGTTACCAGCAAAATATGCAGTCCAGTGCTTTGCACATTGAGCACAGGCCTCAAATACATCGCTTGTATGGCCAGTGAAACACCACCAACTATGAGGCCAGCGATTATCTGAGCAGTTCACAAAAGGGGTTTGTCATTTTGATGGACTGCCTTGAAGTTAAAGACAAGAATAAAGCTGGATCTGTGTATCTCAGTCATGTCTACAGAAAAGCCTGTTGCAAAAGTGTGATTTCAATCCAGGGTGGGAATGGGCTCTACAGATTGGAACTGTGTTTGAAATATTAAGCCTACTGTGTGCCCACTGAGTTGGCTGAGTTCCTCTCCAGTGCTGTTTCCAAGCCACAGTCAAAACCAAGGGAGCTTGCAGCACTGGAAAATGAGTTACACGTTGGAAGCATTTGAGGCCATTTGAAGCATCTCTTCAAGCACTTCCTGGTCTGCCCAGAACAGAAGGCCACAATCAGTGTTCATTCTTTTTCAGGCAGCATGAGATTTCTATCTTTGGTATGCAGCAAAGACACTTGACTTTGGTTTTTAATGCCTCCAGAAATGGCATCCTCTTACTGAACCTGTCAAAATTATTACAAGTACTTCATCTTAATAAGGATTCCCTGATCTTTCAGAGTCTCTGCTTAACAAACTTTTATATAAAACAAACAAACAAAAAACCAAACATATTTGTTAAATAGACTCTTTTCTACATTTTTTTTTCTTTAAATCTATCCTATGGTTTAAAATCTATCCCTTAAACCTTCCTTATGATTTTCACTTGCATAATCCCAAAGGCTGATGTCAACCTGTTTGCAGCCTCGACCTTGCATGGAGATGATCTCTACTCAGAAGGGTCACTGGAAATCACAGCAGATGCTCTGGGAGGTGTTTGTGTGTCCCCATTGACTTCCATTACTCTTTTAAGTAATGAAGAGGTAAGAAGGATAAGAGTGAGCAGCCATGCAACAAATAAAACTGAAAAAGACAAAAGACTCCCTGAAGCTCTGTTGGCCACTTGCATCAGAGCTAGAAAGAGTCTGGAAGACAGTGAACTGTTACCTATACACGAGAAAGAGAAATAAAACAGCCCAGAAAAGTAGATTCTTGTGGCTATTCAGATTTATGTTCTTTCCCCGTATTTCTTCTTTTCTCTTAACACTAAAACTTTCCATAAATAAGCACAGGTATTAGCTTAGACAAAACAATACTGGAGATTAAAACAATGAATGATTAAGCTTGAGCAAATGGGAAAACAACTGCAGTGATTTCTATCAGGGCCACGAAAAAGGTCCCATAGGCACTTGTGCCATGCAGCTTTTGTTGCAGCTTGGCAATGTTCTAGCTCTAACATCAACAGTTCCCTCGTAGATCTAACAGCCAGGTGGGTGTGAAGTTGTGAACTACTTACTGAGCTGCTCTTGAAGTTATGCCCAGAGAGATACCTGTGGGCACACATTCATTCTGCAGGCCAGTGCTGTAAGGTCACGGGAAGAACGAGGTCAGCAGTGACTTGTCTGATGTCTCTGGGGTGTGCATTGGCTCGACTGGCTGCCCACAGTCACTGAGCTGCAAACAGAAGAGGTGGGGATAATAATTCATAACAGGTCAGTTATCCATTGGGTTTTTGCATCTCCTTGTGTTTTGCTGAGTGCAGCGTCACGGATGTGAGTGAGTGTTTCACCTGCTGTGTTCCAGAAGATGAGCAGCACAGAGTGCAGGCTCTGGAGCCTTTTGATGAATACGAGGTAATCCTTGTCAGCACTGAAAGAAGACTCTTCTGTGTAAGAGAAGATCTGTGTTCCTTGCTCAGTGAGAGATGTCTTAGGGAGACAATCTCAGCATTGCAAAGTAGCTGCTGTTGTAAAGGCTATTGCTGGCCCTGAAAATTTGCAAGTGCTCCAGTTGCAATTCTTTCAGTGCAGAAATGCATTGAGGGTTACTGGAATACTTGGAAAGTATGGCTGATGTGAGGTTCCTGACCTGCACATGTGTGGGAGCATTTCTGGAGGGAGTGCATGCTGCTCTTGCATTTCCCTGGGCTGTTAGTGTTTTGTCATTGTTGAATAAGGTTTATTAGCTATATTCAACAGATCTTTTGTTCTCTCTCTCTTTTTTTTTTTTTTTTTTTTGTAGCCATTCCTCTAATAATGGCTGCGTTTTAGCTGTGACTGTTTTCTGTGCCATTTTCTATGTTAACTGCTGGCAAATTTGCAAGTGTCAGAAGTGTAGGATTGAAGATAAAGCAGCGACAATGAGTAACTTTGAGGTAAGTATTGTGTAAGATAACTACTGGCTGTTTCTCGTTCTGCCTTGTGGTTCTCTGTTTCTAATTCTAGAAGTGTAACAGCCTGCAGTATGAGAACAGTTGAATGTGGTTGTGTTTGCTTTGCCACCAGGCATCGTGAACAAAATCGTTCCCTGAAATTCTGGCAGATGAGCACAGTGGTGTAGCAGTGTTCACAGCAAGTATTGCAGAGGAAGGAAATGTCTCTGAAAGTGGGAAAGCAGACTTTGTGTCATTTCGTTACAGAGGAAGGTGACGAGTCCATGCTGGGAGATCTGCGTAGGAGTCACGTAACTGATAGCAGGGAGCTCAGTGATTGGCCTTTCAGACAAAGGCAGGGTAAGGTCTGGGTCGTGCTGGAAACAAGCTTGGTGGAATTAGATGAGAAACACCAGGTACGTGCTTACTGCTGAGGGTGACTGATTTCTGGAACAATTTTCCTAGAGACAAATAGCAAACTCTTAGATTTCCAGTATTTACGTTTTATGCCATCTTGCAAAAGTTTCATCTTCACCTGAGATGAAATTTGGGCTCGTGATGTTGATGCTGTTATTTCTTTGCACTTTAAATTTCTTGTTCATGCCGCCTTGTCGTACAGCGGGGTGAATCTGTTCAGTCCCCTGGTAGTGAACACACTCAGTTCCTCACTGCCCACAACAGCCAGGGTGACCTCTAGTATTGCTGCTGACGCCTTGTGCAGGCCTCTGCTTGTGCTGTTTGCCTCTGAGTGATTGCACGGTGAGACTGGAAATCGTGTAGGTATGGTCAGACAGCAGAGGCCGGGCTGTATCTTTGAACACTTCTGATTTCTTCAGGGTCAGTCGTATTTCGTGACCTCTGGGGAATCTTCATCCCTCTGGTATTCAGCCTTCAGCCCTTTTTATGATCACAGCTGGCAGCAAAAAGGGAAGCTGCTTCTGAAGAAGAGCATTCATCATGCAACTTACAGTACAGCTGTGGAACTCGTTGCATAGAATGTGTGTGTGAGTTTAAAGAGCAGCTGCATGGCTCATGAATGAGAAAACCACCCAGAGTTATTTGATGGAGCAGGGAATCCCTGGGCTGTATACTTCTGAGGGTTAGGAGAGATTGTACAACTTGTTCTTTCTCAGATGCAGTTTTAGGCTTCTGATTTTGGCCGTTGCTGGAAATACTGTGAAGCCAGTTTCATTTGTGCCTTGTTTGCTCTGGCCATTTGTTAGTAGCTTTTGGTCTGAGATTTTGAGAGCATGTGCTTGTTTTTGTTTCTTCTTTTTGTCTTGATACAGGGATGGCATCTGCAGCGTTCTCCTTACTTTGCCTTGACTGCATCAAAGGGGTGGAACCCTCCTGGACTCCATGCTTATCCACCGTGACAGGTACATGCTGACTGGTTTTTGTAGTATTCTTTTATCTCACACAGGCTCCTCTGATAGATTTGAGGAGACACTAACACCCTGGAGGGAACAGATGAGATGGTAATACCCAGTTGGCTTTTTCCATTCGCATTCACTGAGGACTGCTCATTGCCAGGTGAAGCCAGCCCGACAAATTCCTGCTTTTGGCTGCTTGCTTCCTTTAGGGAGCGGTAAGCAGAAGCTCAGAGTTGGTGCAGGGTAGTTGAAAGTGCTGCAGATTGATTTCCAGGGCATGTCAGGTTGTCAGATGGTTGCATCAGGTTCCTTTGCGATTTTCAGTTTCATTTTAGAGCTACAAAGTGTAAGTGTTGGTTCTTGTTTGCTTGAAATTCAGGTTGTTGTGGTCCTGGTTGGCTTGCAGTTCCTCCTCATCGTGGCCCCATCGGGTTGGCTGGCAGTGTCAGTGCGTTGGCACTGCAGCTCAGTCTGAAGCTCTTGGCTTGAGACGTGACGGTCAGCACTCCGCTCTTACAGAACCCAGTGTGATGCTGAGCACTGGAGGCTTTGGGGAGGAGAGTGGACATCACTGTCGTCTGCGGAGTTCTCCTGTTCTTGTGGAGTCCGCAGGTCCTGGCACAGCAGGTGTGTGAAGGAGGAGAATGCTGATAAAGATGGGGAAGTGTTTCAAGTGGGTACTGATGGCAGGGGTAAGGGAGATTTTTATTTTTTTTTTGTAGTCCTTCTTTGTGTTGTTGCAAACAGTGTTCTCCAGAACTAGCTTTGTAGGCCTTAGAACCAGAGAATCCTAGGATGGCCTGGGTTGAAAAGGACCACAGTGATCATGTAGTTGCAACCCCTGCTATGTGCAGGGTTGCCAGCCAGCAGACCAGGCTGCCCAGAGCCACATCCAGCCTTAGAGGTGAAGCAAGGAACAGTGCTGTGTTCAGAAGTGATGTAAGTTTGCACAGTGCTGACTTGTAGGTCATGTGAAGTCACTGAATCAAGAAGCCATTGGAAAGATGCAACCAAGCATAACTGAATGTGAAGCAGGATGTGTCATTGGTCATTCTTGAATGTTTCTAAAGGCCTTTGTGAGGGTGCATGGAAGGAGAGTGTCTGCTCCCTTAAGGATATTTGGTCAAAAACTGTTTTACAGTGTAAGAAGGGAAAATAGGAAAGGGAGGAGGACATAAGCAGGAGCATAGAGAGATACAGACCTGACCAGCAAATGATAAGCAAGGCCGTAATGGGAAGCTGCCTGGTCAGTCACAGTTACTGATGAGGGGATGTAAGTGTGTGAGAGTGTTTGTTCCAGCAAGGTTATCTGCTAGGGACTTTGTCGAGTGGGAAACTAAGGGAAAAAGGGGAAGGCAGAAACCAAAACAAACGATGACATAGACCTGACCAAACAAACATAAAGACAATGACAAGAAACAAATCTCTGATAATCTGGGACAGTGTGGGACTCAGTAGAGCCTGCAAACCGACGGTGAGATGCACAAAGAAAAGGGGAACCAGGGATGAAGTGAGTGAAGGTGCTGGAAAATCAAGGTTATGAAAGTTGTGTGTAAAATAGAGCTGGTCAGGGCTTGTCTGGCATCTGCATCTTGACCACAGTCTGCCTGCTTATCGTTTCTTATTAAATCTGGACTCACTCTGTGTATTCACACACTGCCCTATGTGTACGTATTGCTGCAAGGACTGGTGAGACCTGTGTGTGTGAGCAAAAACTTGGTGCCAGCTCTGGAGTCGGGGGCATTTTACTTGCAGCCACATAGGTGATGATCTCCAGGGGACCCTTCTCATTTTAGCCATCCTGTGTAAGGGCCTGAAATCTGCCTAGAGGAGTTGGATAGAGGCACTGCTGTGCTGCTCCTTAAGGGATCCAAGGGGTGCTGTGTGACAGAGAGGCTGTATCAGTGCTTGCATGTGTGCTTTTGCAGCTCGAGTGCTGTGTGTGTGCTGCACTGGTGAGCTTCTGTCTCTGCAAGCCAAAGGGGAGGAAAAGGACTCGAGTGTGTTTGTTGTGCACGATTGCTGTGTGTAGGTGCTGGTGAAGGCAGCCTCTTGTCTGTGGCAGTCTGTGTGACCGACTGTGTCAGCATCCTGTGTGTGTCTCTGGGATACGTGCTGAGTTTCATTTCTGGTTGGATCTGCAAACGGGAGAGTGGCAGCAGTGTCCTCCAGCCTGAGCACAGATCCTGGGTCCCCAGCCTTTGGGCTGCCAGCCAGTGGCTGCTCAGGAGTGGTCTCAGGCCGTAGCAGCTGGAGGAGGCAGTCACACCCTTTACCTCTCTTAGCAGTCTTGATATGACAAGCTGTGTTTCTGGCCAGCAGCTCTGCTCCAATCTGTGGCTCTTGCTTTGCTACCCGGGAGGATAATAGTATGCCTGTGAAATGGGGCAGGGCTCATGGCTTTGCTTTCTCCCTCCAGTACAGCCTCCATCAGGCTGTATTTCTCCCTCAGAGGTGGAGATGCTGCCTCTCAGCCTCCTTCCATCGTGCCCATGCTCTGCAGCCAGAGGAGCAGCAGGCCAAAAGACAGAAAGCACCAAGACCCAGCCCTGCTCGCAGGGCCATCACCCAGCCCAAACCAGCTGGGTCCACAGCCCTGCTGACGGCTGAAGGGTTTCTGTAGCCAAGCTGCTTTTGCTTTTTTCTCTCCTCCTCTTCTCTTCTGCATCTCTCACAGCAGGCCTTTCTTTCTTCTCCACCAGCAAAGGAAAGAAGATGAGACCGAAGAAGCGCCAGCTCCCGAAGGACAGAGTGGGACACAGCCTGCAGGGACATCCCCACTATTCCAGCTGCCCCTACCAAGGGCAGTTTTTCCATTCTCTTGTCCTTCTTTGCTTTATCCCTGATGTGTCCGCAGTGTCACTTTCCCTCCCTTGTTCTCAGACCCTCTGCTGCAGGAAAACTAACTTACATAGACAGATGTGATGATGGTCCTTCAGCCTTCCTGCAGAGACTGTGAGCCTTTGAGTTTCTGCTGAAGTTAAATTTCATAGCTGCAAATAGAGGAACCATTCATCTCTTTTTTTCTGTCCCTCTGCTCTGCTTGCTGTTTTTTGTTTTTGTTTTATTATTGTATCTGTATGCAATTCCTGCAGCCAAGCCTGTTTTCCCTCCTGTTCTGCTATCCCTCGACTGTTTTTTCAGTTGGTAACATTGGTGGCAATTCAGCAGCTTACCTTTGTTTCTTCAAGTTTGAAAAAGTTGTTAGAGCATTTCTCGCCATACTGTAAGGATTTAAAGCGGGTCAGCTTTTGGCCTAGCAGTGATGGAGCCCTTTAAATATGCTCCAGCTGTAGCGTGTTGTTAATCACTGTGGCAGGCGTAAAGTACATTGTTTGGTTGCCGAGAATAGCATGTTTTCCTTTGCTTGTGAATTGGTCCCTGAAAAGTTCCTCCTGAGAATATGTTGGTTCCTTCCTTCTTTTGTTCATTCTTTCTTTCTTTCCTTACAAGGAAACTGAGGACTTTTAACTACAGATGTGCTGCTCTGCAGAAGACTCCAGAAATCACTGATCTGTGGTCAGCGTAGGTATTAATCTACCTGGGTTTGGAGATTAAAACAATGAACGATTAATTACATAGCCTTGAGGTTATTTTTCAGAAACAGCAATGGAAGCAGTGATGGGCAAGGCTCAAAAGGTTTACGTAAAGGCTCAAATCGGATCAAATCCCTAAATTTCACAGACTGAGAAGCTGGCTGGAAACATCCATAAGAGGAAAAGTGCTTTGAGGATGTATTTTAAGGTAGAGCAATGGGCCCAGTGGGAAAAATAAGAAACTGTTTAGAAAGCACCTCTTAATCTTGGGGCTGAGAGTCAGTGCACATCCTTAATTACTCTACCAATGAAAGCATGAGCATTTAGATGACTTTCAAAGTCTGAATACAGGGACACATGTAGAATTTCTTGTCACATTTTAGTCTTTTCATAATGACTCAGTGTTTGGTCAAACTGGGAACAAGGATTTCAGCATAGTAGAGATTTTGTTCTTCTCATAGCTTTTCTTTCTCTTTGCTCCCACAGAACAAAAAGACCTTCCTACACTGACATGGAAGATCATAGGTTGTTATGCCAAATCCCTCGGGAGCATTTCTTCTGTGGCACCAATGGAACAGGAATGTGGAGAGATGTCCAAACACAGATTTTGTGCATCAGCCCTCATGATACCCCATAAATTGACCCATAAACCACATTCATTCTTATATCTTCCCCTTCTTCTTTTTTTTTTTTTTTTTCTTTTTTGGTTTTGTTTTTCCTATCAAATATTCTGTCAATGCAGTGTACTTCTGGATGGCTACCAGGCTTTAAACTGAGAGGGAGCAATACAGTCATACTGCAGGGCAGAAACCCCTTTAAATTACCTTGCCTTTAACCTGGGTTAACTCTGTGCTAACTGAGGCTCTGTCTTTCCCACTGCTTTTGAAAAGGAAGGACCAAGAGGGTGCACAAAAATCTGTCTTTTTTCCAGTATGCTATGGAGATAGAACCTTAGTCTGTAAGCTTCTGGGAGCTGTGTCCAATAGTATAGTTGAGCAATGGACTTTATTCCTCAGTAGTGCTTCTGGCTGTGGTGGCACCAGAAGTACTGTGACATCACTTGAGCAAATGGGAAGAGAAAACAACTGCAGTGATTTCTATCAGGGCCATGAAAAAGGTCCCATAGGCACTTCTGCCATGCAGCTTTTGTTGCAGCTTGGCAATGTTCTAGCTCTAACATCAACAGTTCCCTCGCAGATCTAACAGCCAGGTGGGTGTGAAGTTGTGAACTACTTACTGAGCTGCTCTTGAAGTTATGCCCAGAGAGATACCTGTGGGCACACATTCATTCTGCAGGCCAGTGCTGTAAGGTCACGGGAAGAACGAGGTCAGCAGTGACTTGTCTGATGTTTCTGGGGTGTGCATTGGCTCGACTGGCTGCCCACAGTCACTGAGCTGCAAACAGAAGAGGTGGGGATAATAATTCATAGCAGGTCAGTTATCCATTGGGTTTTTGCATCTCTTTGTGTTTGCAAATGGTGCATGAACAGACCCTGATTTTCCTGAATGCATTAGTTACTCAGAGTTATTGCTGACGCAGGAAACAAAGCACAGAAATGCTGGCTGGGGTCACCTTTCTCTGAGGCTGAGCAGGACTGCCATCAGCTAGGCACTGAACATGAGGGCTGGTGAAAGAAAGGGAGCATAAGGCCCAAATGCAGGAAGCTGAGAGACAGAGCCATCGTTAGAAGGTCTGCAGCCTTTTGACCTGAGATGTTATCAGCTACGTGCCACAGCTTGATCTTTGCAACAGTCGCTCTGCAGAGAGGATGTCTGCTTTGTTTCAGTCTTGGGTGTTTTTCCAACATCTGGCTGCTGCCTTTGCTCCTCTTGCCTCCCCTTTGTATCTCATTCTCTTGCCACATCTTTTCAACTATCAGAGTAAGATTTGGCTACAAAATAATCTGACACACAGCTCCTTCTCAGACATTGTATGGGTAATGTGAAGGTGAAAGTACATTCATAATTTGAGCTGTTAAGCCATTCTGATTCACCCTTTGCATCCACAGCATACAGTTTTTTCCCTCTCTGCTGTTTCTATCCAGCAGTGTGCATCTGTACAGTGGTACAGAGGTTGGTGGCCATGCCTGTGGCAGGGGGTTGGAGATTCGTGATCCTTGAGGTCCCTTCCAACCCGGGCCATTCTGTGTGTGTGTGTGTGACTGGCTAAACACCAACTGTTGCTAGCTCAGCAGATATATTGCTAATTATTGAATGTCTGACATCTGCTTACCAACACTTGGCCACTATTTCTGGACACCTGCTCATCCCTGAATAGAGAGAAGTTTGGAAGGAGGACAGAGGGGAGTCCCTTGATGCCTGCCTGTTGCATCCCAACCTGCCCACAGAGTGAGTCAATTCGGCCTTGTGTGGAGGCCCTGGCTTCTTTGCAGTCTGTTTTTCTTTTGCTGAGCTGCTCTTATCCGAACAGAATGGCCTTACAACATGCTTTCTAGTCCTTTGTACTACACTCATACTATTTGTAACTATTACAGTTCTGTAAGTGAGAATTGATCACATGACTGAACAACTGTATTTCTAAAATATGTTACTGAAATGAATTATTTTTACTAATACTAATAAAGTGTTTCTACTTTTTCAAACTGTTTCTAAGGGCAAATTACAAAACACATTGTGCTGTACTGCTTCAGAGCAATCCCACATTTGATAGCCAGTGCAGAAACAACATTCCATCCTACAGCATGAGCTAGTTCAGAGGTACCAGACGTGTATCTGGATGTGGCTGTTGTGCATAACTGGGGCTGAGGGATCAGAAATGACAGCTCCACTCTTGGAGACCACAGAACTAAAATGGAAAGATAAAATGGTTGCAGGGCAATTGTTCTGTGTGCCTGAAGCAGGGACCGATTTATCGGGGAGAGATTTAACAGTTAAATGAGGATTACAGCTGAAAGGCTGTGAAACAGATATCAGGGTGTCAATGAATGTGTTAACAGCTGGTGATGAGAAGAAATGAATCCAAAGATGTGGGCAGGGGAAGGAAATCGGGGTGCACTCACACTTTTCCCTTACAAAGAACTGTCCAAGGAGGGAGTGGAGCTGTGAAACAGCAACAATATCCCATAGCCTTAGAAGGGAGAGTGGGTCTAAAAGCTGTAATGCAGACACTGGTTAAGGATGGTCTTCTGGAACCTTGTCTGTGGCCTTACAACACCCCAATCCTGTCGGCACGGAAGGCAGACGGCACGTATCGGCTGGTGCAAGGTGTGAGAAAATGACTGAACCCGTTCTCAAAAGACAGCCTGTAGTTCCTAACCGCTGTACCCTAATGAGTCAGATCCCACACGAACATCAGTGGTTTGGTGTGAGAGACCTCAAAGATGCTTTCCGGACAGCCTTTGGACTCAGAGAGAAATGGCTGCGTTTGTATGAGGACACACTGTAATCTTATCGTGATTCGTGATGATACTGTAGATACTGGAACTCGTGCTCATCCTTGTCTTTGCAACATTTGAGTCGAGTGACTGGTGCTGCTGTCATGCAGAAAGCTCCCTTCCAAGCACTCAGCAAGCATTGGGATGAGACGGCTTCCTGCTGGGGAGCCCTCAACATCACTGCTGCCTCCTCCAGAACCATACCTGCAGATGCTTCAGAGCTCATCAGCATGGACTTCCTTCCTCCCGTCAGCAGCTGCTCCTGCACTGACCTTCATTCCTACTGGGATACCATCTGCTTCCAGCAGGAGCTGACCTGCGAGACAGAGAAAGGAAACGTGGGATGAACACAAATGCAGAAGCACAAGGCTGTGTCACCACCACGTCTTGCAGCCTTGGGAAGTCAGCTGCAACCACAACCTTGGTCAGAATTAAAACGGGCACCGTAAATTAAGTGAGACCTCTGAAGTTATTGCCATGATCAGAAATAGACGCTGAAATCGCTCACATAACTGTAGGTGGTTACCTCCAAATTCTTTTGCTTTGGGGAAAAGATGGACTCGGAATGGAAGGACACAAGAAAAATGACATCTGTTTGACCTGAACAGACTTGAGAGGCGGGCCTGGGTGAACCTAATGAGGTTCAACACAGCAAAGTGCAAGGTTTGGCATTTGGGCCGGAGGAATCCCAGGCATTCTTTTGTCATCGTGGTGGTTTCCAATAGACCCAAGCAATGAGACATCAGGTCGCCGTGTGGGCTCCTGGGTGACACTGCCATTTCCAAGCCATTGCAGCCTAGGGGCGAATAAAGTAAAATACTTCAAAAAGATCTCACACTGATTGCATATTTTACTGTTCTTTTACACAAAACAGAAGGGGAGGACAGCAGATGCTTGCAGCTGCATCAACACCCAGGGTGCTAAAGGAATGGAAAGACAGAAACATCAAATATCAGTGCGTTATTCTAATGCAAGGAGGGAAGCTTTTTTCAATATTACTTTTTATCATTTAAAATAAGCAGTTGGCACTCTTAAAGGAAAATCCTAGGCCCCAAGTTCTGACAGTGTGGCAATCTGGCACGGACTCAGATGTGAATGATCCAAACAGTCTATTCCAGATTTTAACATCCCCTATATGCATTCACGAGTTTTCTCTCTTATCTTCCCCTTACAGCCGTTAGATGCCAGCAAAACATCCCACAAACACTCCTTAACTCTGTGCACACAGGCACCCATCCAACCAGAGCCATCAGTCATTCCCAGCCATGCGCTCTTCCTCCAATCGTGGTCAGCATCACACGGCCGTCACGCAGCTTACTTGACTCAGTTTTTCTCTTCTTTCTGGAGGTGTCCTTGGCTCTCACCCTTACCTTCTCGTGATGTTTATCTTGCTCTGCAGCTCCTGCTCTAAATAGGCTTTCTTGTATTCCCGCACGACAGGCACAAAATGCAGCCACAGCCCCTGCCACCAAGGTCAGCTCTTCAGCACACATTACCTGAGCAGCACTTGGCAACTCATGCAACCTGAGCAGTGCAAGGAAGACTGTTTCACTTCTTCTTCTCCTGGCTCAGAAATTAATTTTCCTACCTAGGAAAAAAAAAAAAAAAAAAAAAAAAAATCCTGACATAAAGCAGACACAATTGTTACTATGGAATTCTGGAAGGCAAGGGATTAGCCCTCTATGATAAGAAGTTGACTGCAACGAACTAAGAAGAGCCATGACCAGGTTGAAAACTTGTGGGTAAAATTAGGAACTGCAGCAATGCAGGGCTTCTGGAGGTGAGGGTCTGCTGCAGGCCACCTGGAAAGACAGCCTGCTGGTGGGAGCTGCTGACTGCAGCCAGCAGAAGCATCGCACTCACTGACCCTCATCCTGATGGGGGATTCCAGTCCGTCTGGGAAATCAGCATGGCTGGCTGCAAGCAATCTGAGAGACTCCTGGAGTGCAGTGAGAATGACTTTGTGGTGCAGGCATTGGGCACAGCAAGCAGAAGGGACGCATTGCTGGACATGGTGCACACCAGGGGTTACGACAGGAGGCGGTCAGGGCTGCAGTGACCATGCCCTCCTTGAGTTTGTGATCTCAAGGAATGCGGGCCTGGCAGGAAGCAAAGTCAGGAGCCTGAACTTCAGGAGAGCCAGCTGCAGGCTGTTCAAGGAATTCTTGGACGAGATCCTCTGGACAACTGTTTGTAGGGGCAAAGGGATGGAAAAGAGCTGGTCACTTCTTCAGGAAAACTTTCTCAGGTTGCACGCCGAGCTGCAGGAGAGGAAGGGGAGGAGGTGCCAGCACGGCTCTGCACGATGCTCTGCCACACTGGGCAGCTTGATCATGGCTCAGCAGTGGGATCAGACGAGGAGAAGGGGAGAAGGAAATCAAGGATGGGAGGGAACCATCAAACACTGTCGGTGAGTGTCCGTGCAGTCTTGCAGATCCAGAGATTCCCAGGTTGTTTCTGCTTTCGTAGCATTTGTGTGCTGCAGGGTGAGCAAAAGGTTCTGCTGCTTGATTCTTCTGCAGGAGCCGCCTAAAAGGGAAATGGCCACTGAGCTGCAGACCAAGCAGTACTGCCTGACGTTGGTCAGGGTGAGCTTCTCCTGCCGCAGTGTGATGATGACAGGTCTGGAGATGATCTGCACGGCCAGCTTGTAGGTGGGAGCCAGGAAAGGACATGGTGGGAGGAGAGAGGTGTTAAGGAGCGGCCAAAGCATCAAAATGCATCAAAAAGCCCTGAAAAGCATCACAAAGCCACAGCCAGGAAGCTTGGGATTATCATGAGCAGTATCCAGGATGCTAGAGATTATTTGCTACCATACCAAATGGTAGCAGAGCTCTCCCTGCAGACATCCCAAAGCCAGACAAAATGGGAACAACCCCAGAGCTGTGCTGCATGCATCCCACAGCCACAGCATTGCAAGCTGAGGTGCCTTGCTGTGTGCTGCATTCATCCCAATCCACGTGAATGAAGGCTCCAGAGGCAGTCAAGGTGTTAATTGAGCACGAGTGTGCTTTTATTATTATATAAAAGACAGGAGGGTGTGAGAGGTCCATGGTGAAGATGGGACTCATCCTGTCTTGTCATGGAGAGAGTGGCTCAGAGCTCTCAGTGCTGCTGTCCGGTGCCTGGGACTGGAGGCCTGATTGAAAGTCCCCCTGCAAGAGGCTCTGCTCCTCCTCACTGATCCTGACCTGCTCCTGATTGGAGGTGCTGCTGTCGGGGCACTCACACTGCTCTTGGGATGGGCTGCACTGCAGAGACACTGGGTGACAGACCACACTTGTGACTGTGGTGTCTGGGAGGCTCAGGTCACCAACTTCAGCAGAGCCAGGTGTAATGAGAGCATGAACTTTGATGAGCTCCTTCTCTCCATTAATGTTCTCAGATGGAAGGCTGCTGTTGGAGTTACAGCGATTCGTGCTCCCTATGAGCTCTGCACTGATGGAAGCACACAGAGCATCGATGCTACTTGCCCTGGATCTTCTGGGTTGGCAAGGGCTCGATTCACCTAGAAAGGATACACAGGGGTTAGTGTCAAACTTTCACAAGCTGAATTACGACAGTGGTTCTTGATCAGGGGTGTACTGAAGATGTTAGGCAGGGACTGGAATGCCAGGAGGAGATACAAGTGCAGTGCAAGCTTGAATTCTGTGTTCCTAAAAAGCAGGGATTTGGAAGCTGCATTTGCACCCTTACCTGCCAGGACTACCACTGCTGTTTCTGAGGGCTGCCTGGCATTGCGCTGCAGTTGGCGTTTGCTCCCAGAGGATGGCTTTCTGAGGCTGAAGCAGCAACACCAACTGCCAGCTGGTGATTCCTCATTCGTGCTGGGTGGATTTTGCCTGGAGAGAGAAAACAGCAAATGCTGTGAGTTCTGCGTGGTGCAGGATGAGGGAAGAGCTGCACTGAGCTCTTGGCAGCAGTTGCTTGTTCCTAGCACTGCCTGGTTTCTGCAGAAACACAACTTAGAAACTCGCTCTGTTTCCAGCAGTTGAGGATGGCTCCATTCTATAGCTCAGCCCTGAAGTCTTGCTGGCTAAATTCTCCTCAACTCTGTCAAACAAGATGCAGAGCATGGGAGCAAAGGCTCCACAGCTGTACAGCACAGCATCTGAGGGATGGCTTTTATTGAGCTGGCAGGCGTAACTGCTTTCTGAGGAACCGTGCATCCATAAAAGAAGTTCAAAAGCATCTCTGACTCTGACATTAGCACCTCATCGGCCTCATCTTACTGCCATGATTAATTTCTAGTGCCAGCAAGTCTGACCAACAGCTCTGCTTAGAGGAGAACTGGAATTGGTTTCAGGCACGTGGCCCTGAAATCTGGAAAACCCCACCATTAGTGTAACAAGTTTCAGCAAGTTTTGGCACTAGAAATAATGGGAAAAAAAAAAACAGAAAAACCCACCCAAACAATGAAGCTGTTTGCTGGAAAAGAAAGTCCTCTTTACCTTTCAGATGGAAAGTCAATGGTTGTGTGGAATTTGCCCTGCCCAGCTGCAGGGCTTTCTTCCACTTCAATGTCCCTGCTGCTCTCTGTCACCACAGGAGAGCTGCTGTGGCCTCGCCTCTGTACCTGTGCCTCCTCCAGGCTGAGCAGCTTTGTGGCAGCAGAAGAGACCCCCACAGACTTGGGCCCTGGGAGAGAATTGTGCCCTGTAAGGGAAAAGCACAGGTAAGAGCGAGGATCAGAAGGCAGCAGCACAGCCACCAAAGTTCTGGGGGAGGTGCTGTATTTTTCTCAGGCTTGCTTCTCCGAGCCACTGGAAGAAGAGGAGCTCAAAAAACCATGTGGGCAGAGGTATGTTTATGGCAAAGGACACGGTCATCATGAAGAGCAGCTCACTGTATCGAAACAGGCACAGAAAAACCTGAGAAAATGGGGGCAGGGAACTGAGAAAGCTTCGCTGCCACACTTGCATCAAGCTTCTCCTGCGTGCAAAACATCATCATGACACTGACCGTTTCCTCCTTGTGAAGTTTGGGCTTGGACATTCTCAGCATCCAGCAACAGGATGCCAGATTCTAATGGAAGCCCGGAGGTCTGCTGTCCCCTCGAAAGCAAAAGCGTTTTTCAAAGGTCCTGGAGAAGGCCTGGATTTGATCAAGGTGTGAGGTCAAGATAAAGCTAATGGAGGAAGACACTCACCTGCTCCATCTGCGATGTCTGCTCTGGATTTGGAGCAGAAGAGGACGTCTGTGTGGTTGATGAGAAATTCCACAACATCCGACTGCGTCTGCAGCTCCATGCAGGCAGCTCTTCCGCTGGCGCAGGCAGACTCGTTCTGCTGTGATCTGTAGAAAAGGCAGATTTTAGAAGTCATTTCTCCAAGATTGTTTCCCCGAGTCTGAATTGTTGCAGCCAAAAGCTGTCAGCTGAGGCTCTGGAGACTTCTGCAGTGGGCAATCAGTGATGCCACTGCAGAAATTCCCCTGGATGATCAAGGACACGTCAGTCCCATCTCAACAAGACTGCAGAAATTGTCACCTAGACATTGTGCCCGTGGGGTTGGAGAACAGCCCAGGCTCCTGCTCTGCTGTCAGCCACAGATTTTACAGGAGAAGAGCACATTTGATGGAGAAAACGGGAGGATTCTTTTTTTTACTGTAGAACAGATGTAAGCGTTGTGTTGAAACAGAACCAGAAGTTTACCTTAAGAGGTTTGGAGCCCACACAATGGCTAGGTTCTTGGCATGCATGTTTGTAATGGAGGAGCTCCCAGCCAGACACGCCAAGTGTCTCATCAGGTACTCCAGTGTCCTGGAAGACAAGAGAGGCAAATGTTCAGCACCAATGAGCATGCCGTGCTGCAATTCAGAAAGCAAACCTCCATTCATGCTACTTCTTGTGATTGCTACCGTCACCGAAGATGAAGTAGATCCAACTTGACTGAGTGCCACGCTGCAGCACCAAGCCCCAGCACAGCACAGCCGCAGCCATCAGCTGCACCAAGCGTGCCCCCGTGCCCAGGAACTGACCCCATAAATTAACCCCATGGAGCCTTCAACCCTTCAGCATGCACAGGCATCTTGTTGCCGGCGTGAGACAAAGCCTGGAATCGCATCACTGCCCTCTGCAATGCAGCAGGGCTGAGCTCAAGAGGCTGAGGGCAGCACTGACCTGTAGTGAGGAGCGGGCAGCTGCTGGATGACGTCCTGCATTCGGACCAGCCGCTCCTCCTCTGTAGCGGCACCAACAGCATCCTGGAGTAGTGCAGAAAGGGAGCGAGACACAAATCAGGCTAGGAAAGCACTGCAAGTAAACCTCGTGGGGCTGACAGCAAAAGGGCCTCAGAGCTGGGGCACTGCTGCAGCCATCTCCCAAGAGGCCCAGGGAAGAGGGCAATGAAAGACGTCGCCTTGTGCTTACCGAGAACTTGCCGTACAGCTGGTGGGTGAGCAGAGGGTTCGGGAGCTCCCTGAAGTACATCTTGCAGAGGGAGCTCGCGCTGTGAATGTCACGGACGGTGAGCTCAGGAATCTGCTCAGACTCAAATTCATGCCTGGAGAGAAGGACGCAAAAAGGGTTGAGCAAGAGGAAGGCAGGTCGAAAGCCACCCCAGATGCAATCAGGCTGTGTCAGTCGCAGCACTCTTACCGCAGTCTCTGGATGTTGGACGCGACGCCGGACAGGCGGTATATCCCCTGCACCACGCCGTGCTGCTCAATGAACTCAGCGCAGCTCTGGAGGACCTGGGGGACTAAAGAACACGTGCCAGCCGTCAGTGGAGCTCCTTACTCAAGTCCTGCTTCAGTCTGTGCTCTCATCACACCCCATGCACTAAGCCCAGCCAGGCTTGGCTGAAGCAAATACAAATGTGCTTGTCTCTTCGGAGCATAATCTCCCTTTCATCTTTAGATGCCCAGCAGAGGAAGATTTCAGGAATGGGCTGTTCCTTACCATCACGACCAGAGTGGAGAAGATGCTCTCCCAGGTCTCGGCCAAACACCCTTTCCTTCTCCACCTCCCGCTCGGTCGCTTTCTTTGGGCGGGCCTTCACCAAGGAACGAAGGAAGGTGAGGATCCTGCTGCGTTTCTTGGGCACTGCACAACAAAAGGAAGAAACCAGGTCATTTCAGGTTTGGCTCCGTTGGACGAGGCCGAGCACAGCACATTCTACAGAGCACGTCAAAATGGGAAGAGCATTACCAACAGTACATACAAAAAGGGATTTTCCCCATGCCTGGAGGAGCCCAAGGCCAGGTTGGATGGGGCCCTGGGCAGCCTGGTCTAGTCTCACATTAAATGTGGAGGCTGGCAGACCATCCTGAGGCAGGAGGGTTGGAGCATGATGATCCCTGAGGTCCCTTCCATCCCAAACCATTCCATGAGTATTCTATAGTTTTGCCAAGTCCAATCATAAACACGGGAGGGTTGGGCCAAATCTCTGTCCCATAGTGTGCATGAAGAATCATCAACACAGAGGACAATATGGGATGGATAAAGGAGGTATTAAACACGGAACAACCCCCAAAAAGACTCCATTTTGCTTCCCCACACCATCAAATGTAACATCCGTACCTGGCTTTGGCACAGAATTGATGAGTGCCTCAGGAACGTTCTTATTAATGAGTTCCACACACTCCCCTGGGAAAAATCCAACCTGTAACAAGAAGAAAGGGAGAGGCCAACTATTGCATGCTGCACTTCTCAGGTCTGAACTGTTAAACCAAAAGCCACATAACATTTCCCTCAGAACGTGCTTGCCTGATGCTCCGTAAGACTATCCAGCAGAAAATGGCCATAGTTAACAGCATAAAGGTAATAATTTTTCAACATTTGCAGCCAAAGGCAAGGTCCTCTGACACCGACACAGGGAAACTCTTTATGTCCATTACCCATCCTGTGCAGGCAGAGCAGCTCTAAGCTGAGGTTCCTGCCTTTACTGAAGTTGCACTCTCCAGTCTGAAGCTTGTGCCTACCTGAAAGCCATGCTTGCCTCTCCACCAGGGGGTCAGCTCCTTTGGTGGCATGTCGATGACACAGACGATGTCTCCCACCTGCAAGAGACTGCAACGTCAATCCCAGCTTCAGCACGGCTGGGAGGAAAGCACAGCTCAAATGTCTGCATTCTTCTGCACTGCCAAACATCGCCGAGCTTGAGAGCAATTGCACCAGTGCAGCTCTGAAGGCATTTGCCATTGTAAAATTGAACAACAAGGAACGCCTTGAACTGCTTACTTCAAAGGAGAGTTCATCCGCTGCCTGGGCAACGTGTCTCTTAACGACATGGGCAGCAGCAATAGCTGGAACATTCACAGGTGACACCTCATTGTCCAGCAGGGGCTTCCCCATGTTCTCAATCTGAAACAGAGAGCACAGGCCACGGTGAGGAGCTGAGAACAAACGAGGAGGATTTCAAGGTGAGGAGCACATCTGCAGAGAAAGCTGCAGGAAATGCACTCGGTCCTTATCATGGGCACTTCAGAAGGAACTGCAAGTCTAATAACGGCTGTTTCTCTCCCTGGTGTGCAGCAGGCACACGCCAGGCAATGCAAAGATGCATCTCTCCCCACCCAGACTAATCAGCAATGGCACTGACGCAGACAGGTGGCCTTGTCCATTTTGCCCCCTCCTTTCCTGCACTCTTTGTGCAGGAAGGTTGACTGTTTAAGATGCTAGGAGACCGTGAAGAGGGAAACCAAACGCTACGGCTGCAGTTACAAGGTGCAAACAGTGCCATTGCAAGCACAAAGCAGCTCTCTTGAGCAGTCCAACCAACAGCGAGGCCAAACAGAGCAGAGAATGATTGTCCTTTCTGCAGCTATTTCAAGGGAAAAAATCAGAAGAGGACAAACACCACAACCGAGATGGCTCTGGTAGTTTTATAAACCTGCCACACTTGCACTGCCGCCTTGCCAAAGAGGAGCTCTCTTGGAAAGCAGGAGAGCACGTCTGCGGCTCACTCTGCTGGCTCCAGTCAGGGAACAAAGACCAATCAGAGCTTCATACTCTACCTCTGCCCATGCCAGGTCAGGCCCACAGCTGATCTCGCTGCACGCCACGGCCATCAGCGTAGGTGTGACAAGCTGGAACTGAAAAGAAACGCACTTGTATTGTCTCTGTTCACATCTCTGCTGTGCTCCCTACAGCTGTCGGGCACACTCACACAGCCGAAGCACGCCTGCTGGTGTCCCTGGGTGATGCTGTGCAGCTCTGCACAAGCTGGGGCTAGGACTCTTTGCCCAAGGGATTGGTTTCCTATAGACCAGCTGGTCACAGCACCACAGACAGCATCCTTCTGAGGGCTGAGCTGGAGAGCACGTGGAGGAAACCCACACGTGACCAGCGTCCCATCAAAGCTGGATAAGGCTGTGTTACTAAACACGGGGCGTCACGGGCTGCTAAAGCATGTGGGGGGAGAAAGCATGGCAGGTACCTGGCAAGAGATCAGAACGAGGGAGACAAATCTCTCGAATCCGCAGCCGTTCCTTGTCACTTTGCTCTGATCTTCCACGAGCAAAAGCTGCACCAGGGAAGCAGGCAGAGGGTGGAGAGAGGAGAGAGAAAGAGCAGGTCAGTTTGTTTCCACATTTTAGCAAAGACGACAAGGGAAAAACCATGGGACAAATGCCACTTTTATGGATAGCTTTGGAATGCATTTACTGGGTGAAAATTATGCCTGATGGTCAAGAGTAAGCAATATCAGAGAATCACAGAATGGCCAGGGCTGGAAGGGACCTCAAGGATCGTGAATCTCCAGCCCCTCTGCTGATGGACATAATGTGATCCTATGAGCTCCGCCAGCCAGCAGTTCTCAACACTCACTGCCCACCCGTCTCTCCCACACTGTCTCAGCTTACCTACAAGAAGCTGCACAGGACGGTGTGAAGACAAAGCTACTCAGTCGGTGCACAAGTGCAACAAGCGAGCTGCTCAGTCAGAGCTCCAGCGCTCCAATGAAGGGACGCAGCACGCACTGCTCCCCCCCTCATTCTAGCCCTTATGACATCACTGAGGGCCACCAGGCTGCTCCACCATGACGCACAGGGTGGGGAGGCAAGACCAGTCACAAGGGCAGAAGATTCCAACAGCCCAGCCCAACATTCTAGAATCAGTGGGTGCTTGGAATTCTACCTCAGCCAAATCCTGGAGAAGCTGGCACGGGGTCGGCATGACCAAAGCGCAGGACCTGGCGCTTGCTCTTGTTGAGCCTCGTACAACTGGCCTCAGTGCATCCCTCTGGAGGGCCTTCCTGCCCTCAGGCAGATGGACGCTTCCTCCCAGCAGCGTACCTTGCAGTGCTGGGCCCATGTCAAATCCACACTAGAGTCCTTTTTGTTAAATTCAAGGGCGTGTTGCAGCACCAATCTATTTCACCTGTAAGGAAATAAAGGAGGAGATGGGAGAAACACAGAACTACTGCCAGACTGCTTTATAAATTCCTTACCCCAGCTTCCCTTGCCTCATCCCCTACCCCAACTCCTGGATGATGCCCACGGGCTGATAGTTGGATCTCAAATCCATAGGACTCCTTTCACAGGACTCCATCAAAAAGACTGCCACACTTGTTCCATACACTCAAACTGACCCAGCAGTGGTATCACAGTCACTGAACACACACAGAACAACCAAACCCCGAGCATGCACATCCCTTCCTGCGTTACTGGAGCCCACAGCTCACCTTCACACCTCCGTGGATCTCTGGTGTTTTACATGATGCAGCCTCGCTACAGCTCCGTGGCTGTCACACAAGGCCTGCAGGACCTCTTTCTCCGCAAACCCCATCTGCAGGCATCGGTTCATGAGGTTCACCTCCTGCCCTCCTGAGCAAAAACAAGCACAAAGAACAAGAACAAAGCACACTGGACTCGACCTGGCCCGATCCCCAGCCCTCAGTCCTGTCAGACGGACCCTGGTGTGGAAACTCATCCCCAAAGCCTGGCTGGACATCAGCACAGGCATCATTCTTCAAACGCCCCATCCAAGCAGCAAGGGATCAAAGCGTTGGCACAGCTGAAACAAAAATGCTGTCTGAGTTTCCTGTTAGCACTGAGCATGAACAAATCTACCGCTGAGCAACAGGATGTGAGACAAGCAGCAGAAGACAACCAACCTGCAGAACAGCTCGTTTGGGGCCGGTCCAGATGTTTGTCTGCTCCCTTCCATGGCCCAGGCCCAGCTTGTGAGCTGCTCCTCCTTTGTGCAGGGGGAAATGGTGCAGATGCCATGTGGTGGCTATGCACAGCATGCCTTGGACTTGCTTTTCCTCTCTCCATCTTCCATTAGCAAACAGCATCTCCAACCTTTCCTTGCTGAAAAATCCCTTAGGTAAAAAAGAACTGGCAGGCTTGCTTTTTAAACTGCCTTACTTATGCAGCTTGATCCTTTAAAGCAGAAGCTCACCAAGCAAGGAGCTACCTTAGACAAGCTCAACCTGCAGGAAAAAGTGATTCCTCTGCGTCTGCAGACTTTGCACACATTTCCAGGTGCAGCAGTCAGCCCAGTTCTCAGCACAGCTTTACCAACCACAGAAATCCAGCTGATGCCCGCCGTGCTTTTCTCTCTTCTGAAACACTGCACTGCTGCAAGAAGCGAGGATTAAAACCACAGCATCACAGCACTGGGCTTGGAAGGGACCTCCAGAGCTCACTGAGTCCAACCCCTGCACAACGGGCTCCCTACAGCAGGCTGCACAGCTGGGCGTCCAGGCGGCTCTGGAACATCTCCAGAGAAGGAGAATCCACAGCCTCCCTGGGCAGCCTGTTCCATGCTCACCGTGAAGAAGTTCCTTCTCTTACAAAGGAGGAAAATATGACACTTGTTGGAAGGGAGGTCACAGAAATCTCCAATCAACAACCATTGCCCTCCAAACCTGTTAGATCCTTAGACGTATAAGAACGATGTAAGAGTTCTTTCTTATTGGTATCTGATACCCCGAGTTTAGGATATTTTTCTAAGAATTGTGAAAAAAAAAGGTATGATAAGGGGTACTTAAAGCACAACATCTGTAATCAGATCAGACTCCTGCATTATGAATACTTCACTGAGTAGTCGTGCAGAGTGCATCACTTAGTCTCTTTTTAGCCTGGTGTTCATGGTTTTCCTGTAAGAGCTTGTCTAAACACTGCCTATAATCGTGGTTATGCTAGAAGCATTTGGATTTATTGATCCTTAGTGTGATTTCAATAACAAATTTAGATGTTTTTTTTATTTTTTTCCCCCTAAAAATTTGATGAGTGGCCTGAAAATAGTTTGCCTAAAATAACCTTTAAAGACATGATGGCAATTTGTGGATTCAGCATCCAGTAATTTCCTCAGTAAGCTCCGTTTTTAACTTGATGGAGCTAGCAGTAGGAATCTGACAGGTTTGATTTACAGATAGCAAGGGTAACTACAGGTCCTACTACATCATCATGAGCTGACACAGCAGCTGCATAAAGAAGAACCCAAACCAACAAGATATTTGAAAACCCAGATCCTCCTTTCTCAGCCTCAGTGAAGCACAATGTACAGACAAAAGTTAAGGACAGCTTTCAATTTCTCAATTGAAATTTCAATATTGCATTAGGTGTTGACAACCACGGGGGTACAGTACAGAGAATTACAGGAAGATTAATTTCTCCATCTCCATGCTTCTAGAAATTTATGATTACAGTTATGTAGTTATATACAAACTTTGCAAGGCACCAAAGCTAGAATAACCTCTTGGTGTTGTGAAATTAAGGTTCACAAATACAAATTACAGAATTCGATGATTCTGTGATTCTGAATACAAGAAGTGACTCCACTCTGATCAGAAATGCCTATTAATTGTGTTTATTCCTTACATTTCTGAATTTTCATTTCACCAGTCCCTCCAGAAAGAAAAAAATCAGATCTCAGACCCTCACAATGATTCCAGACAGACATTCCTGATAACACGATTGTTACATCAGACCTTGGTAAAGGCAAACAGAAAGTTACTCAGAATTGCTGAAATGATGGGTAGCACAGCCCTCATCTCCTCTGGCAAACAAATTAGGTGTTAGATTGATACCTGGCAATTAATTCGGTCTTCAGCACTGAATTCAGAGCCTTCAGGACAGCGATGTTCTGTCTAGGGAAGGCTGTTGTTACTACAGCAGCAGGATGTCTGGAGCCCAAGTGCAGAGTCTCAGTGTTCCACAAGCCTGGAAGAGGTGCACCGTATGTGCTGGGGCTGATGACACAGACACTAGAGCAAGGCCAGTGTGATATTAGAAACTTGACCAGCAGCTGATCTGTTGTAAACCATTTCCTGACACAAACGGATCTGGTCGACTTAGGACATGAGCTTTGGGCTGGAGAGCAACTCCCCGAGGAATCACACAACCACTGCAGACCGTTTGCAAGAACCCCATACCAAAACAGCTCATCTGTAATCAGTTTTTAACCTGTGCAGCAGTGATTGGAGCAGGCGCACACTCTCTGGAGTTGCAGGAATGTTCACAAGTGGAATGTACATCACCTGTGTGCTCTAGCTCTTCTGTGTGCATGCTAGGAGCAGTGATCCCCCTGCACCCAGGGCTGCAATAAAGTCATGTGGGCTTTCTAACCTGCCAACCAGCAGCCCAGGCTGCCCAGAGCCACATCCAGCCTGGCCTTGGATGCCTGCAGGGATGGGGCATCCACAGCCTCCTTGGGCAACCTGTTCCAGTGCCTCACCACCCTCTGGCTGAAAAACTTCCTCCTCACATCCAACCTAAACCTCCCCTGTCTCAGTTTAAAGCCATTCCCCACTTGTGTGTCCCATCACTATCCACCCTCCAAAACCAAACACCTTGGCTGTTCAACAATGAAAGAGCAAAATAACCGACAGCTCTCACTTCCACTGTATGCATTTAATTCCAAACTTAAGCTCACAGGTTAATTAATCGTGTGATCCTTCCTGTCAGAAGAACTACTCATAGTGATGTGTAGGAGTAAGGAACAGTTTGAAAAGGTCATGGACATATTAGAACTTGCAGCATTTATCTTAATATATGACTGCATTGCAAAGAATTTTATAAAACACGTTACAAGTACTGTGGATTGGATTACACTATATCAAACTCTAAGTAACAATATAGGTTGCTTTTAAATCTATACTTACATCTTTACTTCCAACTCCTTGATAAAATTCCTGTCTGCCTTCAGTTTCATAGCCAAAGCAGTGTTTGAGCTGGTAATGTATTCTTGAACAGCACTGTTGCCTTTAACATTTGTATGTTTAGATATGAAAAGAGAATTTGGTCATTATTTCATGATGAGAGAACCTTGATTTGACACAACAACAATACTGTAAAATGCCACTGTAAGAATGTGGCTTTTCCTTTTTTTTTTTTTTTCTTTTCTGTTTTTTTTTTAATTGAAATGGTGAGTGTATGGTTGATTCAAGATAAAAAATTTGTTGTAAGTCAATCTCTATACCTGTTTTGAAAAATATGTGTTTTTATTTCCCATTATTTAAAAATTGTCAGGCGTGAAGAATCAGGAGGTCATTCATGATACAAGATCAGTAAATATCTCACGTCAAAATTAGAGGCCATTCTCTGTGTACATTTTAACAGAGGAGCTGCATCTGTACGTAACTGTAGCTGCACACGATGAGCTTTTCTTAAAGGCAGGCAGGAAATTTGGTCTGCGCTGGAACAAAAATCCAGTCCTTTTTTGACTGCTAAACTTTTCACTGAGATAAAAAAAATGGCATCATTCTGCAGGATGAACTAGATATACGGAATTTGGCACTGCCCTTAAATTTTGTGTAGTGCACTGAGGGACATCAGAGCTTTACAGATTTCTACATGTTTTCACGGAGAAATCTAGAGAGATCACAGGATGTAATACTGTGCTTCCAAATGAATAACAAAACACTGATGTCTTTCAGAAGACCAGCAGAAATAGAGGACCAAGTAGCCTGGCTAGCAACGGAGTGCACTGAATAACTGGCTGGATTAAATGAACAGCAGTGTTTAGTCTGGGGTACTGCAGGACTTGCTGACTGACTACGGGCATCCTTTGAGGAGTTAACAGAACATATACATTCTGATTAAATTCACAACTTTTTTCTATTTCCCTCTCTGGCAATATTCCAGAGATGTCATGCAGCCTGGAGGAGGGGCACAAGTGACACCAGAGTAGCACCTGCTGAAACTAGAGTGCTTCTTCAGTCGGTGTTTCTCAAGTTTGAACTATTGGCCAATTGTCAGGTGGTCCCTCAGGGTCCACAAGAGTGTGTGAACTCCCAAGTGAAAGACAATTTCCTGACGATCCATGGAAACAGGCCTCCTCCTGGCCGTTGGAAGTCAAAGACAAACACAGCATGAAAACCAGATGCGTTTCCATCCCCATGGCAAACACCAGCCTTTCCATCCTTACAGTCCTTCCTGCCACCAGCAGCAAGTGACTTCACCCCAACCTGCCCTTTTCCATGCAGGCAAGGAGGCCGAGAGAAGGTGGATCGGCACGGTTCTGGTGCAGACACGGGCTGCAGTGCGAGCAGGCCTCCATAGACAAGGCTGTGCCCACACAGAGTGACAGCAGCTTTCGCTGTGACCTGAGCCATGGGAGTTCTCTATCGCAGTCTGTTCCAATCAGCCTGGAAGTCGGGGACGTCTGTCGCAGTCTGGAATCCACGCTGAGGACGCAGTCGCTGTGTCAGAGCAGCTGGGAGCTTCCTTGCCCAGGGAGCAACAACAAGGCCTGCACTGCTCAGCCAGCCCAGGCCAAAGGGAGCACGAGAGAGAGCAGAGGAGGGAGGGGAGGAAAGAGGGCCGGGAAGGAAAGGCCCGTGCCCGAATGGACTTGTAGCATCGGCTGCTGACAGCAAACTCGGTGCTGGCACGGGCACGGCAGAGCAGGTCCGATGTCGGCAGCTTCCTGTGTCACACGGGCACTGGAGACGTGGCCGGCACCGGGAGATCTCCAGAACTGCTGCACGCCTCTGCCAGTCCGGGCCAGAGGAGTGCAGAACAGTGAGCTGCTGCTGAGGGGAGAGAGGATGGCCTGAGAGCTGACCTGAGAGGCGGGGCTGGCCGTGTTACAGCAGCCTCTGTGTCCTCCTCCTTTGTCTGTGAGGGCCAGAGGGCCAGAAGAGAACATGCCCAGACAGCGAAACCCTGCTGTCCTCTGCTGCTCAGCTGGAGAGATGTCCCACCTTCCTCAAGGACGCTGATACAAAGAGAAGTAATCAAAGTAAGTGCAGGCTGGCTGTACTTGTGGGCATCAGCTGCTGGCAGCTGCCTCTGTGCTGCCATGGGCAGGGCACAGCACACACAGTGCTTGCAGTTCCTGTGTGACACTGGCCCTGGTGACCTGACAGCCATAGGGAGACAAGAGAAAGAGCTGCACCCCTCTCCCAGACATGGCAAAGGTGAGAATTACAGAATCACAGAATGGCCCGGGTTGGAAAGGAGCTCAAGGATCACGAATCTCCAACCCCCCTGCCATAGGCAGGGCCCCCAGCTTCTACATGTAATACGAGGCCAGGCTGCCCAGGGCTCCAGTGTTCGTGTAAGCTCTGCATTGTCTAACCAGGTTAGATTAGAAGTGAAACTGAGTTAACAGTAAAGGAACGTAGATGAGATGGCATAAGACAGCTCTGGAAAAGATGTTCCGGCTCTGTGTCTACCTACACATTCAGGAGATGAAAAGTACTGGCTTACTGAGGTGTCCTGGGTTGAAGGTTCTGTTAATCTACATTTTTGGAAGAGCTGCTTGCAATAAATACCTTGTAAGGTGAATGAACTTGATAGAATTAGGGGGTAAAAGAGAGGGATTTGCTGTTTCCCTGAAGGTGCAGGACTATAGCTGTGTGTACAGTCAGTAAACAAGGCAGAAATCTGGACTTGAGCAAGGCCTTTGACATGGTCCCCCACCACATCCTTATCTCCAAATTGGAGGGATGTGGATTTGATGGGTGGACCACTCGATGGATAAGAAACTGGTTGAAAGGCCGCAGACAGAGGGTAGTCATCAATGGCTCTATGTCCAGGTGGAGGCCGGTAACGAGTGGCGTCCCCCAGGGGTCTGTCTTGGGACCGGTGCTCTTTAACATCTTTATCAATGACATCGATGATGGAATTGAGTGCACCCTCAGCAAGTTTGCTGATGACACCAAGCTGAGTGGTGCGGTCGACACAGCTGAAGGAAGGGATGCCATTCAGAGGGACCTCGAGAGACTAGAAAGGTGGGCCCGGGTGAACCTGATGCGGTTCAACACGGCGAAGTGCAGAGTTTTGCACTTGGGCCGGAGGAATCCCAGGCATCCCTACAGACTGGAAGGAGCGGTCCTTGAGAGCAGCCCTGTGGAGAAGGACCTGGGGGTCCTGATAGATGAAAAACTTAATATGAGCCAGCAGTGTGCCCTTGTGGCTCGGAAGGCGAATGGGATCCTCGGCTCCATCAAAAGAGGGGTGGCCAGCAGGGACAGGGAGGTGATTGTTCCTCTCTACTCTGCTCTTGTGAGGCCCCATCTGGAGTACTGCGTCCAGGTCTGGAGCCCCCAGTACAAGAAAGACAGGGAGCTGTTGGAGAGGGTCCAGAGGAGAGCCACCAAGATGATCACGGGATTGGAGCACCTCCCCTATGAGGACAGGCTGAAGGAGCTGGGTTTGTTCAGCCTGGAGAAAAGAAGGCTGCGGGGTGACCTCATTGCAGCCTTTCAGTACCTAAAGGGAGCCTACAAAGAGGAGGGGAATCAACTCTTTGAAAGGGTAGGTAACTGCAGGACAAGGGGAAATGGTTTTAAGTTGAGGGAAGGGAGATTTAGGTTGGACGTCAGGGGGAAATTCTTCACAGAGAGAGTGGTGAGGTGCTGGAACAGGCTGCCCAGAGAGGTTGTGGATGCCCCGTCCCTGGAGGTGTTCAAGGCCAGATTGGATGGGGCCCTGGGCAGCCTGGTCTAGCATTAGGTGGGATGGTTGGTGGCCCTGCATGTAGCAGGGGGGTTGGAGATTCATGATCCATGAGGTCCCTTCCAACCCTGGCAATTCTGTGATTCTGTGATTCTGTGAAATCACTGTGTTCCTCAGAATGAAAAACAAAAGAATAAAAATCTTTTTGTGAGTGAAAGCACGCCTGAATGAAGCACAAATCTAAACACCAACAATTGCACATTTAAAATAAGGTTTAGTGCCAAAGGGACTTGCAGTATTTCTCGTGACGAAATATTTGATGCTTCTTTATGAAAGTCATCACAACAATTTCTTTGGTGAGAATTTCCTTGGTTCCAGCCTGAAGGTGTGTGCAGGCATGAGCAGGCTGTGCTGAGCTGCAGGTGAGTGCCTGTGTCCCACAGCAGGAAAGCCGTGGATGCCTCCAGGGGTTTGAAATGGGCAGAGCTGTAAAACCTTCCGGCTTTCACTGAAATTGTCCTCTGCTTCATTTTGTAATCTTAGTTCCAGCAGTGCTTTCCAATATTCTCTTCGTATGAATGCAGATACATGGGATAGGTTTTAAAGTTTTTATGGTGCTGCTGTATAATTTTCTGTAGTCATCATAAGCCAGTAAAAAAAATAAATGGTAATCAGGCAATCTATTAACAACCTGTGGCATGTGTCAAAACAATGAAATTCCTTGCAGGAAGACAATATTGCTATATAATAATGTGGCTATCCAAAACTGTTAATTATACTTTATGAGCTGGAGATAATCCTGAAATGCAGGACTTTGATCTTAGCCAAGAATAATAAAACTTGTTATCATTCTTAAATAGACAGCTGCTATAAAAAGCATGTGTCTTATTTCCCTTTTAGTAACACAGGCTAAATCAGAGAAACTGATAAAAGAATTTCATGATTGCAGCTTAGGGAGTCTTTCTGATTTGACCCGAAGTAATCTCCGTCCAAAAGAATTTCATGATTGCAGCTTAGGGAGTCTTTCTGATTTGACCCGAAGTAATCTCCGTCCAAAAATGCCTGTAAATACTTTTTCTATATTATTTTGCCAGATGTATTGATATTTGAGATGAATGGCAAAAACATTATGCCTACATAGATGAGCAATGCAAATTTGCTGAATTGTTTCAGAGAAAGAAGCTCTGGTTAACTGATCATTTTCATACAGAAATAAGATTTACAGTAAAATTCGGATTATTATTATTGATGCATGAATAAGTTCAAAAACGAGATGTGGGGGATGTTCATTCAATTCCTACTGATTGCAGGAAGGACTGTCAGGATGGAAAGGCTGATGTTTGCCATGGGCAGGGAAACACATCTGGTATTCATGTTCTCTTTGTCTTTGAGTGCAAGAGGCCATGAGGAGAGTGTGCCCTCACGTTGGACCTTTTTTGACCTTTCCAGCTCAAATGGAGAAATGTCCCACCTTTTACAAGGACTTCAGTAAAAAGATACTTAATGAAAATAAGTCCAGGCTGTCTGTACTTGTGGTCATCAGCAGCTGGCATCTGCATTGTTGTTGCCATGGGAATGGCAGGACAGGTGGAATGTTTGCACTGCCGTAGGTGACACAGGCTCTGGTGAAGTCAAAGCAAGAGGGATGTAATAGAAAGAGCTTGACCTTCATGCCAGACATGGCAAAGGTGAGTGGGATGTTGTTTCAATTGCTGCTGATGGCAGGAAGGACTGTAGTGATTGAAAGGCTGCTCTTTGCCATGGGCAGGGAAACACATCTGGTTTTCATGTTCTCTTTCTCTTTGAGTGCCAGAAAAATAGAGGAGAGTATGCCCTCAGCTTGCACCCCTCCTGCCCTCTGCTGCTGAGATGGAGAAATGTCCCACCTTCTAGAAGGACATCAGGACAAAGCTATGTAATGAAAATAAGTGCAGGCTGGCTGTCCTTGTGGGCATCAGCTGCTGGCATGTGCATTGTTGTTGCCATGGGCATGGCACAGCAGGTACAAAGATTGCAAATGTCCTTGTGTGCCACAGGCTCTGGTGACTTGAAATGCAGAGGGGTATAATAGAAAGAGTTGCAACCTCACCCAGACATGGCAAAGGTGAGTGGGATTTTGTTTCAATTGCTGCTGATGGCAGGAAGGACTGTAGTGATGGAAAGGCTGTTGTTTGCCATGGGCAGGGAAACACATCTGGTTTTCATGTTCTCTTTGTCTTTGAGTGCCAGAAAAAGAGAGGAGAGTGTGCCCTCACCTTGGATCCCAGCTGCCCTCTGCTGCTGAGATGGAGAAATGTCCCACCTTCTAGAAGGACATCAGGACAAAGATATGTAATGAAAATAAACCCAGGCAGGCTGTCCTTGTGTGCATCAGCTGCTGGCATCTGCATTGTAGTTGCCATGGGCATGGCACAGCAGGTACAAAGATTGCAAATTTCCTTCTGTGCCACAGGCTCTGGTGACTTGAAATGCAGAGGGGTGAAATAGAAAGAGCTGCAACCTCAGCCAGACATGGCAAAGGTGAGTGGGATGTTGTTTCAATTGCTGCTGATGGCAGGAAGGACTGTAAGGATGGAAAGGCTGTTGTTTGCCATGGGAAACAAATCTGGTTTTCATGTTCTCTTTGTCTATGAGTGCCAGAAAAATAGAGGAGAGTGTGCCCTCACCTTGCAACCCTCCTGCCCTCTGCTGCTGAGATGGAGAAATGTCCCACCTTCTAGAAGGACATCAGGTCAAAGCTATGTAATGAAAATAAGTGCAGGCTGGCTGTACTTGTGGGCATCAGCTGCTGGCATGTGCATTGTTGTTGCCATGGGCATGGCACAGCAGGTACAAAGATTGCAAATTTCTTTGTGTGCCACAGGCTCTGTTGACTTGAAAGCCAGATGGATGTAATAGAAAGAGCTGCAAGCACTGACAGACATAGCAAAGGTGAGTGGGATGTTGTTTCAGTTGCTGCTGATGGCAGGAAGGAGTGTAAGGATGGAAAGGCTGTTGTTTGCCATGGGCAGGGAAACACATGTGGTTTTCATGTTCTCTTTGTCTTTGAGTGCCAGAAAAATAGAGGAGAGTGTGCCCTCACCTTGGACCCCTCCTGCCCTCTGCTGCTGAGATGGAGAAATGTCCCACCTTCTAGAAGGACATCAGGACAAAGCTATGTAATGAAAATAAGTGCAGGCTGGCTGTCCTTGTGGGCACCAGCTGCTGGCATCTGCATTGTAGTTGCCATGGGCATGGCACAGCAGGTACAAAGATTGCAAATGTCCTTGTGTGCCACAGGCTCTGGTGACTTGCAATGCAGATGGATGTAATAGAAAGAGCTGCAAGCTCTGACAGACATGGCAAAGGTGAGTGGGATGTTGTTTCAGTTGCTGCTGATGACAGGAAGGACTGTAGTGATGGAAAGGCTGTTGTTTGCCATGGGCAGGGAAACACATCTGGTTTTCATGTTCTCTTTGTCTTTGAGTGCCAGAAAAAGAGAGGAGAGTGTGCCCTCACCTTGGACCCCTCCTGCCCTCTTCTGCTGAGATGGAGAAATGTCCCACCTTCTAGAAGGACATCAGGACATAGCTATGGAATGAAAATAAGTGCAGGCTGGCTGTCCTTGTGGGCAACAGCTGCTGGCATGTGCATTGTTGTTGCCATGGGCATGGCACAGCAGGTACAAAGATTGCAAATGTCCTTGTGTGCCACAGGCAGTGCTGCCTTGAAAGCCAGAGGGGTGTAATTGAAAGAGCTGCAAGCACTGACAGACATGGCAAAGGTGAGTGGGATTTTGTTTCAATTGCTGCTGATGGCAGGAAGGAGTGTAAGGATGGAAAGGCTGTTGTTTGCCATGGGCAGGGAAACACATGTGGTTTTCATGTTCTCTTTGTCTTTGAGTGCCAGAAAAATAGAGGAGAGTGTGCCCTCACCTTGGACCCCTCCTGCCCTCTTCTGCTGAGATGGAGAAATGTCCCACCTTCTAGAAGGACATCAGGACAAAGCTATGTAATGAAAATAAGTGCAGGCTGGCTGTCCTTGTGGGCACCAGCTGCTGGCATGTGTATTGTTGTTGCCATGGGCATGGCACAGCAGGTACAAAGATTGCAAATGTCCTTGTGTGCCACAGGCTCTGGTGACTTGCAATGCAGATGGATGTAATAGAAAGAGCTGCAACCTCACCCAGACATGGCAAAGGTGAGTGGGATGTTGTTTCAATTGCTGCTGATGACAGGGAGGAGTGTTAGAATGGAAAGGATGTTGCTTGCCTTGGGCATGGAAACACATCTGGTTTTCATGTTCTCTTTGTCTTTGAGTGCCAGAAAAAGAGAGGAGAGTGTGCCCTCACCTTGCAACCCTCCTGCCCTCTGCTGCTGAGGTGCAGAAATGTCCCACCTTCTAGAAGGACATCAGGACAAAGCTATGGAATGAAAATAAGTGCAGGCTGGCTGTCCTTGTGGGCATCAGCTGCTGGCAACAGCAGTGTTGTTGCCATGGGCATGGCACAGCAGGTACAAAGATTGCAAATGTCCTTGTGTGCCACAGGCTCTGGTGACTTGCAATGCAGATGGATGTAATAGAAAGAGCTGCAAGCACTGACAGACATGGCAAAGGTGAGTGGGATTTTGTTTCAATTGCTGCTGAAGGCAGGAAGGACTGTGGTGATGGAAAGGCTGTTGTTTGCCATGGGCTGGGAAACACATCTGGTTTTCATGTTCTCATTGTCTTTGAGTGCCAGAAAAAGAGAGGAGAGTGTGCCCTCACCTTGCAACCCTCCTGCCCTCTGCTGCTGAGATGGAGAAATGTCCCACCTTCTAGAAGGACATCAGGACAAAGATATGTAATGAAAATAAGTGCAGAATGGCTGTCCTTGTGGGCATCAGCTGCTGGCATGTGCATTGTTGTTGCCATGGGCATGGCACAGCAGGTACAAAGATTGCAAATGTCCTTGTGTGCCACAGGCTCTGTTGACTTGCAATGCAGAGGGATGTAATAGAAAGAGCTGCAACCTCAGCCAGACATGGCAAAGGTGAGTGGGATGTTGTTTCAATTGCTGCTGATGACAGGGAGGAGTGTTAGGATGGAAAGGCTGTTGTTTGCCATGGGCAGGGAAACACATCTGGTTTTCATGTTCTCTTTGTCTTTGAGTGCCAGAAAAATAGAGGAGAGTGTACCGTCACCTTGGACCCCTCCTGCCCTCTGCTGCTGAGATGGAGAAATGTCCCACCTTCTAGAAGGACATCAGGACAAAGCTATGTAATGAAAATAAGTGCAGGCTGGCTGTCCTTGTGGGCATCAGCTGCTGGCATCTGCATTGTTGTTGCCATGGGCATGGCACAGCAGGTACAAAGATTGCAAATTTCCTTGTGTGCCACAGGCACTGCTGCCTTGAAAGCCAGAGGGGTGTAATAGAAAGAGCTGCAAGCTCTGACAGACATGGCAAAGGTGAGTGGGATTTTGTTTCTATTGCTGCTGATGGCAGGAAGGACTGTAAGGATGGAAAGGCTGTTGTTTGCCATGGGCAGGGAAACACATGTGGTTTTCATGTTCTCTTTGTCTTTGAGTGCCAGAAAAATAGAGGAGAGTGTGCCCTCACCTTGGACCCCTCCTGCCCTCTGCTGCTGAGATGGAGAAATGTCCCACCTTCTAGAAGGACATCAGGACAAAGCTATGTAATGAAAATAAGTGCAGGCTGGCTGTTCTTGTGGGCACCAGCTGCTGGCATCTGCATTGTAGTTGCTATGGGCATGGCACAGCAGGTACAAAGATTGCAAATGTCCTTGTGTGCCACAGGCTCTGGTGACTTGCAATGCAGATGGATGTAATAGAAAGAGCTGCAAGCTCTGACAGACATGGCAAAGGTGAGTGGGATGTTGTTTCAGTTGCTGCTGATGGCAGGAAGGACTGTAGTGATGGAAAGGCTGTTGTTTGCCATGGGCAGGGAAACACATGTGGTTTTCATGTTCTCTTTGTCTTTGAGTGCCAGAAAAATAGAGGAGAGTGTGCCCTCACCTTGGACCCCTCCTGCCCTCTGCTGCTGAGGTGCAGAAATGTCCCACCTTCTAGAAGGACATCAGGACAAAGATATGTAATGAAAATAAGTGCAGAATGGCTGTCCTTGTGGGCATCAGCTGCTGGCATGTGCATTGTTGTTGCCATGGGCATGGCACAGCAGGTACAAAGATTGCAAATGTCCTTGTGTGCCACAGGCTCTGATGACTTGCCATGCAGAGGGATGTAATAGAAAGAGCTGCAAGCTCAGCCACATTAGGCATAGGTGGGTGGGATGTTGTTTCAGTTGCTGCTGATAGCAGGGAGGAGTGTAGTGATGGAAAGGCTGTTGTTTGCCATGGGCAGGGAAACACATCTGGTTTTCATGTTCTCTTTGTCTTTGAGTGCCAGAAAAATAGAGGAGAGTGTGCCCTCACCTTGCAACCCTCCTGCCCTCTGCTGCTGAGGTGCAGAAATGTCCCACCTTCTAGAAGGACATCAGGACAAAGATATGGTATGAAAATAAGTGCAGAATGGCTGTACTTGTGGGCATCAGCTGCTGGCATGTGCATTGTTGTTGCCATGGGCATGGCACAGCAGGTACAAAGAATGCAAATTTCCTTGTGTTTCACAGGCTCTGGTGACATGCAATGCAGAGGGATTTAATAGAAAGAGCTGCAACCTCAGCCAGACATGGCAAATGTGAGTGGGATGTTGTTTCAATTGCTGCTGATGGCAGGAAGGAGTGTAAGGATGGAAAGTCTGGTGTTTGCCATGGGCAGGGACAGACATCTGGTTTTCATGTTCTCTTTGTCTTTGAGTGCCAGAAAAAGAGAGGAGAGTGTGCCCTCAGCTTGCAACCCTCCTGCCCTCTGCTGACAGATGGAGAAATGTCCCACCTTCTAGAAGGACATCAAGACAAGGATATGTAATGAAAATAAGTGCAGGCTGGCTGTCCTTGTGGGCATCTGCTGCTGGCATTTGCATTGTTGTTGCCATGGGCATGGCACAGCAGGTACAAAGATTGCATTTCCCTGATTAACACAGGCACTGCTGCCTTGAAAGCCAGGGGGATGTAATAGAAAGAGCTGCAACCACTGCCAGACATAGCAAAGGTGAGTGGGATGTTGTTTCATTTGCTGCTGATGGCAGGAAGGACTGTGCTGTTGGAAAGGCTGGTGTTTGCCATGGGCAGGGAAACACATCTGGTTTTCATGTTCTCTTTGTCTTTGAGTGCCAGAAAAAGAGAGGAGAGTGTGCCCTCAGCTTGGACCCCTCCTGCCCTCTTCTGCTGACAGATGGAGAAATGTCCCAGCTTCAAGAATGACATCAGGAGAAAGATATGTAATGAAAATAAGTGCAGGCTGGCTGTACTTGTGGGCATCAGCTGCTGGCATCTGCATTGTTGTTGCCATGGGCATGGCACAGCAGGTACAAAGATTGCATTTCCCTGATTAACACAGGCACTGCTGCCTTGAAATCCAGAGGGATGTAATAGAAAGAGCTGCAACCTCAGCCAGACATGGCAAAGGTGTGTGGGATGTTGTTTCATTTGCTGCTGATGGCAGGAAGGACTGTGGTGATGTAAAGGCTGTGTTTGCCATGGGCAGGGAAACACATGTGGTTTTCATGTTCTCTTTGTCTTTGAGTGCCAGAAAAAGAGAGGAGAGTGTGCCCTCACCTTGCACCCCTCCTGCCCTCTGCTGACAGGATGGAGAAATGTCCCACCTTCTAGAAGGACATCAGGACAAAGATATGTAATGAAAATAAGTGCAGGCTGGCTGTCCTTGTGGGCATCAGCTGCTGGCGTCTGCATTGTTGTTGCCATGGGCATGGCACAGCAGGTTCAAAGATGGCATTTCCATGTGTGACACAGGCACTACTGCCTCGAAAACCAGAGGGATGTAATAGAAATTGCAGCAACCTGTGCCCGACATGGCAAAGGTGAGTGGGATGTTGTTTCAGTTGCTGCTGATGTCAGTAAGGACTGTCAGGATGGAAAGGCTGTGTTTGCCACGGGCAGGGAAACACATCTGGTTTTCATGTTCTCTTTGTCTTTGAGTGCCAGAAAAAGAGAGGAGAGTGTGCCCTCACCTTGGACCCCTGCTGCCCTCTGCTGACAGATGGAGAAATGTCCCACCTTCTAGAAGGACATCAGGACAAAGATATGTAATGAAAATAAGTGCAGGCTGGCTGTCCTTGTGGGCATCTGCTGCTGGCATGTGCATTGTTGTTGCCATGGGCATGGCACAGCAGGTACAAAGATTGCATTTCCCTGATTAACACAGGCACTGCTGCCTCGAAAGCCAAAGTGATGTAATAGAAAGAGCTGCAACCTCTGCCAGACATGGCAAAGGTGAGTGGGATGTTGTTTCATTTGCTGCTGATGGCAGGAAGGACTGTGGTGATGGAAAGGCTGGTGTTTGCCATGGGCAGGGAAACACATCTGGTTTTCATGTTCTCTTTGTCTTTGAGTGCCAGAAAAAGAGAGGAGAGTGTGCCCTCACCTTGGACCCCTCCTGCCCTCTTCTGCTGACAGATGGAGAAATGTCCCAGCTTCAAGAAGGACATCAGGAGAAAGATATGTAATGAAAATAAGTGCAGGCTGGCTGTACTTGTGGGCATCAGCTGCTGGCATCTGCATTGTTGTTGCCATGGGCATGGCACAGCAGGTACAAAGATTGCATTTCCCTGATTAACACAGGCACTGCTGCCTCGAAAGCCAGAGGGATGTAATAGAAATTGCAGCAACCTCTGCCTGACATGGCAAAGGTGAGTGGGATGTTGTTTCAGTTGCTGCTGATGGCAGGGAGGACTGTCAAGGATGGAAAGGCTGCTGTTTGCCATGGGCAGGGAAACACATCTGGTTTTCATGTTCTCTTTGTCTTTGAGTGCCAGAAAAAGAGAGGAGAGTGTGCCCTCACCTTGCAACCCTCCTGCCCTCTGCTGCTGAGATGGAGAAATGTCCCAGCTTCAAGAAGGACATCAGGAGAAAGATATGTAATGAGAATAAGTGCAGACTGGCTGTCCTTGTGGGCATCAGCTGCTGGCATCTGCATTGTTGTTGCCATGGGCATGGCACAGCAGGTTCAAAGATTGCATTTCCATGTGTGACACAGGCACTGCTGCCTTGAAAGCCAGAGGGATGTAATAGAAAGAGCTGCAACCTCTGCCAGACATGGCAAAGGTGAGTGGGATGTTGTTTCATTTGCTGCTGATGGGAGGAAGGACTGTCAAGGATGGAAAGGCTGTTGTTTGCCATGGGCAGGGACACACATCTGGTTTTCATGTTCTCTTTGTCTTTGAGTGCCAGAAAAAGAGAGGAGAGTGTGCCCTCACCTTGCAACCCTCCTGCCCTCTGCTGCTGAGATGGAGAAATGTCCCAGCTTCAAGAAGGACATCAGGAGAAAGATATGTAATGAGAATAAGTGCAGGCTGGCTGTCCTTGTGGGCATCAGCTGCTGGCATCTGCATTGTTGTTGCCATGGGCATGGCACAGCAGGTACAAAGATTGCATTTCCCTGATTAACACAGGCACTGCTGCCCCGAAAGCCAGAGGGATGTAATAGAAATTGCAGCAACCTCTGCCAGACATGGCAAAGGTGAGTGGGATGTTGCTTCAGTTGCTGCTGATGGCAGGAAGGAGTGTAAGGATGGAAAGGCTGGTGTTTGCTACGGGCAGGGAAACACATCTGGTTTTCATGTTCTCTTTGTCTTTGAGTGCCAGAAAAAGAGAGGAGAGTGTGCCCTCACCTTGGTCCCCTCCTGCCCTCTGCTGACAGATGGAGAAATGTCCCAGCTTCAAGAAGGACATCAGGAGAAAGATATGTAATGAAAATAAGTGCAGGCTGGCTGTACTTGTGGGCATCAGCTGCTGGCGTCTGCATTGTTGTTGCCATGGGCATGGCACAGCAGGTACAAAGATTGCAAATTTCCTTGTGTGACACAGGCACTGCTGCCTTGAAAGCCAGAGGGATGTAATAGAAAGAGCTGCAACCTCTGCCAGACATGGCAAAGGTGAGTGGGATGTTGTTTCAGTTGCTGCTGATGGCAGGAAGGACTGTCAAGGATGGAAAGGCTGGTGTTTGCCATGGGCAGGGACACACATCTGGTTTTCATGTTCTCTTTGTCTTTGAGTGCCAGAAAAAGAGAGGAGAGTGTGCCCTCACCTTGCAACCCTCCTGCCCTCTGCTACTGAGATGGAGAAATGTCCCAGCTTCAAGAAGGACATCAGGACAAAGATATGTAATGAAAATAAGTGCAGGCTGGCTGTCCTTGTGGGCATCAGCTGCTGGCATGTGAATTGTTGTTGCCATGGGCATGGCACAGCAGGTACAAAGATTGCATTTCCCTGATTAACACAGGCACTGCTGCCCCGAAAGCCAGAGGGATGTAATAGAAATTGCAGCAACCTCTGCCAGACATGGCAAAGGTGAGTGGGATGTTGTTTCAGTTGCTGCTGGTGGCAGGAAGGACTGTCAGGATGGAAAGGCTGTGTTTGCCACGGGCAGGGAAACACATCTGGTTTTCATGTTCTCTTTGTCTTTGAGTGCCAGAAAAAGAGAGGAGAGTGTGCCCTCACCTTGGACCCCTCCTGCACTCTTCTGCTGAGATGGAGAAATGTCCCACCTTCTAGAAGGACATCAGGACAAAGATATGTTATGAAAATAAGTGCAGGCTGGCTGTCCTTGTGGGCATCAGCTGCTGGCATCTGCATTGTTGTTGCCATGGGCATGGCACAGCAGGTTCAAAGATTGCATTTCCATGTGTGACACAGGCACTGCTGCCTTGAAAGCCAGAGGGATGTAATAGAAAGAGCTGCAACCTCTGCCAGACATGGCAAAGGTGAGTGGGATGTTGTTTCATTTGCTGCTGATGGCAGGAAGGACTGTCAAGGATGGAAAGGCTGTTGTTTGCCATGGGCAGGGACACACATCTGGTTTTCATGTTCTCTTTGTCTTTGAGTGCCAGAAAAAGAGCGGAGAGTGTGCCCTCACCTTGCAACCCTCCTGCCCTCTGCTGCTGAGATGGAGAAATGTCCCAGCTTCAAGAAGGACATCAGGAGAAAGATATGTAATGAGAATAAGTGCAGGCTGGCTGTCCTTGTGGGCATCAGCTGCTGGCATCTGCATTGTTGTTGCCATGGGCATGGCACAGCAGGTTCAAAGATTGCATTTCCCTGATTAACACAGGCACTGCTGCCCCGAAAGCCAGAGGGATGTAATAGAAATTGCAGCAACCTCTGCCAGACATGGCAAAGGTGAGTGGGATGTTGCTTCAGTTGCTGCTGATGGCAGGAAGGACTGTCAGGATGGAAAAGCTGTGTTTGCCACGGGCAGGGAAACACATCTGGTTTTCATGTTCTCTTTGTCTTTGAGTGCCAGAAAAAGAGAGGAGAGTGTGCCCTCACCTTGGACCCCTGCTGCCCTCTGCTGACAGATGGAGAAATGTCCCAGCTTCAAGAAGGACATCAGGAGAAAAATATGTAATGAAAATAAGTGCAGGCTGGCTGTACTTGTGGGCATCAGCTGCTGGCATCTGCATTGTTGTTGCCATGGGCATGGCACAGCAGGTACAAAGATGGCATTTCCCTGATTAACACAGGCACTGCTGCCTCAAAAGCCAGAGGGATGTAATAGAAATTGCAGCAACCTCTGCCAGACATGGCAAAGGTGAGTGGGATGTTGTTTCAGTTGCTGCTGGTGGCAGGAAGGACTTTGGTGATGGAAAGGCTGGTGTTTGCCATGGGCAGGGAAACACATCTGGTTTTCATGTTCTCTTTGTCTTTGAGTGCCAGAAAAAGAGAGGAGAGTGTGCCCTCACCTTGGACCCCTCCTGCCCTCTGCTGACAGATGGAGAAATGTCCCAGCTTCAAGAAGGACATCAGGAGAAAAATATGTAATGAAAATAAGTGCAGGCTGGCTGTCCTTGTGGGCATCAGCTGCTGGCATGTGAATTGTTGTTGCCATGGGCATGGCACAGCAGGTACAAAGATTGCAAATTTCCTTGTGTGCCACAGGCACTGCTGCCTTGAAAGCCAGAGGGATGTAATAGAAAGAGCTGCTACCTCTGCCAGACATGGCAAAGGTGAGTGGGACGCTGTTTCAGTTGCTGCTGGTGGCAGGAAGGACTGTAGTGATGGAAAGGCTGTTGTTTGCCATGGGCAGGGAAACACATCTGGTTTTCATGTTCTCTTTGTCTTTGAGTGCCAGAAAAAGAGAGGAGAGTGTGCCCTCAGCTTGGACCCCTGCTGCCCTCTTCTGCTGAGATGGAGAAATGTCCCAGCTTCAAGAAGGACATCAGGAGAAAGATATGTAATGAAAATAAGTGCAGGCTGGCTGTACTTATGGGCATCAGCTGCTGGCGTCTGCATTGTTGTTGCCATGGGCATGGCACAGCAGGTACAAAGATTGCATTTCCCTGATTAACACAGGCACTGCTGCCTTGAAAGCCAGAGGGATGTAATAGAAAGAGCTGTAACCTCTGCCAGACATGGCAAAGGTGAGTGGGATGTTGTTTCAGTTGCTGCTGATGGCAGGATGGAGTGTAAGGATGGAAAGGCTGGTGTTTGCTACGGGCAGGGAAACACATCTGGTTTTCATGTTCTCTTTGTCTTTGAGTGCCAGAAAAAGAGAGGAGAGTGTGCCCTCACCTTGCAACCCTCCTGCCCTCTGCTACTGAGATGGAGAAATGTCCCAGCTTCAAGAAGGACATCAGGACAAAGATATGTAATGAAAATAAGTGCAGGCTGGCTGTACTTGTGGGCATCATCTGCTGGCGTCTGCATTGTTGTTGCCAAGGGCATGGCACAGCAGGTACAAAGATTGCAAATTTCCTTGTGTGCCACAGGCACTGCTGCCTTGAAAGCCAGAGGGATGTAATAGAAAGAGCTGCTACCTCTGCCAGACATGGCAAAGGTGAGTGGGACGCTGTTTCAGTTGCTGCTGGTGGCAGGAAGGACTGTAGTGATGGAAAGGCTGTTGTTTGCCACGGGCAGGGAAACACATCTGGTTTTCATGTTCTCTTTGTCTTTGAGTGCCAGAAAAAGAGAGGAGAGTGTGCCCTCAGCTTGGACCCCTCCTGCCCTCTTCTGCTGAGATGGAGAAATGTCCCAGCTTCAAGAAGGACATCAGGAGAAAGATATGTAATGAAAATAAGTGCAGGCTGGCTGTACTTATGGGCATCAGCTGCTGGCGTCTGCATTGTTGTTGCCATGGGCATGGCACAGCAGGTACAAAGATTGCATTTCCATGTGTGACACAGGCACTGCTGCCTTGAAAGCCAGAGGGATGTAATAGAAAGAGCTGCAACCTCTGCCAGACATGGCAAAGGTGAGTGGGATGTTGTTTCAATTGCTGCTGATGGCAGGAAGGACTGTCAACGATGGAAAGGCTGTGTTTGCTACAGGCAGGGAAACATATCTGGTTTTCATGTTCTCTTTGTCTTTGAGTGCCAGAAAAAGAGAGGAGAGTGTGCCCTCACCTTGGACCCCTGCTGCCCTCTTTTGCTGAGATGGAGAAATGTCCCAGCTTCAAGAAGGACATCAGGGGAAAGATATGTAATGAGAATAAGTGCAGGCTGGCTGTCCTTGTGGGCATCAGATGCTGGCATGTGAATTGTTGTTGCCATGGGCATGGCACAGCAGGTACAAAGATTGCATTTCCCTGATTAACAAAGGCACTGCTGCCTCGAAAGCCAGAGGGATGTAATAGAAATTGCAGCAACCTCTGCCAGACATGGCAAAGGTGAGTGGGATGTTGTTTCATTTGCTGCTGGTGGCAGGAAGGACTGTGGTGATGGAAAGGCTGTTGTTTGCCATGGGCAGGGAAACACATCTGGTTTTCATGTTCTCTTTGTCTTTGAGTGCCAGAAAAACAGAGGAGAGTGTGCCCTCAGCTTGGACCCCTGCTGCCCTCTTCTGCTGAGATGGAGAAATGTCCCAGCTTCAAGAAGGACATCTGGAGAAAGATATGTAATGAAAATAAGTGCAGGCTGGCTGTCCTTGTGGGCATCAGCTGCTGGCATCTGCATTGTTGTTGCCATGGGCATGGCACAGCAGGTACGAAGATGGCATTTCCCTGATTAACACAGGCACTGCTGCCTCGAAAGCCAGAGGGATGTAATAGAAATTGCAGCAACCTCTGCCAGACATGGCAAAGGTGAGTGGGATGTTGTTTCATTTGCTGCTGATGTCAGGAAGGACTGTGATGATGGAAAGGCTGGTGTTTGCCACGGGCAGGGAAACACATCTGGTTTTCATGTTCTCTTTGTCTTTGAGTGCCAGAAAAAGAGAGGAGAGTGTGCCCTCACCTTGGACCCCTCCTGCACTCTTCTGCTGAGATGGAGAAATGTCCCACCTTCTAGAAGGACATCAGGACAAAGATATGTAATGAAAATAAGTGCAGGCTGGCTGTCCTTGTGGGCATCAGCTGCTGGCGTCTGCATTGTTGTTGCCATGGGCATGGCACAGCAGGTTCAAAGATGGCATTTCCATGTGTGACACAGGCACTGCTGCCTCGAAAGCCAGAGGGATGTAATAGAAATTGCAGCAACCTCTGCCCGACATGGCAAAGGTGAGTGGGATGTTGTTTCAGTTGCTGCTGATGTCAGTAAGGACTGTCAGGATGGAAAGGCTGTGTTTGCCACGGGCAGGGAAACACATCTGGTTTTCATGTTCTCTTTGTCTTTGAGTGCCAGAAAAAGAGAGGAGAGTGTGCCCTCACCTTGGACCCCTCCTGCCCTCTGCTGCTGAGTTGGAGAAATGTCCCAGCTTCAAGAAGGACATCAGGACAAAGATATGTAATGAGAATAAGTGCAGGCTGGCTGTCCTTGTGGGCATCAGCTGCTGGCATCTGCATTGTTGTTGCCATGGGCATGGCACAGCAGGTACAAAGATGGCATTTCCCTGATTAACACAGGCACTGCTGCCTTGAAATCCAGAGGGATGTATAGAAATTGCAGCAACCTCTGCCAGACATAGCAAAGGTGAGTGGGATGTTGTTTCATTTGCTGCTGATGGCAGGAAGGACTGTCAAGGATGGAAAGGCTGATGTTTGCCACGGGCAGGGAAACACATCTGGTTTTCATGTTCTCTTTGTCTTTGAGTGCCAGAAAAACAGAGGAGAGTGTGCCCTCACCTTGGACCCCTGCTGCCCTCTTCTGCTGAGATGGAGAAATGTTCCAGCTTCAAGAAGGACATCTGGAGAAAGATATGTAATGAAAATAAGTGCAGGCTGGCTGTCCTTGTGGGCATCAGCTGCTGGCATGTGAATTGTTGTTGCCATGGGCATGGCACAGCAGGTACAAAGATTGCATTTCCCTGATTAACACAGGCACTGCTGCCTCGAAAGCCAGAGGGATGTAATAGAAATTGCAGCAACCTGTGCCCGACATGGCAAAGGTGAGTGGGATGTTGTTTCATTTGCTGCTGATGGCAGGAAGGATTGTCAAGGATGGAAAGGCTGTGTTTGCCACGGGCAGGGAAACACATCTGGTTTTCATGTTCTCTTTGTCTTTGAGTGCCAGAAAAAGAGAGGAGAGTGTGCCCTCACCTTGCAACCCTCCTGCCCTCTTCTGCTGACAGATGGAGAAATGTCCCAGCTTCAAGAAGGACATCAGGAGAAAGATATGTAATGAGAATAAGTGCAGGCTGGCTGTCCTTGTGGGCATCAGCTGCTGGCATCTGCATTGTTGTTGCCATGGGCATGGCACAGCAGGTACAAAGATTGCATTTCCCTGATTAACACAGGCACTGCTGCCCCGAAAGCCAGAGGGATGTAATAGAAATTGCAGCAACCTCTGCCAGACATGGCAAAGGTGAGTGGGATGTTGCTTCAGTTGCTGCTGATGGCAGGAAGGAGTGTAAGGATGGAAAGGCTGGTGTTTGCTACGGGCAGGGAAACACATCTGGTTTTCATGTTCTCTTTGTCTTTGAGTGCCAGAAAAAGAGAGGAGAGTGTGCCCTCACCTTGGTCCCCTCCTGCCCTCTGCTGACAGATGGAGAAATGTCCCAGCTTCAAGAAGGACATCAGGAGAAAGATATGTAATGAAAATAAGTGCAGGCTGGCTGTACTTGTGGGCATCAGCTGCTGGCGTCTGCATTGTTGTTGCCATGGGCATGGCACAGCAGGTACAAAGATTGCAAATTTCCTTGTGTGACACAGGCACTGCTGCCTTGAAAGCCAGAGGGATGTAATAGAAAGAGCTGCAACCTCTGCCAGACATGGCAAAGGTGAGTGGGATGTTGTTTCAGTTGCTGCTGATGGCAGGAAGGACTGTCAAGGATGGAAAGGCTGGTGTTTGCCATGGGCAGGGACACACATCTGGTTTTCATGTTCTCTTTGTCTTTGAGTGCCAGAAAAAGAGAGGAGAGTGTGCCCTCACCTTGCAACCCTCCTGCCCTCTGCTACTGAGATGGAGAAATGTCCCAGCTTCAAGAAGGACATCAGGACAAAGATATGTAATGAAAATAAGTGCAGGCTGGCTGTCCTTGTGGGCATCAGCTGCTGGCATGTGAATTGTTGTTGCCATGGGCATGGCACAGCAGGTACAAAGATTGCATTTCCCTGATTAACACAGGCACTGCTGCCCCGAAAGCCAGAGGGATGTAATAGAAATTGCAGCAACCTCTGCCAGACATGGCAAAGGTGAGTGGGATGTTGTTTCAGTTGCTGCTGGTGGCAGGAAGGACTGTCAGGATGGAAAGGCTGTGTTTGCCACGGGCAGGGAAACACATCTGGTTTTCATGTTCTCTTTGTCTTTGAGTGCCAGAAAAAGAGAGGAGAGTGTGCCCTCACCTTGGACCCCTCCTGCACTCTTCTGCTGAGATGGAGAAATGTCCCACCTTCTAGAAGGACATCAGGACAAAGATATGTTATGAAAATAAGTGCAGGCTGGCTGTCCTTGTGGGCATCAGCTGCTGGCATCTGCATTGTTGTTGCCATGGGCATGGCACAGCAGGTTCAAAGATTGCATTTCCATGTGTGACACAGGCACTGCTGCCTTGAAAGCCAGAGGGATGTAATAGAAAGAGCTGCAACCTCTGCCAGACATGGCAAAGGTGAGTGGGATGTTGTTTCATTTGCTGCTGATGGCAGGAAGGACTGTCAAGGATGGAAAGGCTGTTGTTTGCCATGGGCAGGGACACACATCTGGTTTTCATGTTCTCTTTGTCTTTGAGTGCCAGAAAAAGAGCGGAGAGTGTGCCCTCACCTTGCAACCCTCCTGCCCTCTGCTGCTGAGATGGAGAAATGTCCCAGCTTCAAGAAGGACATCAGGAGAAAGATATGTAATGAGAATAAGTGCAGGCTGGCTGTCCTTGTGGGCATCAGCTGCTGGCATCTGCATTGTTGTTGCCATGGGCATGGCACAGCAGGTTCAAAGATTGCATTTCCCTGATTAACACAGGCACTGCTGCCCCGAAAGCCAGAGGGATGTAATAGAAATTGCAGCAACCTCTGCCAGACATGGCAAAGGTGAGTGGGATGTTGCTTCAGTTGCTGCTGATGGCAGGAAGGACTGTCAGGATGGAAAAGCTGTGTTTGCCACGGGCAGGGAAACACATCTGGTTTTCATGTTCTCTTTGTCTTTGAGTGCCAGAAAAAGAGAGGAGAGTGTGCCCTCACCTTGGACCCCTGCTGCCCTCTGCTGACAGATGGAGAAATGTCCCAGCTTCAAGAAGGACATCAGGAGAAAAATATGTAATGAAAATAAGTGCAGGCTGGCTGTACTTGTGGGCATCAGCTGCTGGCATCTGCATTGTTGTTGCCATGGGCATGGCACAGCAGGTACAAAGATGGCATTTCCCTGATTAACACAGGCACTGCTGCCTCAAAAGCCAGAGGGATGTAATAGAAATTGCAGCAACCTCTGCCAGACATGGCAAAGGTGAGTGGGATGTTGTTTCAGTTGCTGCTGGTGGCAGGAAGGACTTTGGTGATGGAAAGGCTGGTGTTTGCCATGGGCAGGGAAACACATCTGGTTTTCATGTTCTCTTTGTCTTTGAGTGCCAGAAAAAGAGAGGAGAGTGTGCCCTCACCTTGGACCCCTCCTGCCCTCTGCTGACAGATGGAGAAATGTCCCAGCTTCAAGAAGGACATCAGGAGAAAAATATGTAATGAAAATAAGTGCAGGCTGGCTGTCCTTGTGGGCATCAGCTGCTGGCATGTGAATTGTTGTTGCCATGGGCATGGCACAGCAGGTACAAAGATTGCAAATTTCCTTGTGTGCCACAGGCACTGCTGCCTTGAAAGCCAGAGGGATGTAATAGAAAGAGCTGCTACCTCTGCCAGACATGGCAAAGGTGAGTGGGACGCTGTTTCAGTTGCTGCTGGTGGCAGGAAGGACTGTAGTGATGGAAAGGCTGTTGTTTGCCATGGGCAGGGAAACACATCTGGTTTTCATGTTCTCTTTGTCTTTGAGTGCCAGAAAAAGAGAGGAGAGTGTGCCCTCAGCTTGGACCCCTGCTGCCCTCTTCTGCTGAGATGGAGAAATGTCCCAGCTTCAAGAAGGACATCAGGAGAAAGATATGTAATGAAAATAAGTGCAGGCTGGCTGTACTTATGGGCATCAGCTGCTGGCGTCTGCATTGTTGTTGCCATGGGCATGGCACAGCAGGTACAAAGATTGCATTTCCCTGATTAACACAGGCACTGCTGCCTTGAAAGCCAGAGGGATGTAATAGAAAGAGCTGTAACCTCTGCCAGACATGGCAAAGGTGAGTGGGATGTTGTTTCAGTTGCTGCTGATGGCAGGATGGAGTGTAAGGATGGAAAGGCTGGTGTTTGCTACGGGCAGGGAAACACATCTGGTTTTCATGTTCTCTTTGTCTTTGAGTGCCAGAAAAAGAGAGGAGAGTGTGCCCTCACCTTGCAACCCTCCTGCCCTCTGCTACTGAGATGGAGAAATGTCCCAGCTTCAAGAAGGACATCAGGACAAAGATATGTAATGAAAATAAGTGCAGGCTGGCTGTACTTGTGGGCATCATCTGCTGGCGTCTGCATTGTTGTTGCCAAGGGCATGGCACAGCAGGTACAAAGATTGCAAATTTCCTTGTGTGCCACAGGCACTGCTGCCTTGAAAGCCAGAGGGATGTAATAGAAAGAGCTGCTACCTCTGCCAGACATGGCAAAGGTGAGTGGGACGCTGTTTCAGTTGCTGCTGGTGGCAGGAAGGACTGTAGTGATGGAAAGGCTGTTGTTTGCCACGGGCAGGGAAACACATCTGGTTTTCATGTTCTCTTTGTCTTTGAGTGCCAGAAAAAGAGAGGAGAGTGTGCCCTCAGCTTGGACCCCTCCTGCCCTCTTCTGCTGAGATGGAGAAATGTCCCAGCTTCAAGAAGGACATCAGGAGAAAGATATGTAATGAAAATAAGTGCAGGCTGGCTGTACTTATGGGCATCAGCTGCTGGCGTCTGCATTGTTGTTGCCATGGGCATGGCACAGCAGGTACAAAGATTGCATTTCCATGTGTGACACAGGCACTGCTGCCTTGAAAGCCAGAGGGATGTAATAGAAAGAGCTGCAACCTCTGCCAGACATGGCAAAGGTGAGTGGGATGTTGTTTCAATTGCTGCTGATGGCAGGAAGGACTGTCAACGATGGAAAGGCTGTGTTTGCTACAGGCAGGGAAACATATCTGGTTTTCATGTTCTCTTTGTCTTTGAGTGCCAGAAAAAGAGAGGAGAGTGTGCCCTCACCTTGGACCCCTGCTGCCCTCTTTTGCTGAGATGGAGAAATGTCCCAGCTTCAAGAAGGACATCAGGGGAAAGATATGTAATGAGAATAAGTGCAGGCTGGCTGTCCTTGTGGGCATCAGATGCTGGCATGTGAATTGTTGTTGCCATGGGCATGGCACAGCAGGTACAAAGATTGCATTTCCCTGATTAACAAAGGCACTGCTGCCTCGAAAGCCAGAGGGATGTAATAGAAATTGCAGCAACCTCTGCCAGACATGGCAAAGGTGAGTGGGATGTTGTTTCATTTGCTGCTGGTGGCAGGAAGGACTGTGGTGATGGAAAGGCTGTTGTTTGCCATGGGCAGGGAAACACATCTGGTTTTCATGTTCTCTTTGTCTTTGAGTGCCAGAAAAACAGAGGAGAGTGTGCCCTCAGCTTGGACCCCTGCTGCCCTCTTCTGCTGAGATGGAGAAATGTCCCAGCTTCAAGAAGGACATCTGGAGAAAGATATGTAATGAAAATAAGTGCAGGCTGGCTGTCCTTGTGGGCATCAGCTGCTGGCATCTGCATTGTTGTTGCCATGGGCATGGCACAGCAGGTACGAAGATGGCATTTCCCTGATTAACACAGGCACTGCTGCCTCGAAAGCCAGAGGGATGTAATAGAAATTGCAGCAACCTCTGCCAGACATGGCAAAGGTGAGTGGGATGTTGTTTCATTTGCTGCTGATGTCAGGAAGGACTGTGATGATGGAAAGGCTGGTGTTTGCCACGGGCAGGGAAACACATCTGGTTTTCATGTTCTCTTTGTCTTTGAGTGCCAGAAAAAGAGAGGAGAGTGTGCCCTCACCTTGGACCCCTCCTGCACTCTTCTGCTGAGATGGAGAAATGTCCCACCTTCTAGAAGGACATCAGGACAAAGATATGTAATGAAAATAAGTGCAGGCTGGCTGTCCTTGTGGGCATCAGCTGCTGGCGTCTGCATTGTTGTTGCCATGGGCATGGCACAGCAGGTTCAAAGATGGCATTTCCATGTGTGACACAGGCACTGCTGCCTCGAAAGCCAGAGGGATGTAATAGAAATTGCAGCAACCTCTGCCCGACATGGCAAAGGTGAGTGGGATGTTGTTTCAGTTGCTGCTGATGTCAGTAAGGACTGTCAGGATGGAAAGGCTGTGTTTGCCACGGGCAGGGAAACACATCTGGTTTTCATGTTCTCTTTGTCTTTGAGTGCCAGAAAAAGAGAGGAGAGTGTGCCCTCACCTTGGACCCCTCCTGCCCTCTGCTGCTGAGTTGGAGAAATGTCCCAGCTTCAAGAAGGACATCAGGACAAAGATATGTAATGAGAATAAGTGCAGGCTGGCTGTCCTTGTGGGCATCAGCTGCTGGCATCTGCATTGTTGTTGCCATGGGCATGGCACAGCAGGTACAAAGATGGCATTTCCCTGATTAACACAGGCACTGCTGCCTTGAAATCCAGAGGGATGTATAGAAATTGCAGCAACCTCTGCCAGACATAGCAAAGGTGAGTGGGATGTTGTTTCATTTGCTGCTGATGGCAGGAAGGACTGTCAAGGATGGAAAGGCTGATGTTTGCCACGGGCAGGGAAACACATCTGGTTTTCATGTTCTCTTTGTCTTTGAGTGCCAGAAAAACAGAGGAGAGTGTGCCCTCACCTTGGACCCCTGCTGCCCTCTTCTGCTGAGATGGAGAAATGTTCCAGCTTCAAGAAGGACATCTGGAGAAAGATATGTAATGAAAATAAGTGCAGGCTGGCTGTCCTTGTGGGCATCAGCTGCTGGCATGTGAATTGTTGTTGCCATGGGCATGGCACAGCAGGTACAAAGATTGCATTTCCCTGATTAACACAGGCACTGCTGCCTCGAAAGCCAGAGGGATGTAATAGAAATTGCAGCAACCTGTGCCCGACATGGCAAAGGTGAGTGGGATGTTGTTTCATTTGCTGCTGATGGCAGGAAGGATTGTCAAGGATGGAAAGGCTGTGTTTGCCACGGGCAGGGAAACACATCTGGTTTTCATGTTCTCTTTGTCTTTGAGTGCCAGAAAAAGAGAGGAGAGTGTGCCCTCACCTTGCAACCCTCCTGCCCTCTTCTGCTGACAGATGGAGAAATGTCCCAGCTTCAAGAAGGACATCAGGAGAAAGATATGTAATGAGAATAAGTGCAGGCTGGCTGTCCTTGTGGGCATCAGCTGCTGGCATGTGCATTGTTGTTGCCATGGGCATGGCACAGCAGGTACAAAGATTGCATTTCCCTGATAATCACAGGCACTACTGCCTCGAAAGCCAGAGGGATGTAATAGAAATTGCAGCAACCTGTGCCCGACATGGCAAAGGTGAGTGGGATGTTGTTTCAGTTGCTGCTGGTGGCAGGAAGGACTGTGGTGATGGAAAGGCTGGTGTTTGCCATGGGCAGGGAAACACATCTGGTTTTCATGTTCTCTTTGTCTTTGAGTGCCAGAAAAAGAGAGGAGAGTGTGCCCTCACCTTGGACCCCTCCTGCCCTCTGCTGCTGAGATGGAGAAATGTCCCACCTTCTAGAAGGACATCAGGACAAAGATATGTAATGAAAATAAGTGCAGGCTGGCTGTCCTTGTGGGCATCAGCTGCTGGCGTCTGCATTGTTGTTGATATGGGCATGGCACAGCAGGTACAAAGATTGCATTTCCATGTGTGACACAGGCACTGCTGCCTTGAAACCCAGAGGGTTGTAATAGAAAGAGCTTCAGCCTCTGCCAGACTTGGCAAAGGTGAGTGGGATGTTGTTTCATTTGCTGCTGATGGCAGGAAGGAATGTAAGGATGGAAAGGCTGTTGTTTGCCACGGGCAGGGAAACACATCTGGTTTTCATGTTCTCTTTGTCTTTGAGTGCCAGAAAAAGAGAGGAGAGTGTGCCCTCACCTTGGACCCCTCCTGCCCTCTGCTGCTGAGATGGAGAAATGTCCAACCTTCTAGAAGGACATCAGGAGAAAGATATGTAATGAAAATAAGTGCAGGCTGGCTGTACTTTTGGGCATCAGCTGCTGGCATCTGCATTGTTGTTGGCATGCGCATGGCACAGCAGGTACAAAGATTGCATTTCCATGTGTGACACAGGCACTGCTGCCTCGAAAGCCAGAGGGATGTAATAGAAATTGCAGCAACCTCTGCCAGACATGGCAAAGGTGAGTGGGATGTTGTTTCAGTTTCTGCTGATGTCAGTAAGGACTGTCAGGATGGAAAGGCTGTGTTTGCCACGGGCAGGGAAACACATCTGGTTTTCATGTTCTCTTTGTCTTTGAGTGCCAGAAAAACAGAGGAGAGTGTGCCCTCACCTTGGACCCCTCCTGCCCTCTGCTGACAGATGGAGAAATGTCCCAGCTTCAAGAAGGACATCAGAAGAAAGCTATGTAATGAAATTAAGTGCAGGCTGGCTGTCCTTGTGGGCATCAGCTGCTGGCATCTGCATTTTAGTTGCCATGGGCATGGCACAGCAGGTACAAAGATTGCATTTCCATGTGTGACACAGGCACTGCTGCTTTGAAAGCCAGGGGGATGTAATAGAAAGAGCTGCAACCTCTGCCAGACATGGCAAAGAGGAGTGGGATGTTGTTTCATTTGCTGCTGATGGCAGGAAGGACTGTGGTGATGGAAAGGCTGGTGTTTGCCATGGGCAGGGAAACACATCTGGTTTTCATGTTCTCTTTGTCTTTGAGTGCCAGAAAGAGAGGAGAGTGTGCCCTCACCTTGCAACCCTCCTGCCCTCTGCTGCTGAGATGGAGAAATGTCCAGGGTCAAGAATGACGTCAGGAGAAAGATATGTAATGAAAATAAGTGCAGGCTGGCTGTACTTGTGGGCATCATCTGCTGGCGTCTGCATTGTTGTTGCCATGGGCATGGCACAGCAGGTTCAAAGATTGCATTTCCATGTGTGACACAGGCACTGCTGCCTTGAAAGCCAGGGGGATGTAATAGAAAGAGCTGCAACCTCTGCCAGACATGGCAAAGGTGAGTGGGATGTTGTTTCAGTTGCTGCTGATGGCAGGAAGGACTGTGGTGATGGAAAGGCTGGTGCTTGCCATGGGCAGGGAAACACATCTGGTTTTCATGTTCTCTTTGTCTTTGAGTGCCAGAAAGAGAGGAGAGTGTGCCCTCACCTTGCAACCCTCCTGCCCTCTGCTGCTGAGATGGAGAAATGTCCCAGGTTCAAGAATGACGTCAGGAGAAAGATATGTAATGAAAATAAGTGCAGGCTGGCTGTACTTGTGGGCATCAGCTGCTGGCATCTGCATTGTTGTTGCCATGGGCATGGCACAGCAGGTACAAAGATTGCATTTCCCTGATTAACACAGGCACTGCTGCCTTGAAATCCAGAGGGATGTATAGAAATTGCAGCAACCTCTGCCAGACATAGCAAAGGTGTGTGGGATGTTGTTTCATTTGCTGCTGATGGCAGGAAGGACTGTCAAGGATGGAAAGGCTGGTGTTTGCCATGGGCAGGGAAACACATCTGGTTTTCATGTTCTCTTTGTCTTTGAGTGCCAGAAAAAGAGAGGAGAGTGTGCCCTCACCTTGGACCCCTGCTGCCCTCTTCTGCTGAGATGGAGAAATGTCCCAGCTTCAAGAAGGACATCTGGAGAAAGATATGTAATGAGAATAAGTGCAGGCTGGCTGTCCTTGTGGGCATCAGCTGCTGGCATCTGCATTGTTGTTGCCATGGGCATGGCACAGCAGGTACAAAGATTGCATTTCCCTGATTAACACAGGCACTGCTGCCTCGAAAGCCAGAGGGATGTAATAGAAATTGCAGCAACCTCTGCCAGACATGGCAAAGGTGAGTGGGATGTTGTTTCATTTGCTGCTGATGTCAGGAAGGACTGTGATGATGGAAAGGCTGGTGTTTGCCACGGGCAGGGAAACACATCTGGTTTTCATGTTCTCTTTGTCTTTGAGTGCCAGAAAAAGAGAGGAGAGTGTGCCCTCACCTTGGACCCCTCCTGCACTCTTCTGCTGAGATGGAGAAATGTCCCACCTTCTAGAAGGACATCAGGACAAAGATATGTAATGAAAATAAGTGCAGGCTGGCTGTCCTTGTGGGCATCAGCTGCTGGCGTCTGCATTGTTGTTGCCATGGGCATGGCACAGCAGGTTCAAAGATGGCATTTCCATGTGTGACACAGGCACTGCTGCCTCGAAAGCCAGAGGGATGTAATAGAAATTGCAGCAACCTCTGCCCGACATGGCAAAGGTGAGTGGGATGTTGTTTCAGTTGCTGCTGATGTCAGTAAGGACTGTCAGGATGGAAAGGCTGTGTTTGCCACGGGCAGGGAAACACATCTGGTTTTCATGTTCTCTTTGTCTTTGAGTGCCAGAAAAAGAGAGGAGAGTGTGCCCTCACCTTGGACCCCTCCTGCCCTCTGCTGCTGAGTTGGAGAAATGTCCCAGCTTCAAGAAGGACATCAGGACAAAGATATGTAATGAGAATAAGTGCAGGCTGGCTGTCCTTGTGGGCATCAGCTGCTGGCATGTGAATTGTTGTTGCCATGGGCATGGCACAGCAGGTACAAAGATGGCATTTCCCTGATTAACACAGGCACTGCTGCCTTGAAATCCAGAGGGATGTATAGAAATTGCAGCAACCTCTGCCAGACATAGCAAAGGTGAGTGGGATGTTGTTTCATTTGCTGCTGATGGCAGGAAGGACTGTCAAGGATGGAAAGGCTGATGTTTGCCACGGGCAGGGAAACACATCTGGTTTTCATGTTCTCTTTGTCTTTGAGTGCCAGAAAAACAGAGGAGAGTGTGCCCTCACCTTGGACCCCTGCTGCCCTCTTCTGCTGAGATGGAGAAATGTTCCAGCTTCAAGAAGGACATCTGGAGAAAGATATGTAATGAAAATAAGTGCAGGCTGGCTGTCCTTGTGGGCATCAGCTGCTGGCGTCTGCATTGTTGTTGCCATGGGCATGGCACAGCAGGTACAAAGATTGCATTTCCCTGATTAACACAGGCACTGCTGCCTCGAAAGCCAGAGGGATGTAATAGAAATTGCAGCAACCTGTGCCCGACATGGCAAAGGTGAGTGGGATGTTGTTTCATTTGCTGCTGATGGCAGGAAGGATTGTCAAGGATGGAAAGGCTGTGTTTGCCACGGGCAGGGAAACACATCTGGTTTTCATGTTCTCTTTGTCTTTGAGTGCCAGAAAAAGAGAGGAGAGTGTGCCCTCACCTTGCAACCCTCCTGCCCTCTTCTGCTGACAGATGGAGAAATGTCCCAGCTTCAAGAAGGACATCAGGAGAAAGATATGTAATGAGAATAAGTGCAGGCTGGCTGTCCTTGTGGGCATCAGCTGCTGGCATGTGCATTGTTGTTGCCATGGGCATGGCACAGCAGGTACAAAGATTGCATTTCCCTGATAATCACAGGCACTACTGCCTCGAAAGCCAGAGGGATGTAATAGAAATTGCAGCAACCTGTGCCCGACATGGCAAAGGTGAGTGGGATGTTGTTTCAGTTGCTGCTGGTGGCAGGAAGGACTGTGGTGATGGAAAGGCTGGTGTTTGCCATGGGCAGGGAAACACATCTGGTTTTCATGTTCTCTTTGTCTTTGAGTGCCAGAAAAAGAGAGGAGAGTGTGCCCTCACCTTGGACCCCTCCTGCCCTCTGCTGCTGAGATGGAGAAATGTCCCACCTTCTAGAAGGACATCAGGACAAAGATATGTAATGAAAATAAGTGCAGGCTGGCTGTCCTTGTGGGCATCAGCTGCTGGCGTCTGCATTGTTGTTGATATGGGCATGGCACAGCAGGTACAAAGATTGCATTTCCATGTGTGACACAGGCACTGCTGCCTTGAAACCCAGAGGGTTGTAATAGAAAGAGCTTCAGCCTCTGCCAGACTTGGCAAAGGTGAGTGGGATGTTGTTTCATTTGCTGCTGATGGCAGGAAGGAATGTAAGGATGGAAAGGCTGTTGTTTGCCACGGGCAGGGAAACACATCTGGTTTTCATGTTCTCTTTGTCTTTGAGTGCCAGAAAAAGAGAGGAGAGTGTGCCCTCACCTTGGACCCCTCCTGCCCTCTGCTGCTGAGATGGAGAAATGTCCAACCTTCTAGAAGGACATCAGGAGAAAGATATGTAATGAAAATAAGTGCAGGCTGGCTGTACTTTTGGGCATCAGCTGCTGGCATCTGCATTGTTGTTGGCATGCGCATGGCACAGCAGGTACAAAGATTGCATTTCCATGTGTGACACAGGCACTGCTGCCTCGAAAGCCAGAGGGATGTAATAGAAATTGCAGCAACCTCTGCCAGACATGGCAAAGGTGAGTGGGATGTTGTTTCAGTTTCTGCTGATGTCAGTAAGGACTGTCAGGATGGAAAGACTGTGTTTGCCACGGGCAGGGAAACACATCTGGTTTTCATGTTCTCTTTGTCTTTGAGTGCCAGAAAAACAGAGGAGAGTGTGCCCTCACCTTGGACCCCTCCTGCCCTCTGCTGACAGATGGAGAAATGTCCCAGCTTCAAGAAGGACATCAGAAGAAAGCTATGTAATGAAATTAAGTGCAGGCTGGCTGTCCTTGTGGGCATCAGCTGCTGGCATCTGCATTTTAGTTGCCATGGGCATGGCACAGCAGGTACAAAGATTGCATTTCCATGTGTGACACAGGCACTGCTGCTTTGAAAGCCAGGGGGATGTAATAGAAAGAGCTGCAACCTCTGCCAGACATGGCAAAGAGGAGTGGGATGTTGTTTCATTTGCTGCTGATGGCAGGAAGGACTGTGGTGATGGAAAGGCTGGTGTTTGCCATGGGCAGGGAAACACATCTGGTTTTCATGTTCTCTTTGTCTTTGAGTGCCAGAAAGAGAGGAGAGTGTGCCCTCACCTTGCAACCCTCCTGCCCTCTGCTGCTGAGATGGAGAAATGTCCAGGGTCAAGAATGACGTCAGGAGAAAGATATGTAATGAAAATAAGTGCAGGCTGGCTGTACTTGAGGGCATCATCTGCTGGCGTCTGCATTGTTGTTGCCATGGGCATGGCACAGCAGGTTCAAAGATTGCATTTCCATGTGTGACACAGGCACTGCTGCCTTGAAAGCCAGGGGGATGTAATAGAAAGAGCTGCAACCTCTGCCAGACATGGCAAAGGTGAGTGGGATGTTGTTTCAGTTGCTGCTGATGGCAGGAAGGACTGTGGTGATGGAAAGGCTGGTGCTTGCCATGGGCAGGGAAACACATCTGGTTTTCATGTTCTCTTTGTCTTTGAGTGCCAGAAAGAGAGGAGAGTGTGCCCTCACCTTGCAACCCTCCTGCCCTCTGCTGCTGAGATGGAGAAATGTCCCAGGTTCAAGAATGACGTCAGGAGAAAGATATGTAATGAAAATAAGTGCAGGCTGGCTGTACTTGTGGGCATCAGCTGCTGGCATCTGCATTGTTGTTGCCATGGGCATGGCACAGCAGGTACAAAGATTGCATTTCCCTGATTAACACAGGCACTGCTGCCTTGAAATCCAGAGGGATGTATAGAAATTGCAGCAACCTCTGCCAGACATAGCAAAGGTGTGTGGGATGTTGTTTCATTTGCTGCTGATGGCAGGAAGGACTGTCAAGGATGGAAAGGCTGGTGTTTGCCATGGGCAGGGAAACACATCTGGTTTTCATGTTCTCTTTGTCTTTGAGTGCCAGAAAAAGAGAGGAGAGTGTGCCCTCACCTTGGACCCCTGCTGCCCTCTTCTGCTGAGATGGAGAAATGTCCCAGCTTCAAGAAGGACATCAGGAGAAAGATATGTAATGAAAATAAGTGCAGGCTGGCTGTCCTTGTGGGCATCAGCTGCTGGCATCTGCATTGTTGTTGCCATGGGCATGGCACAGCAGGTACAAAGATTGCATTTCCCTGATTAACACAGGCACTGCTGCCTTGAAATCCAGAGGGATGTATAGAAATTGCAGCTACCTCTGCCAGACATAGCAAAGGTGTGTGGGATGTTGTTTCATTTGCTGCTGATGGCAGCAAGGACTGTCAAGGATGGAAAGGCTGGTGTTTGCCACGGGCAGGGAAACACATCTGGTTTTCATGTTCTCTTTGTCTTTGAGTGCCAGAAAAAGAGAGGAGAGTGTGCCCTCACCTTGGACCCCTGCTGCCCTCTTCTGCTGAGATGGAGAAATGTCCCAGCTTCAAGAAGGACATCAGGAGAAAGATATGTAATGAAAATAAGTGCAGGCTGGCTGTCCTTGTGGGCATCAGCTGCTGGCATGTGCATTGTTGTTGCCATGGGCATGGCACAGCAGGTACAAAGATTGCATTTCCCTGATTAACACAGGCACTGCTGCCTCGAAAGCCAGAGGGATGTAATAGAAATTGCAGCAACCTGTGCCCGACATGGCAAAGGTGAGTGGGATGTTGTTTCAGTTGCTGCTGATGGCAGGAAGGACTGTGGTGATGGAAAGGCTGTGTTTGCCACGGGCAGGGAAACACATCTGGTTTTCATGTTCTCTTTGTCTTTGAGTGCCAGAAAAAGAGAGGAGAGTGTGCCCTCACCTTGGACCCCTGCTGCCCTCTGCTGACAGATGGAGAAATGTCCCACCTTCTAGAAGGACATCAGGACAAAGATATGTAATGAAAATAAGTGCAGGCTGGCTGTCCTTGTGGGCATCAGCTGCTGGCGTCTGCATTGTTGTTGCCATGGGCATGGCACAGCAGGTACAAAGATTGCATTTCCCTGATTAACACAGGCACTGCTGCCTCGAAAGCCAGAGGGATGTAATAGAAAGAGCTGCAACCTCTGCCACACATGGCAAAGGTGAGTGGGATGTTGTTTCAGTTGCTGCTGATGGCAGGAAGGAATGTAAGGATGGAAAGGCTGTTGTTTGCCATGGGAAACACATCTGGTTTTCATGTTCCCTTTGTCATTGATTGCAAGAAATATAGAGGAGAGTGTGCCCTCACCGTGGACCCCTCCTGCCCTCTTCTGCTGAGATGGAGAAATGTTCCGCCTTCTACAAGGGCATCGGAACAAAGTCTCTGCTCTGCTGCACCGTCCATGCCACCTGGTGGCACACAGGCTGCACTCTGCTTCTGTACCCTTATGAACAGCCTGTACCTTAATTTCCAGTGAGCAAAGCTCAGTGAATTAAAATCTCCCTTCTTTGAGTTTAATTTTGCATTAACAGCATGAATTGAACACGTGCTGTTACCTTGCATCAGAGCACCAGCCCATCTATTAGCTTCACTCACGTTTTGACAGGTGTGAGAAAATGCAATCACAGAGCAACAAACCCTCCTACAGTGCGTGTATTTTCTAGATACTGTTAATAGTAGCAGCATCTGGCTCAGCTTCTCAGTTACACCTGAAAGATATGGAAACATTTACGTTCCAATATAGAACATCTGATCTATTTATATTCAGTTTTTGTTTTCTTTCCCAGAAGCTTCAGAATACTGATTTCTGTGTGATAGAGTTATCCTCCTACCATTTCAGCCTCTGCATCATTTGTTTGCCAAACAGAAAGCAAGAATTCCTAATTGCTGGTTGGATTTCTTTTTCTCTCAAAGATTTTACAAAGATTGTAAGTGGCACGCATGCAAATTTAAAACATCTGCAACTATTCACTTTCATTTTTTTCCTTTGCACAACATTTTTTTCTATGTTCTGACATTATGCATTACTTTCTAGAGTAGTATCATTCTTACTGATCCAAAAGTAACGCCTGCTATTTTCTGATGCAGGCCCATGATATCAGAGGTGACTGTTGGTGATACGGCAGCAGAGGCTGAACCTTCCTACAAATATTCCATTACGTTTTGTTGGTGTGCCAGCAGATGGCAGCAGAGCTGCAGTTTCCATCGAAATCAGTAGCAGGCACTACTTTTGGAGCAACGTGTGCGTGACATTCAGCATTTTGGTCACTTATCTACTTATCTGTTGGTAAAATGTGTGAGTGTTTCAAAAACATGTCTAAAGACAGAACTAGCTATGCCGAGGATGAAGACACAGCTAGAAAGCCTATTTCTTCTTCCATCGGTTTTGTGCCTGTTATGATACATCCTTCATGAGACAAGTGCTCACAGCAGAGTTCTGGGAGTGTCTGTTTCTCCATTTTCTCTCCGTTTCCTAGTACCCAGAGCAGCTGTTTTCTCAAATCAGTACATTTGGACTACATGTTGTCTTCCATTTGACTACTATGCACTGAAAATCAAGGATTAATCAAGAGGAAATCAGCTTCTCCAGGCTCCAGCATGACCTGAGATTTGAGCTGTCCTTTTCAAGACATTCACAGATGTCACTTACAGTCAGGATTCTGGTGCAGACCTGCTTAAACAGCAAAGCAAGGTGTGCTTAAATGCCTGCTTATCAATGTCTCTAATAGAATGCATTCCTACATTTAAATGTGCACAAAAATATTTATGGATTTTTAATTGTTTGTATGTATTCACGTATATTTCATGGATTTATAATATATAACTATTTATAATTTATGTAACTTATATAATTACATAATTAATGTAGTTATAGTATATGCATACATGCACTAATTCTCTCCTTCTTCTACTGACCAGGGATAACTACATACTGGAAAATGCTCACAAGTCTGCCAGCAGACTGCTGCTCACAAGGTCACATCCAACCCCGCAGTTCAGGTGGACAATGCAGTTGTGACAGCAGCAGTAGAGGAGCTACTAAGGTGGAAACTCGACCAGCAGTCACATTTCAGCTTAGATCCATCCCTAGAAGAGAGACACCAGTGATACTATCAACACAAAATTAATGCATGGACATCACTGCAATGGTCTGTGATGGCAGCTGAGCTCCAGGTGTGAAAGGTTTATCTATTGCATTTCTTAATTAATTATTATGTGAATATTATTGACAGGTTCTGAATTGCAGATTTTGGTTTCAGCTGCTCAGAAGGTCAGTGCTCCCAAATAGTGAACCTACAAGCACAAACTGTGAGATGGTTTTGATACCTCCCATGGGCTCTCTGTACATGGAAACAAAGAAACAAATGGGCCCTGTAGGGAAACACAAACCTGCTTGTAGCACCATCCATCCCTGTGCCGAATATCAGAGGGGATCTGCTCTGTGTCCCACGTGCAGAAAGGCAGTCTCTTGTAGGAATCTGGAGAACTGGATGCTCCAGGAAATCCATCCATTCCTTCTTTCTGCAGTTCTTTTGGCTTAAAAATGGTCTTTTCAACATGACAGCTGGGTAACTTGTGCTGCTGTTTCATTCATTTTGCCCTTCCTTTTGCTCTCCTTTTCCTGCTGAGTCAAAGTAAATTTCACTAATTAGCCTGAATGTGTATCTGTGTCAAACGGAGGCAGAACAGAGATCAGGAGAAGGAAGAGATGCAGAAGATGGCTGAATTCCCAGCAGAATTAACTTTCTGTTTCTACTGATCAGTGAGAAATCAGCTGGTAACACATGTGAGGAGCTGCCAATCTAGGTTTGTCCAGCTAGCTTAGCACAGGTGATACCAGCAAGCAAGCAATGACATAAAAATACTCAGCATGAAGAACCTTTTGCAAAGAGTTGCCAGAGAATTTCAGATCAGTGCAGACTGCTGGGAAGTTTCTGTCAGTGCTGTACTATTTCATCAAGGATTAATGTAAGTGTAGTGCCATCATTGCCCTCCATTGATTGAAGGTGCCTCCACACATTCTGGTTGTTGGCAGACACTCAAAGACGTGGAAGGTTTGATAGGTACAAGAGCAGCTCCCTCCTATTCCGTGACAGTTCTTTGTTGTTCCTTAAACATTCGTATGCAATGTGTTATACTTCTAAGTCAGTCAAGAGAAAGTCAAGAGGGTTTTGTTTTCATTTTCAGAATATAGAGGTTGTTGGTGTTTCTTTGTTGTTGTTGTTCTTTTGTTTTATTTTCCCATAACTAAACATGGTCTTAAAGAACCACAAATAGTTTGAAAACCATTCTTCCCAGAATACACCTTCCAGGTGACAGGAATAACATTTCTTATTTAACCTGGAGCTAGAAAGGATGCATAAGGGAACTGGCAGCTCTATACTTTCTTATTTAAAAAAAAAAAAAGCATATAGCTGAAAGGGAACATGTAGTACATAATGCAGCTATCAGTATATCTATTGTGGGTTTTTTTGTTTGTTTGTTTGAGTTTATGTTTTTTTTTTTGGTCAATTATTGATCTTTCTTGTATTTCAGATTGATCAAGCAACCACCAGCTTTGCAGAATTATGCCTACTCCGCAAGCCAGAAATGCTTCAAACCCATCAGAAGACATCTGTAAATACCGTGGCACAGCCTTTCTCCAGATCAGCCCATTGAGGGCTGAAATAACTCATGATTCCAGCTGACAACGTGCTGCTGTCTAACAGACGTTTTACAGGAAGGGTTCTTTCCTTTGTCATTTGGCACAAATGACAAACAAAAAACTTTCCTGCAGAAATTTTAGAATAAATTTCACTGCCGGAAAAATGTGGAGATCATCAACACTGCGCTGCCTCTTTCTCCCAAAACATGCTGACACGACTAAAAGGTCACAGCACTTCTGTGGTATATTGCTTGATCAACACACTCACTTATATTCACACTCTTAATATAAAATGAGAGAAGTTTGTGTCGTGGTTCTCGAGAGTGGAGAATTCTGTACTTAGCTGCTAAAAATGAGTGTCTCACAGCTGAATCTTGGCAGAAATCCATCAGGGGAAGAAGGGCCTTGAGGCTGTGCAGCAATGAGGAGGGCTGAGTTCCTCTCCGGTGTTGTTTTCCAAGCCAGAGTCCAAACCAAGAGAGCTTGCAGCACTGGAGAATGAGTTACAAACGGCCATTTGAAGCATCTCTTCAAGCACTTCCTCCTCTGCCCAGAACAGAAGGCCAAAATGAGTGTTATTTCTTTTCCAGGTAGCATGGGATTTCTGTCTGCCTTGGTATGCAGCAAGGACACTTGACTTTGGTTTTTAATGCATCCAGAAATGGCATCCTCTTACTGAACCAGTCAAAATTATTAAAAGTACTTCATGTTAATAAGGATTCCCTAATCTTCCAAAGTCTCTGCTTAACAAAGTTATAGATATATAAAAAAAAAAACCAACAACAAACAAACAAAGAAAGAAAAAAACATATTTGTTAAATAGAATGTTTTCTACATTTTTTTTCTTTTAAATCTCTCCTACGGTTTAATATCTGTCCCTTAAACCTTCCCTATGATTTTATGGCATGCAGGTTATGTATTTGAAACAAACCAAATTCTCACTTGCATAATCCCAAAGGCTGATGTCAACCTGTTTGCAGCCCCGACTTTGCATGGAGATGATCTCTACTCAGAAGGGTCACTGGAAATCACAGCAGATGCTCTGGGAGGTGTTTGTGTGTCCCCATTGACTTCCATTACTCTTTTAAGTAATGAAGAGGTAAGAAGGATAAGAGGGAGCAGCCATGCAACAAATAAAACTGAAAAAGACAAAAGACTCCCTGAAGCTCTGTTGGCCACTTGCATCAGAGCCAGAAAGAGTCTGGAAGACAGTGAACTGTTACCTATCCACGAGAAAGAGAAATAAAACAGCCCAGAAAAGTAGATTCTTGTGGCTATTCAGATTTATGTTCTTTCCCTGTATTCCTTCTTTTCTCTTAACTCTAAAACTGTCGATACATAAGCACAGATATTAGCTTAGACAAAACAATGCTGGCCGTCGACAGGCCATGATCACGTACCAGCAGTTCCAAGGATAATCTCACTTGTGTTGAGTTGGCCTTCAGGAGTAAGGAAATTATCCGACACACATGGCACTGTTGCATTAAACAAAAAACGTGTCCCCTGTTAAGGACTCTGACAAAACAATATACTTGGGAGCAAAGAGAAAGTGCAGCCCACCGAATCCATAACTCGGATAATCCCCTTGCAAATAGCTGACAATCAACTCTGCCCAATCACAGCAGATTTCTGTTTTGTTTCTTTTTTGGGGGGTGGAGGAAAAAACGGTGCTCTGGACTGCTGGAAAGGTGAGGTACCTTATTTGGAATTCTTGTCTGGTTAAAATAACAATGAAAAATACAATGGATTTCATTTCCCTTGCAAAGCCAAAAGGAGCTGCTTTGGCAATGTGAAACTATTCTCTAAAGATAATGCTGAGAAATGTACTCATCCTGAATATAATTTCTACTTTATTTCAAGTTATTTCGGAGCCTTTAACTCTTTATGCCTAAAGAGGAATCAAGAGGAATGCAGAAGTTTTCAAGTGAAGCAAAATGGAATAGATCGCTTTGATTTGTTGCTTTTATTTATATTTCATATGCAAAGATATCTTCTGGGACAAGAAATAGGGACAGTAAATGGAATAATTTGTATCAGTGATTAAAAGTACTTGCTTACTGCTTACAAAGATATACTTAACTTAGAAAGTACGTTCGCAAGATGAAAAACAAGGCATCAGTACATCTGCATTACTAGAAGCAAATACATTGCACTGACACTTGTAAACCATTTTCCCTGCCTCACAGTGATTTTCCAATAAGAAAACAAAGGAAGAAGAAGTATAAAGGCTCCTTGTGCTGCTGGTATGTAAATCACCAAAGCAATCACAAGTGAAGACGAGTATGGTGAAAGCTCACTGCTGATGTACCGAAATCTTCATGTGTTGTATCAAACCTGCAAGGAATGCAATGGACAAATGACGAGCTCACGTCTCTCTCCTGACAAGGTTTTTGCTGCAGTAACAGCCTTCTTTCTGAGTCAAATCTTACCATCCTCCCAGCAACAAGCTACACCTGCTGAATGGCATATTGCTAGAAGCATCCTTCCACAATCCAGTAATGGTCGTAACAGAACCGTGAACTTGATTTCCTGGACAATCAGGCTGTGTCTGAATATATTCCAGCACAGAGCAGGAGAAAAGACGGTGCTGAGCAGCATGGCAGCAGGCAAACAAGTCATCGTGTGCACTTTAGAAGGTAGAGCTTTCCTGTGACGGACAAGGGAGCAAGATGGGGGAAGATGGATGGAATCAAAGGCTGCGGCCCTTGGTGGAAGGGAAAAGCTAACTTCAGTGTGGGACACAAGCAATAAGGACAATCGACATCACTCTGTGGACATTTGGAAGCCCCTTCCTCCGGAGCTGCTTGCCTCCGGAAGGGAGTGCTCAGGAGTGTTTGCTGGAGAAGATCTGCCTGTGACTAAATAGCTCCAGCGCGGTCTGGGAAAGCTGGGAATGATACCTTCGTGTCCTGTGAAAACAGGATGCAGGTGGGCATCCCTGCTCCCTCTTATCTGCTGGCAGGGCCCGGAAGATGGGAACCAAGGAGGTGCTGCTGAGATCCCAGAGCCAGAAGCTGCCACTCCAAGCCGAGCTGACTCGACCACTGTGGATTTGAGCTGTCACTCCAAAGACAGCTGACTCGGCCACTTGGAAAGCACTGAAAAGGGGCCATCATCGCCATGGTCACCGTCGCCGTCGTCGTCAACAGAACAGCAACGCCCGACGACGCACCGCTGCTGAAGGTCAGTGGCTGAACTACGAACCACGCTGGGTCCGTGGTGGTGAGCATCTCCCTCTTGCTTCCTATAAAGACTCCTTGCTGCTTCTTTCCTGTCTTTCCTATCGCCCTCCTTCCCTTCCCCATTACCCCAATTCATAACGGCGTCCGTCCTCCCCCTCCCCATCTCCCTGATTAAGATTTGCAATCAACTGGTCGGACCAGCATTTGAGCACTGAAATGTGATGTTGTGTGGCTGTTCATCAACACCACAACCTCCGCTGAAGAATTCCCACCTGGATCCCGGCTCACACTGGGACTTCCTGGGTGGGGAAAGCAGCTGACACAAAGAGCTCTGTTTGTTTTATTTCAGTGTTTATTGTTACTGGTTATTGCTGGATGAATGGTTACTGCCAGATGTGTGGGTGTCTCTTTTCACTTCCCCCCTTCTCTGATGTAACGCTGGTGTCACCACTCCTGAAGAGTCCCCAGGTGGTGTCTGTGGCAAACTGAGTGACTCCGATTGTTGTCTGAAATTGAATGATGATGAAGGAGTTGCTAAACAAATTTTCCGTGCTGAAACGTCTCCTGTCTTGTGTGCTGGTGCAACTCTGATGTTTGTTCCTTGTATGATTCCACGTTTTACTCAATTTCTGAAGGCCTTGTATCCTCCGTGTGCTTTGTAACACTTCTACTGACGGAGGAGTCCGACAGATCAGGGCAACATTTGTAGCCCAAGAAATCTTTTGTAGCAACTGTGTAACCACCACCCTGTGCCAGTGTGCCGCTGTGTGACAGCAAACTGAGCCAAAGAAGGAGCCTTATTCCCAAAGAGTGTTTGATTGTACATTTAAACTTCACATTTTAAGCTCCTTCTGAGACTTGAATCTTAAAATTAAGCCCTCGTGAAGTATTTTAACAGTTCAGGTCCTATTTATTAACCCAGTAAAATGTCTTTATTACAACTTCATAAAATGAATGCTGCAAGTACAGTTAACTCTGTGACCACACATTGTTGTTTTGCTATGATTCAAATAACAACTCCTCTTAGAGCTTCAGAGGGGTCTTGACCACGTGCATGAGTACACACAGACCGAACTGGAGAGTCTCCTTAGCGCCTGTGACACGTGCCCCTGGCAGACAGCAAAGCTCTCTGGAGAGGTGGTCTGGGCAGCAGATGGGGGCCTCAGTGCCTCCCGGCATGGAGTCCCCAGTCACCGAGACAGTGCCGGGCAGCGGTGCCCAGCAGCTGCTCCCTGGCAGGGGCTCTCCCTCAGCTGAGGTCATTCCCTGCTTGGAATTCAGCACGGAACCGGAACCCCAGAGCCGAGGTCACAAACGCGCTGTGTTTGAGGGCCTGCAGGGCTGCCCCGCGTGCTGCCCGGTCCCCAGCCATTCCCCGTGAGGCGACACTGCGCTGTGATGTCACAGTGGTACCTCGTGCAGCCTCGTGGCAACGGTGGGAGCGGTGGCTCAGTCCGCTTGTGGGACCCGCAGGAAGCGGAACCAGAGAGCGCGTTGCGTCTACCTGGAGATTTCCTGCTGTCATGGAGCGGCTGAGAGCCCTTCGAGGTGAGTCCCTCCACTTCTCTGCACGCCGTGACGCCGCCCGAGCGCTCGTGTGCCTCCAGAGTCCGTTCAGGACGTGCCGGCAGCACCGTCCTCGCTCTGCTGAGCGCAGCCGCCCGCCGTGGTTTCCCCGGCACCCCGGCAAGGGGAAAGCTCCCTCCCCGTCCCCGCCAACCGCGCGCAGCCCCGCGCCGTGGGGCTGGAGGAGCGTTCCTCCCAGAGCCGGCCGGATGCTCGGCCCCGGCTCCGAGCGACACCGGCGGCAGCTGCTCCGCTCTTTGCTTCCAGGTCTCTTTGCCTGTGTGGGCTGCGTGCCCAGACGTTCGCGTCGCAGTGGGAGAGGCAGGGTGGCGAGCCCTGTCCCTGTCTCCGCTGTGACTTTGCTGCAACAGCGCCTGCAAGACCATGAGGTGAGCTGGGGACGTCCGACCGTGAATCCTTGCCGCGGCCCAGTGCCGTGGTCCTGTGGGTGCCGGGCCGCGCACCACACCGGCACGGTGATGGGTGGCAGTGGGCGGCTCCCCGAGAACAAGGGCAAAGCAAACCAGGACCGATCCCTGTCCCCAGGGTGATCGAGCACAGGTGTACCGCGAGCTGGAGGGCGCCCTGTGGGAAGATGACAGCCGCCCGCCGTGCGGAGTGGTCAACCGGCTGCTGGCAGAGGTGTCCCAGGACCTGACGGCAACCCAGGTGAGGGGTTACAGCCAAAGGCAAAGGGAGCCGCCTGCCCGTGCTGGTGTTGTGCTGGCGGTGGCTCAGCCCTTCCCAGGGTCTCAGGCAGTCTCCTGGACGGTGTGTCACCAGTGACTCCTTTTCAGGGTGTCAGAGACAACGTGAGGATGGCTGCCAGCAACGTCCTGGTGGCTCTGGCCCGGATGCATTTCAGCTTGGTGATGGCTGAGCTCCAGGGCCATCTGAAGGCCATCGGGGAGATATCCAAGGATTTCGTGCTCATCACCCTCAGCAGACTGTTCGGCATCTACGGTAGAGTGCTCTCAGCCACCCTACATCTCTGACAACTGGGGAAAGGGGTCTTTCCTCTGTGCGCGTGGTCTGCATCCTGGGGGATGCAGGGCTTCCCCCCTCCTCTGTTGCTGCCAGGGCTCTGACTGTGGACTTCTCCTTCTCCTCTGCAGCTCCACAGTGCATCCCCTTTATGTGGCTGATGCTGGCTGGCCTGCGCAGTGTGGTGGGCCAGGTGAGGAGCGGCCGGACCCTGCGCCTCGCTTGTGCTGGTGAGTGCCGGACCAGAGCAGGGGGCCTCGGGACAGCCCTTGCACCTCGCCCTGCTGCAGACTCTCACAGGCTGCCTTTTCTCTCACTCTCTTTAGACACAAAAAATAATGATTACTATTCGTCTATGTTTCTTTAATTTTTCACAATTTCAGTTGTGAAACAGTGGCTGGATGGAGTGAAGACGAACTTGTCCTCTGGAACCCAATGCCCCTGGCCTGCCATGGAGAAAGAGCAGATCTATGAGAACCTTCAGGAGCTGCTCTTCTCTGTGCTGAAGAACTGGCAGGACTGCCAGGAGGAGGAGGTGAGCCTTGCTGCACTCCCAGCCCAGGATGGCAGCGGGGGCACCCGTGTGGCAGCTCTGTCTGTGCCCAGTGGGCTGGCAGCTGAGCAGTGATGGGAGGGAGTGGGCTGGCTCTGCAAAGGGCCCTGAAGCGGCTCTGCGGCAGGGAGCAGCTGCATGTCACAGCACTGTGGCAGGAAGAGCTGGGGATGAGGGTCTGGGGAAAACCTGCCTGCCCTCCGGAGCGAGCCCATCTGCTGCTGGGCGTGGGGGTGTGGGGAAGGGGAAGGGAAAGAGAAAGCCTTCTCTGTAGGAAGGGCAGACCTTCCATCTTTGATGCCGGGCCTCTGCCATCCCTCTCCAGGACAAACAGGCCGTCCTCGGGGCCGTGGCTGCCATGCTGGATGTTCTCCTGCAAGAGGAGCTGCACCAAGAGCACGTCTGGGAGCAGCTCCTCTGGCTTGTGCACCCGTGCCAGGAGATCCAGGACACCTGCAGGGTGGCCAAGGTGAGAGGTTGTGCAGGGCTCAGGGTGGACGTGGGGCCAGTGCAAGTGCCACGAGGGGTCGGGGGGTGCAGGGAGGAGGTGGGGAGCCCTTGGAGAAAGGAGGAATGGGTGCCTGAGAGCCTGAGGAGCTCTGTGCTAGCAACTGGGGGGACCACATCCAGTTGCATCTGATGGGGGAGAAGAGGGCTGCTGGGTGGGAAATGGCTGCAAATGATGCTCAAACACGGCTCGATTGAGAGCAGAGAGACTCTCGGTGCTGCTGGGAGGTGGGGGATAAACAAGAATGCCTGTGCAGGAGCTTCTCCCTGCAGAGAAACAATTGGGAAGCAGTTTCTCCACTCCCAAGTGGCTAGCTGTGGCTTCATCTCTTTCTTCCTCTCCTGGTCTCTTGCAGAGCCTCATTGTCTTCCTGGAGGCCTTAGAGGGCATGGAGTCTGTCATCCAGAAGGACAGGTTTCTGGACATCACAAGTGCCCTGTTCTACCAGGTAAGGGGAGCCTATCCCTGTGCCCATAGCAGTTTTCCTCTTGGTTAAGTGTCAGGAGGAGTGCAAAGCTCCGAGCCCCTGACTAAGGCAGCTCAGCCTTAGCTCCTGCATGCTCAAGGCTGTTCCAGAGCCTTGCATGTCCCCCCGGGGATGCTGTGGGGCAGGCTGGGTTTTGTCTGCCTCTCCTCTTCCTGAGAGTGCCCAGGGAGATGAGAGCAGCAGCACAGTTTGTCTTTTCCGTCCTCAGTGCTGATGTGATTTTCTCATATGGACTTTGTTCCCACAGCTCTATGACGACACCAAGCAGCACAGCGAGGCTGATCGTGCGGAGCTGAGCCACTGCATCATGCTGCAGGGTAAGGAGAGGAGCTTTGGCAACGCTTGGCGGTGCCCTGGCCAAAACCTCTCTCACAAACCTCAGGAATGGGCATGAGTTTCTCGCTAACATAGCGTGGGATTTCCTCCCTGCAGCCCGGATCTGCCCAGAGGAAATGGTCCTGTTTCTGCAGTCACAGCTGGGCGATGACTGGGAGGCTGGACGCGTGGCAGCACTGGGTCTGCTCGGTGCTCTGGCTCGCTCTGATGGTCAGTACCACAGGCTGGGGCTTCCAGGGATCCCCTCTGCCATCTGGGTTGGGGCTCCGCTCATGCTTCTGTGCATCTCTTGCAGAGCCCGTGATGACGGAGAAGCTGCCCCAAGTTGTTGAAGCTGTGCAGTGTCTGTGCAGCGACCTCAGGATCCGGGTGAGCTGCTTTGGGAAAAGAAAGCTTGTCGGGGTGGTGATGCTGCTGCCAACACGGGCAGGGCTGGGGTGACTAGAGAGGTGCTGGGGCATTGACCACACGGTCGTGATGCTCCTGTGGGGAGAGCAGGCAGAGTGGAGCGGGCAGGTCCCTGTGCTGTGCTTGGAAAGTGCACAGCCTGGTGCTAAGGCCTGGCCCTCACCTCAGGAGCCAAGGCTTCTCCTCTGCTCCTGTTGTCTCTGCTCGTGCCCAAAGGGCTGCCCCGATGAGCAGGTGGCTTCCCTTTGCCTTCTGACCTGAAAAATCACACCCACAATTGACCCCTGGCAGGTGAGGACGGCTGTTCTGCATTTCATCAAGGACCTGCTCAGTTCGAGCACCCGGAGCTGCTCAGCCTGGGATGTGGTGGGGCACATCTTCACTGAGTTCAGCCGCAGCACGGGAAGAAGGGTAAGGACAGTGGGCAGCATCTTCTTTGGGAAGACCTGTGCTGCTCCGAGGGTGGCACAGAAGCACCGCTGGGGCCTGAGCCTCCTGAGAGGCTCCTGAGAACTGAGGTAACCAGGTTTCAACACCATTGTCGTGCAGGCAGCTGGAGACCTTTCTGCCCGGGAAGCCCAGGAAGAAGGAGCTCTCCAGGAGCTCTGCATGGACACCCTGGGCTCTCTGGACGTCTCTGCGACAGGGATGTCCAAAGTAAGTCACACTCTGCCCCGCTGCTGCTCCTTGCCTTCGCACCACCCGTTCCTCATCCCACCACCCCAGGTCTCTCCTCCAGCGTGCTCCGAAGCACACAAGACTCAGGGAAATTCACTGAGTCCTCTTCATCTCTGAGCGGAGGCAGGAATGCTGACACGCTCAACTGCCTCGTTCCCTACAGCTCCTGTGGCCACGGCTGCTGCTGTTCGTGGTGCCAGCCCAGTACACCGGCATGCTGATCCCGGTCTCGCGCTGTGTCCGAGCCCTAGCCGAGAGAGAGGATCTGACAGGACGGCGAGTAGAGGAGCTGGATCCCCATTTCATCAGCTCCATGTTTCAAGGTAGGAGCAGAAACTCCACCGGTGAGCTCTGCTGACCTGTGCTACCACCCAGAAGGGACAGCGGAGCTGCGCGTGGCTGGGCACGGAGCGTCTTGGAGTCTGACTCAGCACTTTTTTCTCCTCACAGGCCCACGACTGACTCCCCAGACGCTGCTGGCGCGCCTGCTGGTGAGTAGATGCTCCAGAGCCCAGTGCCACGAGCCCCCGGGAGGAAGCAGCACGGCCACGGGCAAAGCTGTCGGCTGCTCCTTGCCCGCCAGGGCAGAGCCGAGCTGCTTCCATCCCGGGGGGAAGCCGCTGCTCTTGCTGCAGAAGTGACCCTGCTTCTCCTTGCTCTCGCTCAGGTGCTGGCGGGGAGCCCTGTTGCAGGCAGCGAACTCCAGGCCGCTGCCTTACTGCTGATGCAAAACCTCCACGGCAGGTTCCACAGAGCTGTGGGGGCCATGTGGGCCGCTGAGATCCCCCTGCTGCTGCAGTGTCTCCAAGGTAAAGTGCTGGTGGGGAGGGAGAGGCGGAGGCAGGGAAGGGGGGAGTGAAAATGCAGCAGCTCTTCTTCTGTGCCTTGATCCCAAGTAAGGGTCTTTTTCTTCCTGTTGCTGTGCAGGGAAAGATGAGAGCTTCCTGGACACTGCAGAGTGGGAGCGCCGTCTGCTAAAGGTACGGCACTGCTGGGTGCAGAGAAGTGCTTGCCTGCCCCAAGTAGCCCCGCTCCCACATGAGCCGCCACGGGACAAGAACAGCCTCTCAAGTGCTGCTGTGGAGCCTTGGAGGCGCTGCCTCTTTCGCTCTGTCCCAAGCCCAAGGGGGGTCTTAGGAGAAGGGGGGCAGGCGGCTTTAAGGGAGGGAATGCTGGGGAGCTGGGAGAGGAACTGTTCTTCCAGACACCTCTCCCCAGAGGGCTGCAGCAATTGGGAGTGAGGGAAGAGGCAAAGGGCAAGGGAACATCGTCTTCTCCTGTTCTCCAACAGTTCCTCGGGGCGTCCATGGACGCCATACGGGATGAGGGCTGGATCGAGGCCCTGAGCTGTGTGCTGAGCCGGTGGCTGAGCAGCTCTGCCAGCAGCTCTGCAGAAAAGGTGAGTTCCCCCCGGCTCTACCCAGCGGTGCAGCTGCAGGTGTCCAGCTGGGGCTGGGGCTGCGGCTGGTGCTCTGCCCATGCGGGATGCTGATGCTGCTTCCCCGGTCTGTGCCCCCCAGAGGGCCTTTCCCTGCAATCTGCCCAGGGATGGCTAAAGCTCGGCCCTGCAGCTGCTCTCAGCGACTCCCAGGGAGCGTGGCTCCTTCCACCTCGCCCTCCCCCAACAGGTTAAGCTGCTGCCACATCTCAACTTCTTCCTTCCCTTCCCCTGCAGTCTTTCCTGTACAAGGCTCTGGGCACAGTGCTGGGAGCCTGTAAAGGAGTCCTCCACGTCCAGGAGAAGCTGCTGCAGCACCTGGAGGAAGCAAACGCGGAGGACCCACGTGAGGCCCAGGTGAGCCCTGCTCTCCTCCAGCTCCTGCGAGCATCCCCGCTCCGTCCCTGGGGCAGAGGGCTTCTCCTGGCCCTGCTCTGCGCCTTTCCATCTCCTCGCCGCTGCCGTTTTCCTCAGGAGAGGATCTGTAGATTCAGGCCTGTGCCAACTGCCCCTTGTTCTTTTGTGCAGGGAATGGTCTCTCTTCTGAGCCACGCGGCTGAGAGTCACTTCCAAGCAGTCTTGGCCACGCTCACCATGTTTGCGTCCAGGCTGTGCAAAGGCCGCAACGCGAGGGTTTCCAGGCGCAAGAAGGTAAAGCGTTACGGGTTTCCATCTTGGCATTCTTCTGCCTTATTTTCACAGCAGCTCCTGCCCTGGAGCCCAGGTGCATCGCGGGGCACTGGGGGCCGTTGAGCGAGTGTCTCAAGGCATTTCTTCCCACACAGATGGAGCTGGACAGCACGAGAGCTCAGGCCACACGCAGCGCTCTCGTGCTCGCCCACGGCAGCTTGGCACTGCGTGCCTCCAAGGAGCAGCTGCTCGCCCACCTGGAGGGAGACATCGTGGGCAACATCCTGATGCTCTACAGCTGCAGCTGCCGGGTGAGAGCTCAAAGCGTGCCAGGCTGTCTGAGCGCCCAGCTGCAGCCCCTCCACGTGGGGGGATGCTGAGATGGGCCTTCCCTTTCCCAAGGTCCCTCGGGGAATGGTTTGTGCCCAGATGAAGACCCAAGCCCTTCCCTTAGCGTTGCCCCCACGTGTCCCCTTTGCAGCCCTTGTCCCGTCCCGCAGTTCACAGAATGTTCTTCTCTCTTGGGCCTCAGGACCTGCAGAACAACCTCGCGCTGGTGCAGAGCATCACCGACTTCAGCTCTGCCTTCCAAGCTGTGGGTGATTCTGCATCCTTTAACCCCTCCTTGAAGGGAAAGCTTCTGGAGATCCTGATGGTGAGTGCCTAGAGGCAAGGCTGCCTGCAGAGTTCTGGGCTGCGCCACGAGGCTCGCTTCCCTGGGGGCACACAGGTCTCCATCAGCCACACGTCTCCAGCTGGTAGGGACCTTGGGTGCTGGAGGCAGCGGCTGGGCAGCGGGCTAGGTGCACCAGCTGTCGAGCTGCTGCATCCTGCTCTGCTTTCATGGGAAACATGGGAGTTGGGGCTGTCTCAGGGGCGGGTGGAACAGCTCTCGTGTGCCCCCTGCCCACCTTGACAGTGTCTCTCTGGGACTTGCAGGACCTGCTGAAGAAATACTACTCGGGCACCCCTGTTTCCCCAGTGCCCCTCAAGGTGGTTCTGGCCCTGGAGCAGTTGAGGTAAGGTCCCCGTTTTGGGTAGCTCTTGAAGGTCTGGAGGGGGTAGAGGGTCTGGAGAGGGTAGGGGGTGAAGAGTGAAGGCTGGGCTGTTGTGCCCGGCGAAGCTGAGGTTCTGGGCAGGGAGAAAGGCCCTGGCGCTTCAGTCCCCTGGCAGGGAAGAGAAGGGAGAGTTGGGGTCCCCTTCCCTTCAGAGCAGGAGGTTCACTGCTGCCGGGGAGGAGGTGGGCGCTGCTGGAACTGAAGACAGTGCTCAGCAGCAGGAGCTGGGGGTATTGGCTTGGTAGCTGTCGATTAGGAGAAAGTCAGATGTTGTCTGAAGCAGTCTGGAGAGCACTGCTAAAGGCCCTTTCTGATTTCTCTTCCTTTCTTCCTCCTGTCAGCAAGCTGAAGCCCTCTTTCGAAAGCAAGGACATGCGCGAGATGTTGGTCCTGTGCTGCAAAAACATCGTGACGCACCCTTCAGCACAGATGATGCTGAAGGTCAGGAAGTCACAGCACGCAGCGCAGTACCTGCAGGTAACCTGCCGTAACTTTCCCGGCCACCTCTCGCTCAAACCCGACCTCAGCACACACAGCCTATGCTCTGGCAGCAGCCGTGATGCTAAACCTCACTGCCCTCTTCTGCTTTCAGCTTCAGCAAACGTCCCTGAAAGCTCTGGGCCGGCTCATGGCGGTTCTGCTCGAGACAGAGCCCACCGGCGGCTTCTTTCACAACATAGTGCATGTGAGTATGTGTGGGGCAAGGGAGAAAGCATGGTGCCTGTCAAAAGTGCTGGGGAAGGAGGGACAGGGAGAGGGGCGGCAGGAGGGAAAGCAAAGACGTCCTCAGTGAGACAGATGCTCCACCCCAGGTCCTGCAGAAATCCATGGTAGCGGAGAACGTGTGGGAGCGCAAGAGGGCCCTGCAGACCTGCTCCCAGCTGCTGGCTGTTTGTGAAGAGCTTCGAGTGAGTAACGACCCCACCGCGTGCCCCCTGCTCCCTCCCCAGTGCCCCTGAGCTGGAAGGTGAGCTCCGCCCAGCTGTGCGTGCTGTGTCACGGCGTGAGGAAGGCACAGGCGGAGAAGCTAGGGAGAGCCGGGGCCGTCTACAGCTTTCTTCCTGCCTCTCACCCCTGCAGAGAGCAGATGCCTGCGAGCACTTTGGCTCCCTGGTGGGATTGCTGGCGCCTCTGACGTGCGACCCCATGCCCGCATCCCGCCAGTTGGCTGTCACGTGTCTGAGCTCCCTTCTCCGAATCCAAGGTGAGCACAGCAGGTTGCACCAGCCCTCCGCCCTCCTCCGTAGCACTGCCAGAGCCCCACGGGCTGGGCCCTGTTTACAGGAGGGAGAGGCACCGTGCACAGCTCTCCTCTTGTCCCCACCCTGTCCTCTGCCTCTCCCCCGTGGAGAGCGGTTCCATTTCCAGAAGCATGACTTCCCTTTTCTCCCTGGGCTCTTTCCAGCCAAAGCAGCCAACGGAGTCACAGAGCCAAGAGACATCGGGAGCCTGTCTGAGGGACTGCATGCCTGCAGCACTGTCTCTCAGCTCCAGACCACGTCCAAAATGGCCATGGTAAGTGGACCCAAAAAGGGCTGGTGGGATCTCTGTGCGGAGGCTTCTGCACGACTCTATGCTGCTCCCAGCCTTTCACACCGTTTCCAAAACGAGCTGTCACCCTGAGACCGCTTTTCTCAGCAAGTAGCAGGAGGCTCTGAGCTATGTCTGGCCTTCAGGCACGCAGTGCAAGGGGCTGCCTCCATGATGTGTGTGTGTGTGTGTGTGTGTGTGTGCACTTGCGTGCATGTGTGACTGTGGCTGCTGGGAGGTAGGCTTTCATGTAAGCAAACACCATGGGTGCAGAAGCCGAGCGAAGGCTCAACCGCCTTCCGTGTAAATAGCAGGGTACGGACAGCAGGAGCGCTGTGAATGGCCGGCAAGCCACCGAACTAAGAATGCCCTCCAGACTGCTTTGTGTTCTGAAGAGCTGCGCAGAGCAGTGATGGGATCTCTCCTCTTCTCATCTCTCTGCAGATCGTGTGCAGAAACTTCCCCGTCGAACGCACCGTCGACTTCATGATGGCCATCAAGGAGACCATCCGGAAAGCCACAGGAGTGCGCGTGCGTGCTGCTGGGAAGTGGATGACCACCTTTCTGCAGATGCACGGGAAGGACATCTGTTGGAACGTAAGAGACTTTCTTCCTTCCACGTGTCTTGGTTTTTTTCTGGCTGTTGCACTATGCCCTGTGCCGTCTGCCTCTGGTACTAAAGAAGCACAGCCTGAGCGCAGAGCCAGGGCTTGGACAGGGTGGCTGGTTTGAAATTTAGGCTTATGAATGTCCATGGTTAGGCCCTGCAGAGTCCAGGATGCAGCAAGTCATTCCTTCTCCCCTTCTTTCAGGTGCCACCCATCCTCTTCATCCTGCGCAGCTGCGCGTCATCTGCGCAGCAGAGCACGTTCGTGCCCTTCCTGTGCCAGGCGGTGGTCATCCTCACCCGCTGTCACACTGAGGCCGTGATGAACAACTTCTCCCGGCTGCCTGGACCCACAGACAGGTACTGGCACTCCTGCCTTTGCTGTGGTTGTAGCTTGCCTCTGCCAGAGGGATCCAGGGAGGAGGCAGCTTTTCTTTTTTCCTCTCAAAGTCTGTTTGAGGTGAAAATTACTCAGTCACAACTTGAGACTCTCTCTCTTTCTAGTGAGACGTGGAAGAAAATAAGAGAGTTCTGCCTTCAACGGTGGAGCCAGTAGACGAAAAAGGAAGAAAAGGAAAAGAAAGGAAAAAGAGAAGAGGAGAGGAGAGAAGAGAAAAAAGAAAGAGGAAATGAAAGAAGAGAAGGGGAGGAGAAGGGAGAGGAGAGGAGGGAAAAGGGAAAGGAGAGGGAATGAGGAGGAAAAGAGGAGGGAAGAAAAAGGGAATGAAAAACAGAAATTTAAAAAGAGGAGAGGAGAGGAGAGGAGAGGAGAGGAGAGGAGAGGAGAGGAGAGGAGAGGAGAGGAGAGGAGAGGAGAGGAGAGGAGAGGAGAGGAGAGGAGAGGAGAGGAGAGGAGAGGAGAGGAGAGGAGAGGAGAGGAGAGGAGAGGAGAGGAGAGGAGAGGAGAGGAGAGGAGAGGAGAGGAGAGGAGAGGAGAGGAGAGGAGAGGAGAGGAGAGGAGAGGAGAGGAGAGAAGAGAAGAGAAGAGAAGAGAAGAGAAGAGAAGAGAAGAGAAGAGAAGAGAAGAGAAGAGAAGAGAAGAGAAGAGAAGAGAAGAGAAGAGAAGAGAAGAGAAGAGAAGAGAAGGAAATGGAAGGAAATGAAAGGAGAGAAGGGGAGGAGAAGGGAGAGGAGAGGATGGAAAAGGGAAAGAAGATGGAATGAGGAGGAAACGGGGAGGGAAGGAAAATGGAAATGAAAAAGAGAAATTTAAAATGAGAGGAGAGTAGAGGAAAAAGGGAAGGAAAAAGGGAAAGGAAAAGGGAAGGGAAAAGGGAAGGAGAAAGGAAAGGGAAAAGGGAAGGGTAAAGGGAAGGGAAAAGGGAAGGAGGGGAAAAGAGAAGAGAAGAGAAGAGAAGAGAAGAGAAGAGAAGAGAAGAGAAGAGAAGAGAAGAGAAGAGAAGAGAAGAGAAGAGAAGAGAAGAGAAGAGAAGAGAAGAGAAGAGAAGAGAAGAGAAGAGAAGAGAAGAGAAGAGAAGAGAAGAGAAGAGAAGAGAAGAGAAGAGAAGAGAAAAGAGAAGATTGTATCATTTATTATTATTTATTAAAAATTTATTATTTATTATTTATTAAAATTTATTTATTATTATTTATTAAAAATAAATAAATGCCAGAATCCTGGCTGAGATGTGAAAAGGGTATTTTTTTACCAGTCTTCCTATTAATAGCTGCTGTCTCTTCTCCATCCCAACAACAGAATCACAGAATCACTGAATTACAGGGATTGGAAGGAACCTGGGAAGCTCATCTAGTGCAATCCCCTGCCTTAGCAGGAACTCCTAGATTAGGTCACTCAGGAATGCATCCAGGCAGGTTTTGAGTAATGTCTCCAGAGAAGGAGACCCCACAACCTCTCTGGGCAACCTGTTCCAGTGCTCCATCACCCTTACCATAAAGAAGTTCTTCTGCATGCATACGAAACGTCCTACGTACAAGTTTTAGGCCATTACTCCTTGTGCTATTGCTACACACCATCGAGAAGAGCCTGACTTCACCCATTTGCCTCCCACCTTCCTTTAGATATTTATGAATATTTACCAGATTCCCTCTCAGTGTCCAGTTACTCAGCCTTTCCTCTTTTGGGGGCCCCCAATCATCCTTGTGGTTGTCCTCTGCTGGACTCCTTCTAGGAGATCCCTGTCTTTTAACTTAACTTAATTGAGGTGCCCAGAACTGGACACAGTAGTATTTGTTTTTCCTAGTTACGTAGCGTAGATCAATGGGAGAAGAGATTAATAAAATCATTGATAAATTATTTCAACTTATGTAATGATCAATGTTAATTCTCTTATGGCTCTGTGATACTTGCATCTAAATGAGTGCCAGTGGCCAGACATATCCTTTTCAAGCCATGCCATTTAACTATCACTGGAGTTTCCAAAATTTTCACCACCTTCCTGGCACCTTTAGGAGCTTGACTTCTCCATTGCCTGCCAGTATTAGCAGTCATTGCTTTCAAACATCATTTTACCTCTCCATAAGCAACAGCAGACAGATGTATAATTTCTTTTACTGATGGTAGTTGACAAGCTGCTAGAGCCCTGAAGTCACATCAGTTGTGGTTTTTACTGTCTAACTGAAATAATGTGATTTCTTTTTTATTCTCAGCTGGCGGAGAAGGCGCACCATCAAATGCTGTCCTTCAACAACAAAAAATAAGAGCTCTGCGCATTTTAATTTCTACACTTAAAGCCTGAGAGTTTGAAATTATTTTTGGCAGAAGTCAGGTTCTCATTTAGCCAACTACACTTTGAATCAGACTTTTCCTGGGACGAGATCTGGAATGTAAAAAGGGATAGCATTGTTTCAGGTTCAGCTGTTTCTGGAATACCCATCTTATGCTAATCCATTTCCTTTTCTTGAGCAGTTCTGTGCCTATGGAAGTTAGTTGCTCGTGGCCAGATTGTAAAACAGGATGGTGAAGCACCTAAACTACCTACAATGAAACCTAGTTCATGAAGAGTATTACTAATCTTTTTGACCACTACAGAACATGATGAATTTCCTGAAAAATGAGGATAGGAAAGAGACAGTTTCTCCAGGAAGCATTCAGTAGCTCATAGACTGGGCTTGCTGCTGTACAATCAGAATTTGTAATTTATAAATTATAAATTCTCAAACGCTTCACTCACTGCATAAATTGACCATAGTTTTTATCTGACTTACAAAGATGGAATGTATTATCCAAACTTCTCAAATATATCATATTTATCAACTCTTTCAGGTGATCTGATTTTTCCATATAAACAACAATAGGCCATTTTTGTCTTTATAGGTATACTGACTTTTTTTTTCCTTAGCATGATGCTGACTTTTTCAGGATAGGAATTACATTAATTACATTTTTGATAAACAGACTTAGTGAAATCACACTCAGACAAGCACAGAATTACCATTCTGAATATGTGGTTTGCAAATGGAGATGCAAATGCCTTTGTTGTCAGGAAAGTCCTTGCTTTGCTGGCTCAGCTTGCAAATGAAATCTCACATCACAAAGTAGTGTTTAGAGTGATCCCTTCTAGCATCTGTTGGGACTTTGTCAGCCACCGTACATACTTGTAAATTTCTTCTAACTTTCCACAGGAAAATGCTCAGTTTGAACAGGCGGTGTTTAGAAATGCCAGTCACACAAGGGGAGGTAGGAAGGTAGGTGCCAATATCAATTCCATTATTTTTGCAACTTGAATGGCATGTCAGTGTCACTCGTAAGTCTCTCATATTCAGAGACTGTACGTGAGTCTGAATAGCTGAGTCAAGGAACACTGTTTTCACACTTCATGCCATCAGTTGAAAGCAGCACTTCTTTTATCAGTCCTTCATAGAATCGTTTGAGTTGGAAGGCACCTTTTAAGGTCATCTAGTCCAACTCCTCTGCAATGCGCAAGGACAATATGGCTAGATCAAGTTGCCCAGAACCTGGTCCAGCTTAATTCCATCTCAGACTTGTCTCCTCCTGCTACAGTTATAGCCAGGAGGAGCACTCACAGCATGGAGGGAGACACAGGATCCAAATAGGTCTGCCGCTTCCCCAGGTCAGTGCCTCACTTCTTCTTGTGGCCTCCCTTGGAGCTCTTCATGGCGGGCTTCTGGAGAGGCTGGGAGGCCACACGGAGGATTCCTGGTGTTCTGAACCTACTACAAAGACACAAATGACCAGGAAAACATAAACACTTGAGCTGGAAGGGACCTTTAAAGACCATCTGATCCAACTTCTTGCAATGAACGGGGACACATACAACTGATCAGGGTGCTCAGAGTCTGGCCCAGGACCAGGATGATGTACAGTAAGAGTAAAATTTCATCAGAAATATCTGACAAACCCCTTGATAACTCACTAAGAATGGTAAACCACAGCATCGAACCAGACTGATGCATTAGTTTCAAAAAAACAAGGTCAAATATCCCACTGCTTTTATGGTTTTGTTACTCTTTTTATGTTTCAATAGGAAAATGTGAAAAAAGTGCCTTATATACATTAAATATATTTCCTATTTTATATATAGCTCAAAACAAGCTCCTCTTCACACAGTGCAGCCCCAAGGTTGGACATCCATGCTGTACATGAATGTCCTAAGGAAAGCAGGCTTGTAGAAGCATGGGGTTTCTGCTTAATCATCCCATGTCATCTTCTACTCCCCCACCCCAAACAAACAAACAAACAAACAAGCCTACCAGGAATTAAAAGTTGTAGTATCACATTTGCCACACAAGCAAGCAAAATTAGATGCCTAGCAGGTTCATGGACAAGTATTGCAGAGGTAGAGGAGAGCCAGCTCATGGTGCCCATGCTGCTGAGTGATTGCTGCAGGTACGATGCCCCTTGGAACTCCTGGTCCCTACCCTCTCCTCTCCTTGCAGACTCATGTCTCAGGACATCTTGCTTGCTTCCACGTGGAAGGCTTGTGCTGCCTTCCACGTGGTTGTGCTGCCCTCAAAACAGCCCTAAAAAGAGCTTTTTCGTTGCCTTTTTCGCATCTTGTTTTTTAATGTGGCTGCCAACAAGAAGTGAACACTCTTCAATGTTTCTTCCAACAACTGTCTCCTGTAGCTCTCCAGAATTTGTATATGGTGGAATACATTTTGTAGGTTATGCAGTCAGTAGACAAGTGAGCACGTCCACCTCTTGTAATTCTCCTTGGTCACCTAGCAGAGAACAATCTGACAAACCAGTCTTCTGTGTTTTACTGCCAGCAGTTGTGCTGTTATTAGAAATGTATGTACACTGTTTTTCAGATCAGTAATTTGGGAGTTCATGCAGTGTGAAGTGTTAATTAGAGTGCACGACATCTTCATTTTCTAACCCTGTACACAGCCCAGTTAGATTCTATTTGTGTAGACAATAGGAAGAGGAAGAATGTTAGGTCTTAATGATCAAAATAATGCAAATTTTATTTTCTTAGTCGATAGAACTACATGAGAAATAGCCTCACCCGATGCTTTTGGCAATCCCAGTGGCTTTATATATGAATATCTTTATGTATGTTCAGAAGCGTAGATGTGTACGGAGGACCTACAGCATTGTGTATGTGAGGGCCTAGACCTATTTCCAAGCTACTGCTTGACAGACCCATGACATAACAAGAAAGCTGCAGCGTGTAGCTCTTTGTCTGGGGAATATATGGTAGTGGATGTATGTGGATGGAAGTCTTAAGGCAAAAGTCATTATCTGACCGCTGCATGTCTCTGATCAACACTGGCACTGAAAGGATTGGTCCGTGTGCTCCTTGCACTTGTAGAGCGGAGATGTCTGATAGTGAGCGAGTGGGAAAACTGTGCAGGCAGAGGGAGAGGGGTGTCTCTAATAAAGGATGAAGCTTGCTGGAGGCAGTTTTGGAAACCAGGAATATATCTAATGGTGTTCTGGAGGGGGTTAGGATTACTTCCAGCTCATCTGTGACTACAGCTAAGGAGATTACGGAGGCTACCTGTTTTCTACTTCCCGAGTTAATCCCTTTGAGTCAGTCCTGGTATTCTGGTTGGATGTTTACACTGCTGCTGCTTCAACCCTACTTTGTATGTGGGAAAAGTTTCTATATCTACTCTGGATCTAATACATGAATGGCAGGACCTCTCCAAATGACAGTGCACCCCGAGGACGGGGAGGAGCTCAGTGGCTCTGTTTATACTGATAAATAAAGGAAACAGAGACCAACCATGATGTCATAAAACGACTTGCATTCACACGGCTGAGAGTTTGTCCCTCACGAATGAAGTGGCTGTAAACATGCACACCCTGGGTTCCCTTTGGGAGACAGTAAATGCCTATGAGATATTATAAACATTCTGTATCTGGAGAGGTGGGTTTCAGTTCAGAATGTCTGAAATAGCCTGAAGTTTGTGTTGCACTTGGATAGAATGGTGATTTTTCAGCAGGAAACTGAGGATGTGTCCGGCATGATTTGACGTATGGCATAAGCTGTGTACTGTGAGGTGCAGAACTTGGTGAAATAATATTGGAGGATCTTGGGGGAGCCCACACATGGAAAGACTGGAAGAAGGTTCAGGAGTGACACAGATAAATGACCCCTTATTACCCTCGTGCCCTCCTCTTGATTTTCCAGACCATGATTGTCCTTTGTTATGTCCCTGCTCTTTCCCACTGCTAGAGACATCTCGTACATCCAGTACACATTCACAGGTATTCAATTTCTTTTACAGAAGAATTTGAGCTCCATCTGGATTTTCAGCTATGTACTCATTTTTTTTAAAAAAAGCCTTTCCTCCAAAGCCTTTGGTAGAGAAGATTGCATCAAAACATTTGTCTTTCTTCCTTCAGCTTTCAAACGCTGGGTGTGAATTGATGATAGCAGGATAAGAGATAGTTGCACTGAATGCTGAACTGACTCACATTCAACACAGTTCCTATTAAAGACCTCAAAGTCAAATGTTTGGATGACCTTTCATCTTCACAGCATGCGTATAATGTGTGATCCCCTCCATTAGTGAGCACTGATGAGAACTGTGTTTTCTCTTTTCCCTCTGGCTGGTACTGACATAAGAGCCACACAGTTCTAACGACAACAAAAAAAGTTAAAATTGCTTTGGAGACAATGTGGCCCCTGGGTTAATCTCAGAGGCAAGCAAAACAAATGGGTAAAACTTGCCAGTTTAAAGAAAAGCATTTTGGCTTTCCTCAAATCTGTTATTTTTCTTTTTTCAGCAGAGTGGTGTTTGTCAAGTTTGCTGTGTTCAGATACACCCAGATCTGAAACACTGGTCCTAGTCACACATTCATGTAAATTTTAAAACACTTGGGTGAGGAGGGAGAGTGAGTGCACTTTTAATTCCAGTACAATTAGCTCTCAGCTGTAAAATTAAGCAGGAAAGAGAGCTACTGGAAGTCTATCTTTCTTTTAGTACAAGTGTTCTTCTCAGTCCAGGACATTTCTAAACAGATTTTAATAGATTTCTGATCAAAATTGTGACAACATTTTAATTAAGCAGCATTTGTTTAATCAGCCTCTGAGTTTTTAAAACAGATAAAAGCCTCTTCAAAGAGTATTTTTTTCTGGTTCAGAAGATCCTTGTTGGTTTCTTTCAAAGATGCAGACCTGACCAGCATGAAGATAGGAGGCCAGATCTCCCAGTACATGAGATTTTTTTCTAGAAATGAGATGCTGGATTTCATCTGGCATGGTTCACTGCAAACTGTGTCCGATGGATAGCAGATTTCACATTTTCAAAAGGCCTCGAGGTTTTAAAGGAGGACTCTTGGTATATTCAGGTTCAGAAAACAAACTTCTCTAAGGCTCGGAGAACTCCTTGCCAAGGCATTCTGCAATTCTGAACGGTTTGCAAAGGAAACTGAGGATAAATGAATGAACAGCTCTCATACATAGCTAAGGAAATGCCAGGGATGAACATGTTTGGAGGCTGACAGATCGGGAGGAATTTGATAAGTGCTGACCTGTTCTTATTCTCCGACAGCCACTTGTTACACCGACTGCAGAAGACAGTTCTTACAGTCAGATAAATCTGGGGTCTGCTCATTCAGGCGTTCTTATCTCCTCAGCTACAGACCTTACGAGCTGTTCACATGTTGTTTTCTCACGTGTCCTCGTACGGCAGTGTGAGCGACAGGGCCGCTTTGGACACGGCATCTCAAGACTATTAAATGCACAGTTCTACTGATTCCTGGACATAACCGAAAATCATATTTTCTTTACCCCGACTGAATTCTGTCACACCTGTCTTTTGTCTCTTCTACCGGTACTTTTATGGGACCCGGAACTGATTTTTGAGATGCTTTCTCTGTGACAAAGAAGGAAGCTGTATAACCCGGCAGCATTACTGCCAAGGAAAAGCTGTCCCGGTATTTTTCCCAGAACCGCCTTTCTCCTCGCTGCTGTTACGCAGCTTTCCTCCCGGCTCCCCGTTACTCGGGACTCTCGAGGCGTACAAAAGCCATTTAATAACGCGCACGGGGCGCACCCCTCTTTATTCCATCCCGCTGCACCGCTCGCCGCTTCGGAGCCGTTCCCGCCAGAAGCGCAGCGACGGCCCGCGAGGCGCGGCGGCGTTCCGCCCGGTTCCCTCACTCGCGGCTCCCCGAGGCGACGGAGCGGCCGCGCGGCTCTCGGCCGGGCGGTTCTCGCGAGAGCGGCCGACGCGGCGGGGACGTCGCCGGGGCTCGCCCGGAAAAAGCCTCGGGGGCGGAGCGGAGGGAGCGGGGCGCGAGGATCGCCCGGGCCGATCGAACGAGGAGGAGCCGCGAGCCGCTCGGACGCGGGACCGCGCGGCGAGGGCGGCCGTCGGCGCCGCCGGGCGAGCGGTGAGCGCGCGGCTCCCGTTAACGGCCCGGCGGCCGCGGCTCCGGAGGCGCCGAGTGGCGGCGGCGTGCCGCCGTCGGCCGTGGCCGCGCCCGGCGGAAGGCTGACGCCGCGGCTGCGGAGACCCGGGCGCTGCCGGGCGCCGGCGGACCGGGCGGCTTACGGAGAAACTCGTTCCTGAGCCGGGCGGCTCGTAGAGACGGAAACTGCGGGGTTGTGTCGGCGGAAGCGCCTCAGCTGCCACACGCGGGCAGGGCTGCCGTTCGGTTGTTGCTGCGCTCGGCGGCCGCCGTATGAAATGGCAGCGCTTCACGTGAGCCTGGCTGCTGTTTCGGTTGTTCCGGGCTGTGTCTCCTGTGGGCGGTTCTGCTTGGAAAAGGAGGTGCTGAAGATTCACCTCTGCAGTGTGAGCGCTCTCCTGCTCCCGCGTCGCTTCTCCCGCTCCCGCATCCCTCTGTGCGCAGGGCTTCGGTCGTTTCTTTGAGGAAAAGCCTGGACGAAGAAGCGGCTGCAGGACTGCGTCCGGAGACTGGTGGGCAGCGGCTCGGCGTCTCGCTGGAGATCAGAGGCAAGTGGTGTCACACGCTGCTGGGACTGGTATTCTTCTGTATCAGTGACGTTGGCGGGGGCTGAGTGTACCCTCAGCGGGTCTGTAGATGACGCCGAGCTGTGGGCTGTGGTCAGCGCGCCGGAGGGATGGGGTGCCACCAGAATGGACCTGGACGGGCTTGAACGCTCGGCCTGGGAGAGCCTCAACAAATTCAAGTCAAGGTCTTGCACCTGGGCTGAGGCAGCATCCACTAGCAATACAGACTGGGGGATGAAAGGATTGAGCCCTGCTGAAAAAGACCTGGGAGTGCTGGTGGATGGGAAGCTGGACGTGAGTCAGCCCGGAAAGCCAGCTGTGTGCTGGGCTGCATCCAAAGTCGTGTGGCCAGCAGGGTGAAGGAGGTGATCCTTCCTCTCTACATTATGCTGGTGAGACCTTACCTGGAGTACTGTGTCCAGATGTGGAGTCCTCAGTAGAGGAGAGACATAGAGCCGTTGGGTTGTATTCAGTGGAGGACCATAAAAATTATCCAAGGGGTGAAACACCTGTCCTATGAGGACAGGCTGAAAGAGCTGGGGCTGCTCAGCCTGGAGAAGAGAAGGCTCTGAGGTGATTGTGGCATTTCAATATCTAAATGGGAGCCATAGGGACTGTATCCTCTCTGAGCTTCTCTCATTATTCTCCAACTTTTTTTTTTCCAGTTTCATTTTGGGGGGGTGGGGTAGGAGCAAGACAATTCCTTTAACTTCCTATGGGTTTTGGATAAATTTTTTATGTCTCTATCCACACTGTCTTTGGATAATTTTATCAGAAAACAAAGTCAGTTCCAAATTCTGAGACAGAGAAGCAGATTAAAACTTGGTTTTCTCTCTTTGCTGCTCTCTTCCAAACATTCAGCAATCCACTCTATTTAGCTGTGACTGGAGGTAAACTCATTTACTCTTGGCCACCTGGCAGCTTTGTCTCCTGTTTGTTCAGTCCTTAGTCACTGAGGTTATGGCCTGTGACTAGAGTGCTGCAGCAGTGTGACAACCAGAATAACAAATAGCCACAGAGTTGAATTAGTTAGAAACAAGTCAGTTTTGAAATGAGTGTCACAGTACCTTGAAGAACACTTATGTGAAGATTTATTGTCAGTAAAAACTAAGTGTTTGACTCAGTTGTTCAGCATTTGTGAGCATGCTGCATGGCCTGAATTCAGTGCTCTACAGAAGTTTCTGTTGTTTGGCATAAAAGAGGTCTGGATCCTGTACTTTGCTACCCTAGTAACTCTGGTTCTGCTGGTACATCTCTTGTGCCTGGAGCTGGCTGTCCATCTAACTGAGGCATCATCTTTAACACTTAAAAAAACAAGCTTAAGGAAAGAAGGTTTTGGTGATGTGACATGAAAATAAACAGCACAAATACAGACCAGCAGTAACAGAAGATATACATGCTAGGTGTTGAATATAATTTGGAAACCAAGCCACAGATGAGAGGTCTTACTTGATTTGGTTTATTTTTGCTAATCAGAAAGTCAGTAGATGTAAACTAGAGATGCATTATAGGGATATTCAGTCAAGGTGATACAACATGCATCTAATTGTTTTTTCATAATTACAATGATTAATAGATATTAACATGATGATGACTCTCTTCCTAGCTTAATATATGTTATCACTAAATTTGAAAATGGCACACTAATAAATAGGGCTTCTAAAAGAGGCGTGTTGGTAAAACCACGCTTCTATCTACTTGTTTTTCACTGTAATATTGACATATTGAAAACATTTGCACAGGGCCAAGTAATTGTGAGGGGATAAAACAGCATATGAGGTTATAATTACTATGTTAGGTAAAGCAGAGCATTATCAGTCTTCATTGTTGTTTTTTTTTTTCCTTCCAATTACTCGATAGTCCAGGAAGCTTTTCACAGCTGAGCCATTGTGTTTTCTTCAGAAGTTAGAAAGAAGATTGGCAGATTTATGTCCGTATTCAGCCATGCAGCAAAGTACTGGAAGAACTGCATTATTTCATCCTACTCTTCTGTGAGTTTCTATTATTTACCATGTAAGAACAACTTCTTTGTAACGTCTCCCTTGTAGAAAAATGACATGTTTATCTTCCTTGCCAGCCCTTGATTTCCAGTGCATGTTCAAAATAGTCAATGGGTAAAGGAATGCTGGCTGGTTTTAAGCTAAGAAAAAAAGCCTCCACAAGTTCACAGTTAGTAAAGTACACTTTTTTTTTTCTTGCCAGATGGTCTGCTGGTTTCTCAAGTCTTCTTATGTAACATGAGGGAACATTCTGTTGTTTGATTTTTTTATACCTGCCTGTTTTCTGTGTTCGAAGGAATAGATTCCCTTACATATGGGGTATTTTTAACTGGATAATGTAACTCAGAGTGGTAATATATAAAAACAATCTTTGTGTTGGTTGTTTGAAAGAAAGTTGTTTGTTCATTAGAACAAACTAGTACTAGAAATGTAATAATCCCATTTGGTAGTTAGTTTTTCATCTGAATTTTAAGTTCTGAGTAGAAAAGAAAATAGCACTTAAGTTTAATTGCATGCTTTAAACAAGTTTTAATAACCGATACACTTTCTTAAATATCCCTCAGTTGTGTATGCTATTATTGTCCTTAGAAGCACTGGATGTCCTTGTTTTAATGGTTCAAAGCATGTGAAAAATCTTTATCTGGAGGAATATAACAACTGAGATTTTTTATTTGTACATGATAACACACTAAATTCTATCACCTTTAATTAACTTGATGCCATAATTCACTGCTGCAGATCTGAATACAAAGATTGCTGGGGCAATGCTTTCAGGGCCAAAACTTCAGCTAGACTGCTATGTCTTTTGAAGGAGTTATGCAGATACTTCCTATTTGAGGTCTCACTTTTGGCTGTCATCTTATGAAGTCATTGCTTTCCGTGGGCTTCCTGGCATTCGCCTTAATCAAGAGTTGGTGAGGGATAAAAGCCCTTGGCTGATCTCATATCTGCACTTCTTGCATAACCTTTATAGTATCATCTTTACTCTAACATTGTAAAATAGTTTAATTTATCATGATTAAAAAGGTGCAAAAATATGTCAACCTTTACATACCTTAGGAAGATCATAAAATCATATAATGGCTCAGATTGGAAAGGACCTTACAGGCCCCCCCAGCCCCAACCCCCCCATGGGCAGGGCTGCCCCCCACCAGCTCAGCTGCCCAGGGCCCCATCCAGCCTGGCCTCGAGCACCTCCAGGGATGGGGCAGCACAGCTTCTCTGGGCAGCTGTGCCAGCGCCTCACCAACCTCTGGGTACAACATTTCCTCCTAACATGTAACTTAAATTTCCCCCTTCTTAATTTAAAATAATTTCTCCCTGTCCTATTACTATCAGACTGTGTAAAAACTTGTAAGCTCCCTTCAAGTACTGGGAGGCTGCAATGAGGCCTCCCCAGAGCCTTCTCTTCTCCAAGCTACACAAGCCCAGCTCCCTCAGCCTTTCTTCACAGGAAATGTCCTCCAGCCCTCTGATCATCTCCATGGCCACCTCTGGACCTGCTTCAGCGGCTCCACATCCTTACTGTACTGGGGTGCAGTACTCCAGATGGGGCCTCACAAGGACAGAGTAGAGGGGAGCAATAGCCTCCCTTTTCTTCCTGGCCGCCTCTCTTTTGATGCAGCCCAGAATGCAGTTGGCCTTCTGGGCTGCAAGTGCACACTGCTGGGTCACGTCCAGCTTTTGGTCCATCAAGACCCCCGAGTCTTTCTCTGCAGGACTGCTCTCTATGAGTTCTTCACCCAGTTTGTAGTCGTATCTGAGATTGCCTTGACCCAAGTGCATGGCCTTCCTTGTTGTAGCTCATTAGATTCTGATGGGCCTGGGTCCCCCTGGATGGCATCCTTCTCTTCTACTGTATCAGCTGCAGCACTCAGCTTGATATGGTCAGAAAACCTGCTGAGGATATGCTTGATCCCACTCTTTATGGCATTGATAAAGATGCTGAAGAGCACTAATCCCAATAAGGGTCCCTGGGGGACACCACTTTATCTTTAGATGATGTTGCTTGCATTGTCCTCACTAACGTTTAAGAAGTTTGTACTGTCTGAGGAGGTGAATAATATTAAAGATATTAAAAAAAAAAAAAAAAGGAATCTGCTACAAATAGCAATTTTGAGCATCAATGTTTTTGTGTTCCAATCAGTTTTTCAGAGAGAGTAATGTCACAACACAAAGCTGCACAGCACAGAGGAAATGTTCTTCCAGTGTTTTTCTGTTGATTTATACCATAGTTTAGTTCCCATTTTTCTAAATTTAGCGTGATTTTTTTTTTTTGTGATATCAGCCAAGAATCAGGTAGAATTGGGTAGTATCATCAGACCTCATGTTTTTGGTTTTATTTTTCTTTCTCATTTTTAATCTGGTAGAGGTATTTTGAAGAGCTTGTAGCCATACAGCCGGAGTTGTTTTAAAGGCTGCAAAAGGTTCAGCTGTCTGTAGAACTGACAAAATGGCACACTACAGACAGCGGCAAAATGAATTGTATGCCTTTGGGTCTGCTGTGTGGAAGGACAGACTGTTTTTGTTTGAGCCACTTTTGAGCATGAATATGGAAATATTTTTTTCTTCCAGATGTGAGTATGAAATAAAGGGTCTCTAATAGTAAAAATAAATGTCTGTTGATGCGAATTACATTGTAGACAGTATTGTGAGCCTTAGTTTTGTTCTAAACTTTCTAAATCTTTGCTGTAGTTGTGTTTGAGCCGTGAGGAAAAGTGAGCCCAAGTAGGGTGTGGAGGGCACCCTGAAGACAGCTCTCTCTCCCACTAGTAACACTGCAGTTGAGTCTCAAAGGTTGTACAGGTGAGTTCAGTCCATGAATGCACCTTGCACTCACTGGCTGGCTGCTGCAAGAGGAGCTGGGTATAGTATATGTTATCTTTCTTTTTGTTCTACTTACAACATACTTAGATATGTTATGAATGTAAGTGATCAGTAAGCCCTAGCTTCTTGAGTGATTGTGATCTTGAGATTTTCTGGTCTGCAGATTTCTGTGATTGCTTTTTTCTACTAGAATGGGAGTATTTCAGGGAGAGTCTTAAGTCTCGTTAGGTTTCTTCTCTTTTCCTGGCTATTTATAGTTATTTACTTTTATTTTTTTTCTAATCTCCTAACTAAAATCCAGTATTTCCGCCATATTTTTCCTTTTCTTTATAAAGTTGGATTAACTCCCTCTTTCTGATTCTAATTCACCAATGAAAATTGTCCTGGAAGCACGCAGGAGGGTTTAAGTGGTGGGCCACTGAGTCCACTTTGTTTCCAGAGAAATAGTATGTGGTAAATGTAGTGTTGCCATCAAAAGATGCTAAATAAAAATCTGTTTGGTCTATTGCTTTCTTGCCCATGGGGAATTTCATCCTCATTTTATTTTACTTTATTTTATATCTTGGCATAAAGATCAAATCCTCTTCTTGCTTGCAGAAACTATAAGGGGAGTGGAGGTGCAAGAAAATCAATATTATACCTACACTGTCAGTTAATCCTCCTTAGCTTTTTCTGAAGTCCACTCTTACCCCCAGGTAACAACGTGCATAGGGTGATACTTTCTCAAGTGTAAGATGTTGAGCAGTTTAGGTTCCCAGCAGACATTCTGAGCTCAGCCCTTCTCAAGCCTGTTAGGGTTGCAGTGATGCAGTGACCCAAGTTGAGGTTGGGTAAAACCCTGCATCCTGGCCGAGAAGCAAGGATGTATAAGCAGCGTGCTTTAGTGTTACATGTATTTCTAAAGCTGTAGCTTGATTTTTGTGGTATATATATGTATGGGAATAATGGCCTGAACCTCTGATTGATCACCTGAGGCGAGCAATGAGTCAGCCCTGGGAGCACAGGTGAAGGCAATTCACCTGTGCTGCTGGAAGGAGTGGAGCCTGGCTGCACCTCTCCTAGACCCATTTAAGAGCTGACTACCAGTGGGGAAGGATCTCTTTCTGGAGATCCCTTCTTTGGAGTTTTACAGCAAGCCCAGGTAAGCGTAAGCACTCTATCTATTCTTTCTTTGGTTAATAACATGCTTAGCCAAACTCTCTTGTATTTTGTAATTATAATGTCTGTGTATTCATTGATTATACAGTATAACTGAGGTTTTCTAGCACGTGTTTGCTGTAGTTGGGAATTATCTAGGGCAAACGCAAAAGCCTGGCAAACTGTAGCATTGTGGAATAAAGAGAAATCCTGCGGTAGAACAACTTGCAAGCAGAGGCATCTAATCACTAGAACTAATCACTTAGTAGTACTTTTCTGTCACTTGTTTTCTTGAAAGCAAGAAGGAAAAACTGAAGTCAAGAAGTAAGAATGAATATCATTAAAATATCGCTAAGAATTTCTGTTCTAAAAGTAAGCTAGAGAAGGAGTCTGTAAGTACTTACAATTCCACATTTCTCTAATCATAAATTATTTTTCTTGAGTTCCTATATTCAAGTTTATTTAAATAAGAGGTTGACATAATCTCTGTTTATGCTTGTGTGTGCATAGCAGAATATTTGGAGATGCTCAGGTAGTAGAAAATGGTGGGCCAGTAACTCAGTCACTCTGTTATAGCAAGGAAGAATTTAAAACATCCCTATAATATTATAGAAATAGTTGCTAGTCAGAAATGGATTTTTCTTGGTTCCCATCCTTAGCAATACATTTCTCTGATCTTGAGTCAACAGATGGGTCGTTCATTACAAGATGAAGAAAATCCAGCAAAACTGTGTGGAGCACTGAGGGCATAGCAAAATAATGGATCGTCAGTACCAGATGGATGTATGTATTTCTTAAAATTCCCATGTTTTTATATAGCAATATAGATGGCTCTACTTGTCTTGTCCTTAGTGCACTTCAAATACTTTGATTCCAGCCTGTTCTGACTTGCTTGTCAGTACCAACTGGGGTACAAATCATCTCACTTGACATCAAAGCTGTAACAGGTGTGAAGTTAAGCTGGCTGAAGATCAGATTTGGCTGCTATGGACGTTCTAAGTGCATCTACAGAGGAAGCTTAATCTTTCCCATCCCAGATGGCTGTCTTGAAAAGGTATGGATTGCTGTCCTTAATCACTCCTTTCTCTTTGCTGAATATATAGGGAATCTAAATACTAACTCAAGATAATATGTCTAATTTTTGGATGGCTGATTCTAGAGAACAGAAATTCTATTTTAAGGAGGCACACAAATCCTTCCATGCAGTACTGTTCTTTCTGGGATGTGGGTGTCTTATGTACTTTGAGGAAGATAACAATGTAACTGCTCTGTCCTGTACTCTTGGTGTATTTGTTTGGTGCTGGGGGAGTGCTGGTCCATTAGGATCCCGGTATGAAAGGCACTCAGAGTCTGTAAGGTACCATTTGACCTGCTGTTTATTAGATCTAATGCTATAAGGACAGAGCAATAAATAACTGATGTCCCCTTTAGATGCTAAGAACCCCAAGTTATGCAGCACCGAAGAAGCATCTGATCCATGCACAACACTATGCAGACCCCTTTATTTGAAGGGGTACTCCCATTTGGATAATTTCCCAACGTGCCAGCTTATTGCTGTACTTCTAGACAAAGGCAGGATGCCCCAAGTGGCATAATCACTGGTACTAAATGGGAGCTGGAGTTTTTGTGAAGGAAACTTAAAACATTGCAGTACTGAATCAACAGGTGAGAATGATGCATAGGGCAGAGATCCACGGCAGTTCTAGCCTAGCGTGGGGAAGTTATGTTCACTTGTAACCTTTAATGTCAGGAAAGGAGTTGAGCTCTGAGCTGTGTATGCTCTGTTTTGCTGAGAGTCGCAGCATGACTTATTGAGTCAAACTGGTATCTCTTCCTGGAAGGCAGGTTCCATTTACGACTCTTCTGTGGCTCACACACTCCGGATTACACAGATGCACACTTAAAGGTTGTGAATGACTGGCTCTGGGTCTTTTGAAATGCTCCTTTCCTACCTATCTACTTCAACAAGTAAATAGTTCTGTGTCAAGTTAAAGATCAGAGTGCATTATTCTACGTGATCATATTTGTGGCTTGGAGACAATCATTATGGCAGATTTCCTGCTCTGAAGAGTACTGCTATGGCATTTAGCTAAGAAACAGAAATTCTGTTGAAAAGACAGACCTCTTCTGTTACTGAGGCTTACTGTCTAGAAGTGCTTTTTTGGGGGAGCAGTTTGAAGGAAATCATCCTGAGAGCTTGAGACATTTCTAATTGTAGACAGAGCTGTTTAGATCTGTTTCCAACCACCACAGAGCCAACAAGAAAGCTGCCCCAACTCCTGTGAAGAGGTCTGATGTGACTGATGATGGGGCAAGGCCAGGGCCTCCTTCTGTTACCTATCCCCCTGTCAAGGAAGAAGCATTGCTGCACTTGTGTTTTCCAGAAGAGGTGACAGGCCTTGGCAGTGTGACGTCTGGGATGCTAGCAAGGAAGTCCTAAGTAAAAGTGAAAAAAATCATCTGGATGTAAATATTGCCTTCATAACCTGGGGTTCCCTTATTGCATCTGTTTGCAGAGGGACTGGGCTTTTTCTTGGTGAGGGACTGTCAAATTAGTGAAGGAGATTCAGTATGGATCAGATAGATAGAATTGGAGCTGAAGGTCTCAGCAGCAGTATTTCTTTTCTATTGGGATCTCCTCTACCAAGATTTAATAGTAATCAGAGGGCTGAGGAGGCTTCCCATGGTCTTCAGTTGCAGTAACATGTGCAGTGTCAATTTACTGGATCTGTAGGTGAAGTCTGCACCCTTTATCTGAAATCCCTGGGCACTGCCTGCCTTTTAACTACATTTCTGGCTTTTCATCTGATATTCCTACCCTTGTTTACAGATTCTTGATTTTACCTTGGAAATCCAATTTGGCTTGAAACTTTATTCTGGACTATGAGCTTTGATCTCTTCCTAGGTTAACAGGAAAGCAGGCATGGTTTTAGGTTTGTTCAAAGAAAGTTTAGCAGTGATTACGTGGGGACATCTTAAAGTCAAAGTTCTAGTTTCATTTGATTCTGTTTTCTGTGTTGTTTACCATCTCTGTGTTAATGTTTGGTGGCATAGCTAACTTCATCTCCCCAGAGTCACCGATTCATTCATGAGTTTATTGCTTGGATGAATCTCAGCTGTATTCACTCCTCTCTGTGCCTTATTCTCAGATTTGGTTGTTTCCTCTTTTTTTTTCCCCATGCATTTATTGAAGTGCAAACTTTTCCATGTAGTTCTCTTTTTCCTTTGGTGTCCAGGCAGTACTACCTCCTCTTCATCCTGAGCTGGTGAGATTTATTGCCACCCTGCTTCAATCTGATCAGGCAGTCAAGAACTTTCTTGCTGTTTGTGGAATTGTTAAAACTATGCTTTTTAAGAGTTTCCAGTCTCTTGAGTTTATTGTGACAGGATCAAGGTTCTCAGAATTCTTTTCTGCCTATTCATTATGAATAAAAACAATATTTTTCATCTGTAAACTGAAGACATGCTCATAGTGCTAAGTAAACATACTACAACAAACGACAAGAAGGCTAAGTCTTTAAAATCCCCTTCATTTGCTGTGATTTGTGACTGTTGTCTTTTATTTTTTTGAGTTTTGTAGGACTTGTATCTAACCCGTTTACCCTATGGCATTCATTCAGATGTTGTACAGGTCAGAGCAGAAGTCTGCATTTGTGCGTTTGAATTTTGCTGTAGATTGAGTCTAGCTTTAATATATTGATTCACTGTATGAAGGACTGATTCAACCTTGATGTGACTGCTAAACTGCAGTAGATAGAGACCTTGACTACAGCTTGCCCAGCCTTGAACTTGGCCATCGTGATCACTTAGGCACTACTCCTGGAAAGCTGCTGAATATAAACTTAGCCTGAGAAGATGCATCTGTTAAATTATGTAATTTTTAACAGAGGGACTTGCTTAAATGCAGAAGTCTTTGTTGTTCAATAGAAAATGCCTTTCGAAATTGAGGAAGAATGTATGAAAAGGAAAAATATGCAAAATTTGTGTTTTCTTTGGCTATGGGATACTCAGAACAACTTAACAGTTACGGTTGGCATGTAAGTAATGTGAGATGAGATGAATCTTCTTTTTGAACCTGAAGTTTTCAAAACTTCGGAGATGACATAGCTGTTACTGCAAAATAGCATAGTGGTTACAAGTGACGTGCTTTTTTTGCCCATATAACAAGCAGAAAAAAACTCTGTATTATTTAAAATATTTCAAATAGAATTAGAAAAAATCCTTTATGTAAGCAAGAATGAATTTGGTATTCCAAGCACTATCATTCATTATGGGAACTTGTTGGTGCTCATGTATCATGGATATCTACTGGGATACTTAAAATACATGCATTTAGGTACAAGACATAATATTTGCAAACTGATGAAGATCATTTAGTTCAGACACTGAAACTAGCAAAAAGCTATTAAATAAACCTTAATGAAATAAAATAACCCCACAATTATCAACTGTTAGGATTCTAATAGGCTTTTATAACAAGTCTTTGTCTCGGATACTAAAAATACCTTTGGGAAAGACAGATGGGAGGCTGACTGATTTTGTGAGAACAGTCAATATGTGCTATGAAAAGGAATTTCCTCCTGTGTGACCGGATGCACTGATGTATGTCCAAGCTGCAGCTCATTTCAGAAGTGTTGCTGAGCTTGTTAATGGTGCGTTGAGAGAGCTTTTCCTTATCTGAAACCTCTCATTAATGATACAAAGGGTCTAAATAACTTCAATTGGTTTCAAATACCTATATGCTGAACAAACTCAATTACGTAAATTTGATTTCTCTTCATTCTTTGGAGATAATTTGATAGGAAAATCTTCAAGGTTAGTTAAAATGATTCCATTCACCCCTGCTAGTGTAGGTATTGCTATCTACATTTCTTAAATAATCACAGATTTCTGTAAATTGCATAGTTAGTCGGGATAAGACAGCTGTTACATTCCCCAGACTGGCTCATATTGCATTTTTTCAAAAACAGTGAGGTATACATTGCATATACCTCTGCTGACAGCACTTTCATGTCTTCAAGATTAACCTTCTATTGAGTACAGTGATACCATGGTTTCCATATTGCTTTACCCCAGCCTATGCACATCTGATTGCTGTTGTGGGTTCTTCCTTGTATAGGTTTGATTTCACACATCTGTATCGACCTGTATTAAACTGTATAAAACCTTTTGCTTGGAGAGTAATAAATGACTTTACCCCGGAAAGAACAGAAATATTCCTTCCCTCCTTCCTTCCTCCCTCACTTACTGCTTTGGCTTATTATTGGAAATGCAGAACTCCTAGAGGTCTTATTTCAAGTGTTTCAAATATTCTCTACAATACTTGTCATTAATTTGTTATTGCTTTTTTGCCCACATTCTATTTATTATATGGAGCTGGCCTCAGTATGAACCTTGAGAGGTTCCAGGAGCATTAAAGAGATTTAAATCCCTTAATGTTCAATGCATTAAAAACTATTTTATGATATGGCAATTAAAAATGACATGCTGTGGAAAGTAAGAGGATCCCACAGAGTATGTTACAGGTATGGCTCAGCAGAAAATGAGCAGCATGTCCAACTTCTCCCCTTGGCCTCTTCTTATCTCATAAAAACTGTAACGTTCAAAACATAAAGGAAACAATACTGATCTCTGCTGGGTTGAAGGATGATGTTTTGTTGCAGGATGGAAAGTTGCAAGTTATTAGAAAACAATGACCATTGACAGTGGTCAATTTATGGTGCAGGAAATCTGATTTCTGGAGCTGTGTGTGCACGTGTGTTCTCACTTCATCACTGTTTCCAGATGATGGGGCTACAAACTCAGGCAGTAACCATTATTAGTCATCATTAGTCTCAAAGTTCAGATCTTCTTTCTGACTTTTTAGAGATCATTTGAGATGTTTGTAGCAATGGTCATGGCATTCTCTGTTTGGCTGCAGCTCTGACTAAATGGAATAGAATTATGAAGGAAAACATAGAAGCTGATATTCTCTGGGCAAACCTGCATGCCAAATGTACCTTTCACAGAAAGAGATGTAATGTTTTAGAGCTCAGGAGAGCTGTAGCCACACACTACAGGCTTATTTGATGAGCTTGCATTCCCCTTCTGTTGAATCAAAAATCTGGACTAAGCAGGAACTTTGTAGGGAAAAGAAGATGGAACGTGTTCCTTTCAAGGCTCGCTTGGGAAATGTCAGGTCTTTCTAAAGGCACCATTCAGCCACCGGCCTTTTTTTGCCAAAGAGATAACAAGACAGCCAGCACTGCAGAACTGAGTATTCTCCATGTATTTACTCATAGGCTGAAATAGACTATGGCAGTTGTCTTTAAGATCATCAGTATACAGTTAAGAAGTGAGCAGCTGACAAAGGTCAGGGCATACCAATGAGTCTTTCCATTTCGAAAGATTTTCATACAGTCCTTGCTCATCTCTAAGTGTTAAAGATTGATCACAGTCACAAATCCCATCATCATCTTTCATTATCATCATGGAATATTATTCCCAAACCTATTAAGCTATTGCAGATTGACTTTATCTGAGCCCTGTTCTTTTTTCTTTTTTAACTTGAACTGCTTATTATGTATTCATTTTATGTATCTCTTACTTTTGCCTTGCCTCGAGCTGGAAGTCACTTTAAGAAAGCCATCTAAAAAACTCTCTGTATCTCTGTTTAGTATGTATGTACATCTCGGTGTGAGTTGTAGTGTATGCGTATCTGTGGTTCATCTCCTGTACTACATAATGTGGCAGTGTGGCTTCACTCTTTCCAAAGCAGTATGCCTTTTCAGAAAGCACTTCACTGACAGCTGAAGCTGTTTCTGTGTTTTTGAAATGTAGGGGGGATAAGAAATGCCATGTGGAAGCAGCAGCTGTGCTGGCTGCATCTCCTCTGTTGTCTGGGGGAACATCTGATGAGGTGCCCATCTTGCACCTTATCTGTGGCTGCAGTGGAGCGTGTAGCAAGGCAGAAGCAAAAGACTTGAGCTTTGCAGCTGTGAAGAAAACCTACAAAATAAGACAGTTACTCACAGCTTGAGATAAAAGTGACAGATGTGAATAATGAAGAAGTCCATGTAATATCTAACCTTCTTCCTCAAAGCAGAGATTCACTGTCAGACAGGCTGCTTCAGACACTGATCTCGTATTATCGCACAACTGAAGCAATGACAGCCTTTGCTTACTGCTTACAGGGAGACCTCTCGGGTAAATGCACACACAAGTGTACAAGGAGAGTCAGCAGTTGTCACTCTTCCCAAATGCACTGAGACATGGGATGTGTTCAAGGTAACAGACTTGCTGGAGGGGCAGATTTCCTTGCAGCTTTATAGGAAACCTGAGATCTCAGTGCAGAACTGTATGATAAAACACCTTTAGTAAAATCTATTTAAGAGGTGAATCCTCCTGGTTTCTGATTTCCATGAAGTTTGTGACTCCCTAATAAAGAAATTAAAATTTGTATGATTGAAAATTATATGTTTGGTTCTTTTGATCCAACTGGACTTTAGTTTTAATATTTACCTTCCTGCCTATCAGGGCAGGATTACTTGAGTAATTTTAATCTGCCACAATATTATGCAGCTCCTCTCTTTAACAGAGTGGTGTAGGCTGTTATCAGCTTGGCTGAGGGAGCTGGGATTGTTCAATCTGCTGAAGAGGAAGCTCAGGGGAGACACTATAGCTCTCTCTAACTACCTGAGGAGAAGTTGTAGCCAGCTGGTCTCGGCCTCTTCTCCCATGTAGCTAGTGCCAGGACCAGAGGAAATGGCCTCGAGTTGCACCAGGGGAGATTCACGTTGGATGTTAGGAAATAGTACTTCTCTGAAAGAGTGGGCAGGCACTGGAATGGGCTGCCCAGGGAGGTGGTGGAGTAACTGACCCAGGAGGCATTCAAGGAATGTTCAGATGTTGAGGGACATGGTTTAGTGAAATATTGGTGATGATCAGGAGAAATAGTTATTGCGTGTAGTTTTTTTTCTATTCTACGTCACTTTGTATTTGGGCTGCTGCTTGGGATCTGCTCAGGAACACAGGTTATCTTAGATACTTTTGGTCTATAAAGATGAAAATAAGAATGAAGATGGGGTGGATTTTAATACTAGCTATTGGGTGAATACCAAGGGTGTAGAAAGGGATTTGAAATATTTTGATGGAGAGAGATAAAAAAGATCTAGTGGAGATTGTAGTGATTGAATTGTCTTTCCTTCTTCGTGTATCAAATTTGTTAATAGAGAAAGTGCTCTTTAATATCAAGCGAAGGTGACAAATTTTAATTAAATCATATCTTTACGGATTTTTTTTTCTGTTCTTATAAAGTCATCCAAAAATGTTGTAAAGAAGACTGCAGCATTTCAGAGGAAGAGTGAGATTCAATTTCCAGTTAATTGCTTTCCTGAAGATAGGTGTCCTCATGTCGGTGTCCACATGGGAGCTAGGAACTTGGCTCAGTTCCCCACATGCAGGCACCTGATGAAAGTTGAGGTGCTCTAGGGTGCTCCTTGTTTCCTGCTGCTGGTACAGACAAGTCTGGGTGTCTCTGAAGCTGCCTGTCACGTTCAGCAGTCCTGTATGTGTTGAACTGCAGCACAGTTCTGTGCACTTTTAAGGCCATGCTGTTGGATAAGGTGATGAGAGCACTTGACCGGTATAGGGCAATACAGGAACACAGGATTCAGTATTGTCTTGAGACTTTGGAGAGGAGAGATAAGATTCAGCTACAAACAGGCCCAGAACTGGGAAAGGGTCTTCCATCCCAGACAGATCCTGCTGATGAACTGCTCAGCATAGAGTTGTCTCCTGCTCCCCAATGAGGAAACATCAGCAAGAGCAAAGCTGAAAGCCTCGTGATCAGGGACTTTGCCTGAAAGAGCGTTAAATGTGGCTCTAATTCTTAGTCTGCAAACCACATCAACAATTTATTCAATTACTGTTTATAGTAGAAGTAGCTACACAGGCTTACAATCCATACAGGCTCCAGGAATGCCTTCTATTTATGTGCATTGTTTGTTTGTTTTCCCCTTGATCTCCAGATGGGTTCTTCATTTGTTCACATGAGAAAAAGATGAATGGAAGTAAAGAGGTGTGAATTGAGTGTGTGTGTATACTTTTACATCTGTTTCTTGTGCTTCGCATGCTCTATAGGAACGTAGGTGACCTGGATGGAAACTCCATAAGGCTGTGGGGGAAACTTAAATATATCCCTACTCCCTGGCTGGCAATTAAGTATTTGTTATCTTACAGAAGGAGGCTGTGTATGAACTGAGATGCCTGTCAATTTCTAATGACATTTCTGTAAGTCTTGTGGTGAAAGTGGTGAATACAGATGAAAGGCAAGTAGGTTGGTATATTAAATGATCATTCTTCACATTGAATAACAATTTCATGCACTCTGAATCCAAGTATTAGAGCCTCTTGTTGTTTTGTAACTTGATCACAGCACAGTAACTCCTAAGCTAATTTCTTAAAGGCTCATCTGTAGTCTCAGCTGATTATCCTCCTACAGTGAAATGTTTGGGGTGGAAAACAGCAGCAAATATAGATCACTGATTTATTTTATTGCAGCCATTATGTCTACCCTGGGAGGACTTATAAGCAAATTCTGTTTTCCATGTATTCAAGCTAGAGTAAATCTTTGCTCCAACTGTACTAAATGTAACTGAAATGTTTTGTAGTGTATCAGTAGTTAAGAGTGAGCACTCTATTCAGAGTCACTGAAGTCGAAGACTTGCAGGTAGTTTTCAGAGCTGAAGACAAGTGGCTCTGTGGGCATGTTGCATAGCCACGGTCCCGCATGCATCCCTACTGGTGGACGGACTGTCGAAGTGCCCTGTGGTTCCCCTTCAGCCTCTGCACTTTCCTTCTCAGGGAATCAGAGTAAGAGATCAAAGGCAGAGATAACGTGCACAGTGTTTTGCCCACCTGTATTTTCTGGAGAAGTGCCCTCAGATGTCTTGGCATAAGTTTTTCCCTAATGATTTCATAGGGCTTTGCACATGGCTGCTGACTAGCACTGTTTGAACACACAACATAAAGGTAATGTAGGTGCCCTGCTCACAAAGAAGCAAAATTGCTTCTGACAGATTCTTGGAGATACCAGGCAAAGTATTCACAGGTAGACCAGTAAACATAGCAAGAAAAATTGTGCTCCCCCCAAGTGGTGAAGGGGCTCTATGGGCACTCCTTCCCAGGAAGCAGCCTAGCTCCGATAGATACTCTCTTGTTGTGGTCTTATGATTTGTGGTCAGTATTCCACATCATAACATCACACTGTACCGGGAGTTAAAGGGTTAGTACTGCAGTTCTGTGGCTTGTCATTTCTGGTTTCCTGGTCTCAGAAGAAAAGAGTGAACTACAACTCCCAGAAGACTTCATTGTTCCATTTCCATTTGAACAAAAAGATAAAACTGGCGGAGTCTCAAGACTGCCTCTCTTTGCTCTCTGTGCTCCTGGCTGTCTCTCCTATAGCATTAGAGTAAGGAATGCAGTTTTGTAAACTCTCTCCTATTTTATTTGAGTTATTAACTCCAAATCCCATCATATTCTATTATCTCACATTCCACCACTGTATTTTTTAAATTAAGTTTTTCCCTTAGTTCACTGCTGCTGGTTTTCTTGCCTCTTCCCCCACTCTTTTCTCTTCCCAGTCCATAGATCCCTTAGCTCCCTATCACCAAACCTGGCCAAGCTACGACAACTTCCTTCAGTGACTGGCCCTTACATCTTACATGAGCAGAATCTGGCTCCCTCTTCTTCATTCCTTCCTATCAAGAATTTATATCATCAACAAGATCCCCCTAAGCCTCTTCTTTTCCAGGCTGAACAGTCTCAGTTCTTTCAGCTTCTCTTCATGTCAGATTATCCTCTTCCTTTGTTATTTTTGTGCCCCTTCACTGCACCTGCTGCAGTAGCTTCCTGTCTCATACCAGTAAGCCCAGAACTCCAGATGTATTGCACCAGAACTGAGTACAGGAGAGGGAATTCCTCTGCTGACCTGCTGTCAATGCCTTGCCTAATGCAACTCTGGAGGTCGCTGACCTCCTCTGCTGTGAAGGCACAGTGTTGGCTTGTGGTCAGCTTTTTGTCCTGCAGAACCCAGATTCCTTTCTGTAGTGCTTCTCCTCATCCTGTCATTATGTACTGGGAGTCATTCCTTGACAGACACAGGACTTTGCATTTCTTCTTGTTGATTCTTTTCAGCCTAATACTGCAGCCAATCCAGCTCCCTTTGAATGGCAGCACACTCAACTAGTGCATCAGCAGCAATGTTGTACCATCTACAAACTTCATGAGAGTGCACTTTGTCCAGACGTTCAGGTCTTTAATGAAAATAGACAGTATTGGCCCTGATATTGTCCCCTGGCATACTTGTTGTGGTTTCAAGATTTCTGCTGTTGGTATTCCACATCATAACATCAGGTAATGCACGAGGAGTTAAAGAGTTAAGGCTTCAGTTCCATGGATTGTTGATAGTTCCAGGTACGTTTCACAGAAGAGAAAGAATGAACTGTATCTCCCAGAATACTTCACTGTTCCATTTCCATTTTCTGTTTAAAGGGAAAGAGAAAACTGGGAGTCATGAGACTTCTTTTTCTGCTTGGCTCTGCAGTGCATGCTCCCTAGCTGTCTCACCTTCAACATTAGAGTAAGGCCTTTGGTTTTGGGCAATCTCTTGTTTAGTTTATTAGCTACAATTCCAATTGTATTGTGTTATATTGCATTCTCTCACATTGTGCTCTAATACTTAGTGAATTAATTTTCTCCCTTAGCTCGTTGCTGCTGTTTTGTTTTTAGACCCATCACAGGGTCCCCCTGTGCCATTTAGTCAAGGAACCAGGTCAAACCAGGCCAGAACCGTGACAGTGCTGTATCTGAATAACTGGGTAAAAGGCACGAAGTGCACTGAGTAAGACTTCTGCTCCACCATACGTTTTTGTTGAGTTTGTAACTTAGAGCTGGTTGTATTGAAATGGAGCTTAATTGTAATTTTCCTAAGATCAGAATGCTGTAATGTCGTAATTTCAAAGATGTTCACTATATGTTTCCCATTTACAAGTATTTGGAGCTGACCTACTGTTATTGAATCCTTGCTAATTTTGTATTTACTTTTATTCTTTAAAGGATATAACTGTTAGGTGAGAAGATGAAAAATTCACTGTACTCTGCAGAGAAGAAAGACAATTTTCTTTGAATGAATGGCAGAACAGCCCCATGGCAAGATTTGTAGGGTGAGTTAATACCTTTTTCTGGACTAAATGAAAAAAAAAATAGAAAAGACATAAAAGCTGCTTGCAGTTCTGAAATGGGGGATGTATGGCAGAATAATTAATACTGACCTCCAAAGGTAAATACAGACTGAGAACGGTTGTAATGACTGCAACTGCACAATGTTGCTCAGTTAAGGAAAAATTAAATGTAATGCAGTGGAGAAAAGGAGAAAGAAATGAAGAGTTTAGTGTTCAGATCACATAGACTGAGCCAAAAATTTCCATATATCACATGTGAGATGCCTCTGCTAAGTGAAAAAGCATCACTGATTTTACCCCTACAGAGTAAAGCACCATAAATTTCTACCAAACACTGTAAGTATGCTTGCTTCATCACATTTTTTCCCCTCTCTGTCAAGATTAGTGGGGTAAGAATCCTCAACAAGGGAAACACTGGGGCAAAAGTACTAAGAGAATCTGCTGGGAAAAGGTGAAAAGGAGTTGGGGGGTGTTGTCTATAAGAGTGGATGTGATGATGCCCCAAATTGCAGGTGTGTTTTGGATGTTGGCAGCAGTATTTTCTTTGCGTAACTCTGCTTCATGGTATGAGCGGTGAGAGGCAGTCAGAAAGCTCACCTGGCTGTCTGCTCAACAGGGATCACACTGAACCTCTATTTCAATGGCGAAAAAATGGTGAATATATGATGTCTGCTAGCAGTCAGTTTGGGTATGCAGTTTTTGTGGGAAGAATGATGGAACTGAGCAGACAGCTGGCCTTTAGAGAATCTGGCCTTCTAGTTGTCCCTGAAAAGCAGCTTATGCTACCATGGCTTGGAATCACAGAATCATGGAATCATAGAATGGCCCGGGTTGGAATGGGCCTCAAGGATCATGAAGCTCCAACCCTCATGCCACGGGCAGGGCCACCAACCTCCAAATTTAGTACTAGACCAGGCTGCCCAAGGCTCCATCCAGCCTGGCCTTGAACACCTCCAGGGATGGGGCATCCACAACCTGGAAGATCTTCCTGGAAGATCTGGGCATTCACTTAGGGACTACCCGAGTTCATTAACTCCTCTGCTACCCATAGAAGTACATGGAAATTGTGAGTAAATGATACTACAGCACATCAACCAATATTAATACTGCTGCTAATGCTGATGGAGGTAAATGAATAGATGTAAGAAAAAATGGGAAGTTAGAAGACACAAAGTTCTTCTAAAACATTTGCTGAGAGTTTTACTCGCATGAGTGTTTCCATGTGTTAAAGTGGGATTGTTCACATGAATACATCTTTGAAGGATTCACTCTTTAGCAACGTCATCTTTTTCACTTTATAAGATTTTAATGTGACTGTTGTACTTTCTTGAGAAGACAAACAGATATTTTACTATAGTATTCTTTTCTTCTACATCTTTTTAGTTAAGTTTTACATAAACTGCTTTACATATGTGATTTTTTGAGACCTTTTATGCTTCTCTTACTGTATGATCATCAATTTCTATATTTGATTCAAATGAATGACTTTTAAAATTGTAATACATTCTATTGGTTATAGTGCAATGAGTCACAAATATGTCTCATGCTCAATTTCCTCTCACTCCCTTTGATCACTCTGTATGACTGATTTCTCAATACTGGTGTGCTGTCTTTCATGTTTTTTGTCTTTTCCTTTTGCAGAAATTGCTGACCTTCACACAATCACCATTCATCCATACTCTGTTCTCATCAAAGTTAATATGACCACAAGCTTTAGGCTTCTTTTTAGCTTTATCCTTTCTCATCTATCATAGATGAGCTGCATTTGAGCTACAGCCAACAGTACATCCTTGCAGGTCCACGCACTGGAGATAAGGGAGGTCCTTGCTGTGAAGAAAGGGGAACAGAGATGCAAGGGAATGATGGAGCTGAAAAGAAGTACAATAAGAGAGTTTGGCAAACTTCTTTCACAGGACAGTGATTAATCAGTTTGCTCTCTTCTATTTATGAATCATCTGGAAGTGGGCTTTGCCACAGTGTATGCTCAATCTGTGAGTTGCTTTTGAGTTAATTACTATGACTATCAGCCTTTCTATTAATTTGTAATGTGTGATAATCCAAATCACCTGTGTGATATCTTTTCCTTGTTCAAAGATTCATTAATCCCACAAATGGCTTTCAATATAAATGTGAGTACGTTGGTATAACTTTCTGTTCACAGATTTATGTTCAGAGAATAGAAGTAGTCCTATCTTCATTTTTTTTCTGCTTACAAACTGCCATAGAGTGCGCTTTCAAATTTACATGAAAAGAACATGAACAATGTATTGAAGGAGAATTTACAGATATACAGATATCATTGTGCAATATTACAAAGTGTTTGTATAAGTATCAAACATGAGGAAGAATCAGAAACTCATTAACAGAATTTCATGTACATTTAATGTAAACAATATCTACTAAAGTCTCCAATTAGGAAAGCATAACATGGTTAATGTATGTGACTCAGCTGAATCCCAGTGTTAAACGTGCTGTGATTAAGTAATGGATGGCTTTTGGGAAATGAATTGATGGTCTCAGGCTTGTCCCTGCTGGACAGTTATCACTGTCATACAATTGAAATTGTTATCCTATTGCTTTACGAGCTAAGGAGAAAGATAATGAACAGAATAGATAAAGCAGCAGAACTATTCCTTGTCCTTAAAACACTTAAGTGGCATTTAATCATCTGGATGATATGGTAGTAACTTATATTCCCACTGGCCTCGCTGAAATCTTTGGGGCAAAAAATACAACTTCCAAGGTCTCTAAATCTTTCTTATCAGTGACATCTCAGATGTAAATGTTCACGCAGGTTCCTACATCAGGTTGCTTTCTACTGTCAGAATTTTACACAGAAAGTTTTCTAAAAGCTTTACTACTTACTGGGAAATGAGTCCTCACTTAGAAGGAACCCAACCCTTGAAAACCAAAATGTTGGTTAAAATAAAGCAAAATAACAATATGCAGTAATGCAACATTAATTAAATAACTTTTCTCGGGGAAAAAGTTCATCAAGTATTTTTCATCAGCTCACAAATGTTCAAGAGGAGTCCATTCTGTTAAAAAGAGCTCAGATATTCCAGTACTTAAAGCTGAAGATACATATTATGAAGTATGAAATGTCAGGAAATGCCTTAAGATAGCATCTACTCCATCAGTGCCTAGAAAGACAGGATCAACACAGATGTATATCATTCTTTACCACTGTCTAACTTGTTATTGAAACTCTCAGATGACGTAGATCCTGTTTGTTGAACCAACAGTACATCTCATTGTTTAATTAGCTCTGCTTTATTTTTCCTCATGTCTGCGTGGATTCTTCTGTACTTCAGTTTAAGCCATGTTTTGTCTTACTGTCAATGGATTTATGTAATCCATACGTAATATGTATGTATGATGCCATGGGCTTCTCCTACCCTATTCCCTGCAAGGCTTTCTCCTCTCTATCGTATAAGCCAGTTGTGAAGATTCTCTTTAAATCCTAATGATTAATATTTTTCATCTTTATTATTTTGTCAGTCTTCAAGGAATTGAGAAAATGACAACATGGCATAGAATTAGTGGCTTAAACTCTCTTCTAACAGCTGTCACTAAACCAGCCAACATACAGTATCTGTAAGAACTCCTAAATATTCATTTTCTCTGTTTTTTGTTTTAGAAAAGATGATGGCTGTACCACGACACACAAAGGACCTGAGAAAAGATGAAACAAAGTTCACTCATGTCTGGGCCCTGCAAACAGTGCAAGGCAAAAAACTCTTACCATCCCGAAGGCCCGTTGTTGTGCACACCACTGATGAATCATCAAATATCCAGTGTGGAACCCTGCAGATACCAGTAAGCTGTGCCAATTAACAGAATCATGATGTAGATTGCTCTTAATCATAATAGGCCATTAATTTTCTGATAACTCATAATACAAATAAGACAGTAGCTATCCAAGCATCCCAGTCACCTCAATTTCATGTAGTAGTTTCCCTCCAATGATTTTCTTCCCAGTGGGAAACTGTCCTCATGGATTATTATAAAACCATTTTCCTTGTCTTTCATACCCCCTCTGCTTCCACTCATTTGTACAGTCTTCTTCCCAGATGGTTCTACTGAGAATGTCAGTAGGAAAAACACAGCAACGATAAAGCCAATGAGACTTCTTGCTTCCCTGTGAGAAACAAGTAACAACAGATGTAGAGAATCCCTCTTACTTATCCCTGAAGAATAAAACTAGGAGATTTGAAGTTGGACAAAGGGTTGCTTTCTTCAGTTCCTCTTTAAAAAAAAAATTATATATATATATAATATTTATTATATTATATTATATTATATATAATATATATAATATAATATTTGTAATATTTATAACATTATTATAAATATAATAATATATTAAATATTATTATATTTATATATATATAAAGCATTAGTGATAGGGTACCACTTTGCCACTTAATGCTTTCTCAAAAACTTGCTATTGTTGCTAAGAATCGTATCACCCCTATAGGTTTTGGATCAGCTGTATCCTTGAGAAGTCTCCTAGTCTCTCTGCTCTGAAGCAGACACTCATGCAAAGAATAGGAGTGCTGGAGATGAAATATCACATGTGCTTCAGAGTTTACACGCTACAGGCAAAGAGGCATAAAGGAGGAAATATGCAGAGCAAATGTGGAAGTTTCATGTGAGATTTGGAAGTGGCGGGGGTGAGTCTGTCTACAGACAGGTTTTACTTCAGGCTTTTCTGTGAATACATATTGACTGACAATCCTGTGTTCCTGCAAAGCAGAAATGTAAGGCTCTGAGACTTGTCTGTGCATGTAAAGGCCTGGCCAGAAGTAGAAATGAGGATCCTGAACCAAAATTAAGATAAAACCCCTGTGATTTTCTTCTCCTCTTTTACCGGACCACCACTAGATTAATTCTGATGTCTTTTGCTGACAGGTTTACAAATTATCTCGTTAGTTGCTGTGAGTCTACATTCTTCCACTCAGCGAACAATAAGCAAAGACAAAAGCAAAACCAAAATTCACAGCAGGCTGGAATTCTACACTAAGTACAGGTCAGGCAACACAGCAATATGATAAAAGGCATTCACACAACAGAACTGAACCAAACCAAACCAAAAACACCTTGGTGAAGGCTTTTAGTCAGCCATAGAAAGAGGTATCTGGTTCAGCTTGTTATTGGTGTAATGTATTGATCAGCATTATTGTCATATTTTTCTGGAACTCAGCACTCAAGCTTTACCCATAGGCATTCTGCATTGCCACTAGTTGCTTCTGAAATATTTTCTATTTTTCTGTAATTTTCTATGTTTCTCTAATTTTCTTTCAGAATTATGTTCCTACTAAAAAAATCCAGTTTCATACAAGCACTGTTGTTAAGTACTATATATTAAAAATATATGTACATAATATATTTAAAATTTAAAACAAAGGGTATAATTATACCCTTTTTCAAAGTGATAAAATTAACCTTTTCATTTATAGGAATATTTGAATACTTTCTATTTATTGACTACTTACAAATCATCTTATTTCTAGATGAGCAAAACTATTTTTGGACTGTGATGTTGCATGTGTCCTTTTTAAAAGCTAGAAACTATGCAACACTTCATAAAGTCTTACAGGTCTTACAATCCATGCGTGCAGTATTTAGTTTTGAGGCATATGGCTTTTAAAGCTCATCTCCTTAATGCCGTTTGTGTGCCAAGTTTACTTGGCTTGCAGACTGGGATTCTCTTCTTTGTTCTAATAACTATGAATGCCTAAAGCCCTAGCAAAGTGTCTGAAGAATTTGTTTCCAATAGCACAGTCAGCTGCTCATATGGAAATCAGTGAGCTACTTTGACACTTGTGGAATACATGGATCACTTCTTAGAGCTTAACATGGCTTTTTTTTTTTTTTTTTTTGAGGAATTGAACTTGAATAAGATAAAGTGATATAAAGATTAAAAAAGACTGTGGACAGCTTAGAAAGTAGGTGGAAGGGAAATTTTCAGGACTGTACTAACAGTGCACAAATCACATAGGAATGACAGAGAACAGAGGCTCATGGAACAGAGGCCGAATAAATTACAGAAACGATCAGATATTATAACTGAAATAAGATGCCTACAGGTGGAAATTCCACACCTAAGTAGGTAAGCAGAGCATGAAAGCCATGCAACTGCCTGCCTCTCTATCCAAGTGATGCCAGTGACTATGGAGAGCAATTGACCATGGGATGCTACTACCTCACAGTAATCTGATTTGAAAGGGGCTTCAGGAAGTCTCTGTCCCACCGTAGGACAAGCTTTGGGGTCAGACCAAGTTGCTCAGGGCTTTGTTCATTTGAGTGTCCAAAGCCATCATAGCCATATCATTTGCATAGTGATGCCAACACATGTCAGGGCAACCTGCTCCACTTATCCAGGATAATTAAGAGGCCTTACCATGAGCAGCTCCCTTCACTAGGTGCATCCCATCAGGTTCCTTGGGCTCACGTCCTGTTTTATTGAAACGCATCCTAACCTGATTGTCCTCTGCTAAGGATAGGTCTTTATTTGGTTTCTGACCTTCCCTCTTTTCTCAAGGGTCAGGAATTCCTAAAGACCAGTCTTACCAGGAAAGACTGAGGTAAGAAAGGCACTGAATACCTCAGTCTTTTCAGTGTTCTTCAAAGGGTTCCTTCTTCATTCAGCATTGAGCCCTTATTTTCCCTAGTTCTCATATTCCTGCCTGTGCACCTATAGAAGTCTTTCCAGTTGCCTTTTATGTCCCTCACCAGATTCACCTCCAGACTTTGGTTTGAATAATGACTTTGTGTTTGTCCTCGGTCATCTGTTGCTGCTTATATTTGAGTTTAGTCAGGATATCTACACTTGATCTTTTGATCATCTGTGTCAGGATCATCAGTGCACTCCAGAAGTCTGGATTGTTTCTGATTGTGCTGGACTACATTGTCTCTTTTGCATTTATTAGGGTGTGCAAACAAGAGGTTTCTTCCAGTTATCTAATAGGCTCTAATTATGTGAGCTATCCCACTGCATTCTGATGAAGTCATAGCCCTTTCACTGCATACAGGCCTCCATTTCATGCTTTTGTTCCCATGACATGGGCATTAGTGTCGAGCACTTCAGCGAGTCACAGAGATGTGCTGGTTTTCCAGAAAGAGTGTGAAAGCCTTCCCCACGTGCTGAGAAGACCTTTTCAGGAGACTGAGGCAAAAAAGAGAACAGATGAATAATGTCAGAACAATGTAACTTCACTAGACCACTTTTGATTCAGAAAAGTTATATTACTGTGATGTACTTGTTATGTATTCAAATAACATTACCTCTGCTGCTTAGAGCACGTTGTCCTGCAGGCAAAAAACAGCTCATGATTTAATTATAGAATCAGAGAATTGTTTGAGTTGGAAGAAACCTTTCAAGGTCATCTTGTCCAACACCCCTGTAGTGATCTGGTGCTCAGTGCCCCATCCAGCCTGACTTTGGATGTCTGCAGGGATGGGGCAGCCACCTCCTCTCTGGACAACATGTTCCAGTGACTCACCACCTTTATTGTAAAAATCTATTTCCTTATATGCAATCTAAATCTCTCCTTTTAGTTTAAAACTCCCCATGTCCTATCACAACAGAATCTGCTAAAGAGTCTGTCCTCTTCTTTCTTATAGTCCTTCTTTAGATATTGATAAAAATGACAGTCCCAGTATCAGTTTCATCACGCTAATTATTCACCTAGATAATTTATCTCGACGTAAAATGAAAGATGAGTCAGACTGAGCATTACAGATCTTTCTGTGTTCCCTACCTGTCTCGTGTTAGCGCTCTTACTCAGTGGAGCAGTGTGGAAATCAACCAAGAAAAGAATATTTTCTTTCCTTCCAGTATCTACAACTAGAAGATCAATCAGTTTGTTTTGCTTATATACATATATATACATATTCTTGGGATATCTGTTCCCAAATTAGATGATTGTTATTTGATTGATATGTTTGATTTTTATGTGGGTTGTTTCTTTTTTTTCCCCCTGAAAGCATCAGTTTGTGAGCTCTTCTCTGTGAATTTTCCGTTCTTGTAGCAAGCTGGGGAGAATTTTCTTGCCCTTCTCAAAACTCACTGGCCCTGAAGTGTGATACCTGTGGGCTGGAGTATCATCTGGTCTACTTGGGTTAGCATGCATTCTACTTTGCAGAGCATAAATGTTAGCATCTTTGATAAAGCAAGAAGGCACCTGCCTGGAGGCATGTACTGATACAAACAGGGAAAAACCTCACTCTTATAAAACCTTTGACATCACTGATAACCTGAAAATGGCTTTCATTGCTAGCTGAGAGCAACATATAAAAAAAACGTAGACTTGATGTTCATGGAGAATGAAAAAATCAGGTACAGTTCTTGTTCATAACGCCCAAACATTCCCGAGTCTTTTCCTGTAGGAGCAACAAAATTGGTTTAGCTTATTCACATCAGCAGAAAGTTTTGTTAGGTAAGTTTAATAATTTTTAATAATGTTATGGCATAATATTATTAAACTGTATCTCACGTATTAGAGCCTTTCAGTCAAAATAAAATACAATAAACTATTTCTTTTGTAAGTCTAATAACTAGTAACAAGGTTACTGATTACCTTTCCTACAAAAAGGGAGACTTGTCTCTGTGAAGACACTGATTGTCTTCAGATGCTTGTTGGCAGCAGGCGACGTAGGGTGTTCAGGTATTCAGCAAGTGGTCTTGTCCAAAAAAACCTCATGGCCTTGCTATGTTCTGCCCTCAGAATGAATCTGTACCTGTTCTGCAAAGTGGAAGGCTGCAGTGGAGTTCTCAGAACAACCTTACATGTGTAATTTGTCAAGGACAAAAGCCACCAATCCCCAAGAAGCTGATAAAGGAGTGGAAAGTTCATTCTATTGCTTTGTCTCTGTCTGAATTGCACCTGTTCTGTTTATATCCAAAACTGTGCTGAATCTTACAGATATTGCTGTCTTATACAGGGTATGAGGACTCTGGGGAGGCAGATTTGCTATGTTATGATCCCACAGATGGAAAAAATTCTGCCAATTTATTTAAATAAGAGGCATAATTCACTACATCTTTATTCTAGGAAACCAAACTTTGTGCGATAGTAAGTTTTCAAAAGCACTAAAATTATATTTCAGCTATTTTTTATGTTACCAGTTGTGTAGACTTCTTATTTATTGTTTCTTTTGATACTGTTGGGAAGGAACCAGTCTTTATCTCTTGGTTGTCCTGAACTTTGAGCTGCAGGGAGCTAGGGCAGTACCTTCTTAATTTGTATATACACATTCCAGTCCATGGGTCCATGTAACAGTCAGAACAATTACTAAAGGGAACAGAAGTGATTTCTGTCACACAGAATACAGTCTGACATTGCTGACTTAGTGTCTTTCAGAAGTGTTGTTTACAGAGTCTTTCCTGACCAGTGACTAGGATCCCTACCTCATTTGTAATTGTATCCTTGCTTCTTATATGCCAATACTGTGGGGGTTTGGAGATGCAGAAATGTTATTTAGTCATGCACCACCAGACTAAACTCAAGTCACCACAAAGTGACCCAGCCCAGATCCATAGAGTGGTATCTAAATTTGTCATTTAATAGCAGATGTTTGGACATGGTAGCAGTAATAAGGGTGTCTTTGACAATCTGGGCAGTTTTGGTAGGGTTTCTTTCTCTAGAGAGACTTCTCCTATCTTTTTGTATCTTCTGTGGGAATGAGCTCTGCATAAGCCTCAATGGAGTTAGTCTGGTTCCAAGGGGAAATAGAAAAATGTTGCCTTTTATACATAGTCTAGCTTTTAATACATGTAAGAGTACAGGAAGAATTTCTAAGTATTTGAAGAATCCATGAAGGAAAAGGAAGCAATCCAAATGTATCTGCTGTCAGAATATCAGCAAATAACAGAAAGTCTCTATGCCTACATTTTCCTACCTCTGAGTCTCTAACCTATAGAGAAGAGTAGTGATACAGCTTGAAACATCATCTTAGGAACAAGGTCTAAGTGGAGATTAAACTGAGGATGTTATCAAGATGAAACTGAGCAACAGATGGGGCTGTGCACAGCCTGAGCTGGGGGGGCAGCCCTGCCCAAGGCAGGGGTTGGGGTGGATGGGCTTTGAGGTCTCCTCCAATCCAAACCATTCTCTGATTCTATGGTTCCAACATTTCTACTAATCTCTACTCTAATTCAGGGATTTCCAGTAGTGGAAGTGTAACAGCAGAACTTCCTCTTTCTATCTTGTGATTATAAGCTCTTGTCACATGTGCCCAGGGTTTCCAGGCTCCCTCTCCTGCAACCATGGGACTGGGAGACTGGATTTGGCAGGGCACGCAGCAGAATTCCTGTCTGTATGCCAGCAGTGATGGGAACAAGGGATATAGCTGTTATAGCTGCATAAGGTAAACAAAGAGAAAAACAACAACAAAGCTATTTCTGTGCCAGATGAATGTCACGTTTATTTTTTACTGCTTTATGGCTTACTATCCCACTATAGTATAAAATAAATATCCCTGTGGACCTGTGAATCAACCTTGCCCTTATTTTAATATAGGGGATTGTATTTATGTCTGTGAGTATAATAACTTGTCCTCGACTGAAGGAGCTCTGTGATTTTTCTTGCTCTTTGTTAAATTTATTTTTGAGAGGTACACTTGCTGCTATTTTGATACTTAAATTTTTTTTTAGCATTGTGCTGAATTCAACCTGATAGCAGTGAGAGCCCTAGGCAGAAAATACCAATTTTATGATTGTATGGTAGGCTTATGACACCTGAGTAAAATTTCCTTATTTGCTATTGCTAGTGTCATACACTGCTACAACTGAGCAAAAGTACTTTAGATGTTCATTGTGCATTCTTATTAATGAGACTTTCTTGCATCTGAGTCCTTGCAAATCCAAAGTTGATCAGTAGGAGATTAAAGGAAATATCAGAAAGGGATATTCTTAAGCAAGTTCTATGAGATTATAGGAATTTTTCTCTCTAAGAAAAAGACCATACATTTGGCAAATTACTAGGTTTTTTTCCCTATGTTCAGAAGTTTTTATTAAAAGTAATCAAAATAAGCCTGAAGACAAACAGCAAGAAGAGTACTCTGCTTTTCCAGTGGAGATAGTTCAGCTTTTGGTTATCACTTTTCAAATACTGTTAGCCATGAGAAAGCTATGGAAAAAACAGAGTCTGATGACTACGAGCAGTGATTAATGTAATTGCCTGCAGAACTAGGCTCCAGATATGTCTCTTATTTTCATCTTGTGGGCCCTGTTGGTTAAGGAAAGCTATCAGATATGTGTGTTTCCCCTCCAGATGTGTACTAGAACCACAAAATTATATAGGATCTAAGGGACCTCTGGAGGTCATTTAATCTAATGTCCTGTTCAAAATCAGGTACAGGCTAGGTCTGGTTGCTGAAGGCTTAACCAGTCACACTCTGAGTATCTTCAAGGATGATGGTCTCACAACCTTTATGAAAGAACCTATTCTAGATTTTGACTACAATTTTTGTTACAAGATTTTTTTTTTCTAACATCGAATCATAATTCCTCTTCTTGCAAGCAGTGTCTGTTGTCCTTTGTCTTTTTCTCTGTGAATCTTCAAGAAGTGATGAGTCTTGTTCTTCTAGCCTCCCACTAACCAATTGAATATACGGTCTGTTCTCCTTCCACCTTTTTAGTCTCTCATCCCAACACTGAACAAACACAGTTCTGTCAACCTCTCTTACATGTTTCTGTAGACGATGGCATAAAAAATAAAAGGATTTTGGAAATATGTGGTAGAAGGGAGAAAGGTCGTTGATGGGCTGCCCCATATTAGATCAGATATATCCTTAACATATATTAACTTATATCCTTGACACTAAAAATGTCAATATGTGTTGAGTGCAGGTTTAATTTTTCATTTGTTAAAAGTCTGTAGGAAAGAGAAGGGCTCTTCAGCCACAGTGCAGCCCAATGGAATACAGATTTTCATGTCTCCTAGTATGTGTTCATATCTTTCAGGTTCCCACAGTCACAGTGCTTTATGTATCAATATTGCACAGCAAGCAGATAGCTATTTTGATCTTCAGGCACAAATTGGAATATTTTTACCCTACATATTTTAAAATATTCCAAACAAATAATATTTATGTTTTGAATTATTCTCCCCACGGACATCAGCCTACATATTTAAAATCTAACCTCTTTTTTTTTTTTTTTCCATTTCTCAATCTTCTAGATTCCTTTTCCCTCTATTTCGTTGAAGATTACAATCTTTTCTATTTGAATAGAACTTGCAGCACACTATTGACTCTTTCATCAAGTTATGGAAGAAGTCAATTGGGCAGTCTTTCTTTACTCAACAAGAATACCCTCTGCACTGTGCTGGTCTATCGTGACATCCTGCCAATATTGCTCCCCTCTGCTTATAGCCCTTCACTGAGTTCATTACTGCTCTAACCTGCCATTCCATGCAAAACAAACTGCAGTACATTTCACTCTTCAAATAAACTATTAACCTGTATTCTTAGGGAAACTTTTCGAGCTGTGTCCTACAATATAGATTGAGAATATCAGTAGAAATGAGCTCAAAGAAGTGTAAGGAAATATTACCAAGAAGTTAGGAATTAATGTTAAAGCATTACATGTCCTCTCCAGATTGATGCAGCTATATCCCACTTAAAATGTCAGTACATATTCAGACACCATCTTCAGAGAACTTCTACTATATGCATACATGTATATATAGAATTATGTTAATAAGATCAGCCATTTCTGTCTTTGCTCTGAATACTTTTGAGAAAGTGTAGGTGGTTTTCTGTAGTATGATGAATACCTTTTCAAATTAAGAGATTGTAAAGAGTAGATTCACCAAAGAAGGGCCATCAAATGATATCCAGACAAAACAGTGAATGACTGCATTTCTTTGTGCATGGTTACTTCTTTTCCCTTTTCTTCAAGATATCTTGCTGTTTGTTTAAAAATCCCACTAGAAGAGTTTTTCTGTTAAACAGACAGAAACAGCCATACTGGATTGGACAGAAGATGCCTTCGGGTTAAGTCTTCATTGTCTTTTGAGATGAGACTTAAAGCAACCTTACAGCCAGTGTGCTGTGCCACATGGACTCACTCACGCTCAGCCACAGGCACATCAATCACACATCAGCCTTTCAGGGACATGCAGGCAAACTCCGAGCATGCCTCTGGGTCCTGCACTGCTCACTCATTTAGAGCAGGCTGTGGGATCTAAAGATGTGTAAAGCAGTTGGTATCCCATTTCTTAGAATCATAGAATAATAGAATAATTTAGGTTGAAGGTGACCTTTGGATGTCATGTAATCCAATCTGTTGCTCAGAGACGGTCTGATTATATCAGTTTGCTCAGGGAGGTTTCTAGTTGAGTATTCAACAACTCCAAGGCTGGAGATCCCAAAAGCTGTCTGAACACATGTTCCAGTTGTTTGACTATCCTTATAATGAAAATATTTTCCTTATATCTAATTGGAATTTCCTGTGTTCCAAACTCTGCCCACAACCTCTTTTCTCCCTGCTGTTCTGCACATCTATTAAGAATTTTGCTCAGCCTGGCTCCACCTGCTCTGAATCTTCTGTTCAGGTACCAGCTTGCTTGTTCCTCCTAATCTAGTTTGTCTGCAGTCTTGCTGAGAATGCATATTGTCCTGCCATTGGGGTTAATAATGAGGACATTGAACAGTATGAACTTCAGTGTCAGCCCCTGAGGGGTGCTGTAGTTTCTGGCTGCCAGTTGGACTTTGCACTGCTGATCACAACATTTTGCTATGTTGTCTTCCCAGGGACTGAACTGAGACTGACCAGCCTTTAAGTGACCTGGATCCTTACGCCTGCAATTCCTGAAGCTGGATGAAGACCTGCTAAAATGTTCTTGCCCTGAGGCTCCTGTGGTTAACAATTATTTTATTCCTTATACCTAAGAACTTACAAACTTCATAGATAGTGTATCTAGACTTCCATTAAATAAAAAATGCTGCAGATTTCTTGGCTCTAAGAGTAAATTGGGTTAGCAAATTCATAGGTCTGAAACTATGCCTGTCGATTGTTGTTCCTGAATATGAGCCAGTACCGATTTTTAGATGTTCTGCTTCTCACTAACACATCTTTATTAGGTTCCTTCAGAATCCCTTGCAATCTTCTCTGATCTTGCCAAATGAAATAATTTTCAACCATCTGCAAAATTAATTGACTGACTCACTGTTCACATTTTTTTTCTCAGTGATTGTACTCATACAAAACACATGGGGTTCTATCAGACGTTGGTCCTATCATGTTCCCTGAGATGCTTTAAAAGACTGTTTTTATTTAATTTTTACAAGATTAACTTATATTGAAATAAAACTCTATGATCTGCATTTCTCCAGTTCCCTACCTTTTCTTTTTCCTTTTTTTTTTCTAATAGCTGGAACAGTTGTTACCCTGCAGGTCTCCAGTGGAGCTGCTGATTTTAACCAGAGACGGAATGTTTTAATAGCTGTTAAATCCTTTCTGTCTTCAGCACCTGCAGAGCTTTGGATAGGTACCAGCTAGTCCTAGTGAGTTGTTTGCCAGTTTGTTCCAGCCTCGTTTGCTGTACTTTTCATCTTCAGTCTCTGTTTGAGGCCTATCTTCATTACTTGAAATTACTGATGCTGGATTGGTGAATGAATACTTTTGTTGTGACATGGTGGGAAGGGATTATTCAAAGAATTCTGTAAGTTTATTTACATTTTTGTTGTCTTTTAGTTCGTGGTCATCTTGGGCTTGGAGATAACTAATTCACTTCTGACTTCCTGCTTCCGTAATACCTAGAAAGTTTCATTGGGTTTGTTGTATCCCTTGCAGTTCTTCTCCAAATTCCTGCTTTGCTCTTCTGTCTTCTTTTCTGCACACTGTCACTAATGATTTTCCCTTTCCTGTTGACTTCTCTTCTCTTGGGTCAGATTTCTTTCTTCTCAATGAGACTAAGTGCACTTCAGTAGATTTTTAACTGTTTTTACTTTTCTAGCTAACTTCCTCAGCTACTGGCTTATATTTCATATTAGTCTTTCTTATGTATATATATATACATAAGATTCATTGTATCATTTTTCCCACAAAGCAAAACTTCTAAGATACTTCTGTTACTGCACAAAAAAATCCAGCTTTACATAATGTTTTGTGGAAAACCCAGCTAATCGTGAAATCTTTAGCTGTCAAGAAACGTGTTGCTCAGTCCAATAAAGCTACTTCTGTTAATTAAGGATTCCGTTAATTAAGCATTCACTTCATCAATGGAGACCACAGTGGAAGTGTCAAGAGATGAGGAAGTGAGAGATTTTCCAGCAAGAAATGTTTAAAGCAGTAACCCTGCAGTCAGCTTTAACAATAACTAGGGAATTTCAAAGCGCTTGACAATGGCCTTTAGGGTGAAGGATGAATACTGAGGGAGGAAAAAAGAAGCCACACTTGTGTAAAAACAGGATTTGGATTTATAGATTGCTACAGGCTACTGAAGATGCTTACGTTCTTCAGTTTCTATAAATCTTTCTGTGTGAACTTGTTCATCCAGATGGAGACTCAGTAATGGTACTGATACTGCAACCTGCAGAGTAGAGCTGTAGATTACTTTCTTAAAGATTACTTGTGAACTTTTGTTATAATTTCAGAGATCCACATATATTCATGATCTTTAAGAGTGAAGAAACCCTTTATTTATAGCTAGAAGATAATACTTTCTCAGCACCAACCCTCACGTACCAGATTTATTTCTCTAGCTTTGTTATTCTTGGCAGCAACTGAAACCCACAAGGACTTCCTCTTCATAATCTGCAGCTTTCACTGCCCTGCAGCAATTCTGAGTACTTAACAAGTACGTTTCTAAACCAGACGTAGACAGGAGATGTATTTACGATAAAATGAAATTGCCAAAGGAATTCTGAAAGCTGAACAAGCTATCACTTTCTTTCTTTCCCCAGTTCCGTCACAGTATGATGAATCATAAATCAAGTTATCTTTTATTCTCTTGGAAAAGCTTTTGTAGCTACAAAAGCTAGTGGCTGTAACACAAAGGCAGCTCATCCCTCCTGCTAGCCTTTCATTCAGTTGATACCTATGCCACTGGGTCTACCCTGAGGTCAAGTTGAGTTCAAGCTGGGTTTTCACCCTTCTAATTTTCTCCCTGCATATCCTAATAACTTCTCTGTGCTCTCCCTGAATTTCCCATCCCTTCTTCCACAGGAATAAGGTTCTTCTTTTCTCTTGGAGCTTCAGGAAAAGCTCCCTGTTCATCCACGCCGGTGCTCTTCCCCACAGGCTCATCTTGCAGCTCAGGGGGATGGGCTGCTTTGCACCTTCAAGACCTCCTTCTTGAGGAGGGACCAGCTTTTCTGGACCCCTTTACCTTTCAGGAAATAATCCAGGTATGTATGGGGAGGCCTCTCAAGCTATGCGAAACACAGTTTGATTTCACTGCAAAGGAAAGTGTGCAGCATGCTTCACAGCTGGAAGGATCACATTTCCTTCCTCAGTGAGTGAAGCATTCAGAATTAGATGTGGTGCCAAGGACAGCATCCGGACAGGGAGAGCTGGCGTGAGGAGTCTTACAAAACGCATGCAGTGCTGCTTGTAACTGATGCTGAGTTTGGTCTGTGGTACAGCTCAAAGTGGTGGTTGCAAAAAATGTGAGGCGAATTAATGGGGAATTTAAGCAAGAATTATCAAATCAGAAATGGATAATTCCAGACAGCTGATGAAAGAAGGTTTCACACAAACAGTTCACCTCATCTCATGCTTAATGGTTGGGCTTCGATGTTAGTGTAATTTTTCCTCCTTTGCCTAACAATTATTTATATTAATACTGAGATGATACTGCAGTCGTGCTTCTGAATCTTCCAACCAAATCCTTGTTTAATATCATAGGCAGTGTTTCAGCCAGGTTTTCCCAAGAGAGTAGCTCTACTTAATGAAACAATTAAATTTAAATTTGCTTGGTGTCCTAAAAGTCCTCAACTGGATTTCAAGCTTATAAACACAGTGGGAAGAAAATGATTCCTGAGAAATGAGAATGGAGTCAAATTGGGGATAAATACTCTAAGTAGTAATCTCAGCCACAAATCCTGTTTCAGGAGCAGAGAGAATGCAGGCAAGGTGGTGATCCAGACTGACAAGAAATAAAACTGGCAATACTGGTTTATTAAGTCTAGCACAAGCATGTTAATCAAAGTCAGTGAAAGAAAAAAGGAGTTGCTGGACTGAAGTGATAAAATCAGATACAAAATCTGATTTGCTAAAACAAATTTAGCAAATTTAAGGCAAAATTTCATTGTAGGGAGCACGGTCACAAAAAGGTAGAGAGTCCTGTGCTCACTTACACTGAAGCAAAAAGCTGTGTAACACTGAGGGAGAAAATCAATATTATATAGGAATAAACAAAAAGAATATGTGTCAGCAGTAAGTCCTTTCATTGTGTTTGAACTATAGGAAGCTGTGGGGACTGCATTGGGATTTGAATGCTAACTGCATTGCAACTCTTTTCAGGTTAAAGGTAAGGATCACCCCAGACTGTCTGACTTTCCCACTGCATTCACATCAGTGCATATAAAAGCAAGATAAGAGCTATGCCTGAATCATCGAAACATATAATCATTAACGGGTTGGAAAAGACCACTAAGATCATCTAGTCTAACCATTCACTTACCACCACTTAAACTATTTTAGGATATTCTATTTTAGGAGAGCCTTAGTCAATGTCTTGCTAGTTCATACTTGCCTTCTGCAACACTTTTTGAAGAAATAGTTTAGTAATAAATTCTGATGGGGGGACATAGCTCTGGTCTTTGGCACTATGTCTGACATTTTCCTTAACTTGCTAGCAGTACCTTACTCCCCTCCCTTATACTTAGTCTACCAAGCTTTCTCCCTGCTCTGATCCAAAGGATCACTGCATTTTCTGTTGTATGTGGCCCGAATCTTGGTCTTCAGCAAAATACGTATTTCTGTGTAGATGTTCACTGTTCCAATTGGTCTTTTCCATGGAAAGGATGACTAGGTTCAAATGAAAAGATTTTTTTAAAGTTTTTTTCTATGCCATATTTTGGCCCATGGAAAGGATGGAATAATGCTGCTCCACTGCCACACTTCTGCTGCTTTTGAGTTGTGTCAGGGAAGATATGCTGCCACAGTGAGACCAGGCGTGAAGGGCTCTTGCCCTTGCAGTCCCTGTAAAGATGGGAAACAGATCTGACTGTCAATTCTTTTTCTACTATTTTGTAACTGCTGGAACTTTTATTTTTTGATGCAGATGCTCTTACTAAAACCTCTGTCAGTTGCCATCCCTAGGGAAGCGGTAATACTTGGCTGAGAGTAGAAAAGGGAAACCTCAGTTAGGGAAAGCGAGAAGCCTGGGGCAGCGAGGAGTGGGAGCACCCACCATAGATTTTCCTGCTGGAACTAGCAGGGAAAGGCTTCATGCACTTCTCTTTCTGCTCCCTCTTTGCTGAGTGGGAGGCAGAACACTTCTCCCCAGACATCCCCTGGTGCCTTCTGACGTGTCCTGTGCGTCACCTCTGAAGCACACAGCAGTCCCTGCAGATGAGGAGAGCTGTCCTTCCATGCTTTCTTGGGGGCGTTCGAGCAGATTGCATTCTTCAGGGTGGTCAGTTTTTGTCCTCAGTTACCAAGAACAGCTTTACAAGGTTACTCAAACGGTGGTCTATCCAGAGGAAATCATGTGTAATTTGTGATGGCACTGTGACTGACTCAAGTGGGTTTTGAACGTTCAGATATGGTGTTACTGAATCTGGCTTTTGTTGTCCAATACAGTTTCTTTTCAACACGGGCAGAGTGTTGAAATATTTCTTCAGTACACTGCATCTTTGACATCACACAGGCAAACAAGAACCTTACAGCTCCTCCCTTCAAATTCATGACAATTATTTAAATATCACAAGAAACATCACAAGAAGGATTGTATTTTTCTTTTTTTTTTTTTTTTTAATATATATTTTTTCTCTGTTTACAGCCTTTAAATTTATGGCTATGGGGTCTGACTCCAAGTGGCAGCTAAGTCCCCACTCAGTTTCTCACTGCTTACCTGCAGTACTTGGGAGAAAAAATTGGAAGAGCAAGAGTAAGAAAAGATTATGGTTCAAGACAAAGACAGTGTATGTATCCCCAGCTTTTATGGTTGAGCATGACATCATATGATACGGAATTTTGTTCAGCTGGAGTCAGCTGTCCCCTCCCAGCTTCTTTTGCAGCCACAGCATCCTCACTGGCAGGGCAGTATGGGAAGTTGAAAGTCCATGACTTGGTGTGTGCACTGCTCAGTAGCAATCAAAACACTGCTGTGCTATCAACATTATTTTCATCCCAAATTCAAAACACAGAGCTACCCCAACTGCTATGAAGAATATTAACTCTGTGCTACCTGAGACCAGGACACCAGGGGCTGCTGGTCCCTTTCCCAGCAAGACAACAGCAGGTTGGGCTTCAGCCCTTCACAGCCCTGCCAGGTCAGCCCTTTGCCCAGCTGAGCCCACCTGTGGTCCAAACCCATCCCAACTTGTGTGCCTGTCCCCCCGCAAGGAGACTCCACATCCAAGGTCTGCACCACTGTCCCTGACTGCCTTCCTGTGCTTGGGAACATAGGATGGGATCAGATTGCCAGGGCCTGCCCTGAACTCCCCATGGGGAGCCCCCAATACTCTTGTCTTACAGGGTGCTCCTGGCCCATCTTCCCATGCTGTGTCACTGTGTGGCAGAGAACTCTTTCATCCTTTTAAAAATATTGTTGTTGTTTTCAGCTTTTGTTTGTTTTTTACTTTCTACATCCAAGCTGTGTTTCTTGCCCAAGCATGAACCTTAGAGATGAATCTTTCAAAACAACAGAAAATAAAACCATACTTCACAGCAAAATTGTGTTTACACTTGTGAATATGTTGAAAAAAAGGCCAACTTTCAAGAAAGAAAGAAATTCAAAGGAACACAAGAGACACAGGAATAGTCTGTAGACAGAAATATGGCCTACACTTATGTATGAATGGGAAAATACTTCTTCTAATATAATATGTAAATAATTATAGATGACGACCCCTAAGAAATATCTTACAAACAGTTGCTTTTTCCAACACCCTCTATTTGGTTTGTTTAGGTTGTTGTTTTTTATTCAGTTTTTATGTCTCCTGGACTGGATCTTATTGCCTTCTCAGAGCTGAACATTTGAAACATATCATTAAAATATTCCTTCTGCTAGATCTTTGAGAGTGAACACTCAGCTTCTGCAAATCCCCATTAGTTCTAATATTTTAAGTGGCTGTGGAAGTTTGTTCTGCCGTGTCACATGCACAGTGTGTAAAGTGCCAGTATGAAGGGTCAGGCTGTGTCAGGTAGAATTCCCAGTCCGAACTGAATGTTGTTCAGTTTTCAAACTGCCCACAAGCATTTTGAGAAATGACCTTTCAGTCGTGCTTTTAAGCAGGAATCTTCAGACTGTCCAACTCGATCCACCAGCCCTCACAACATGGATATATAAAAGCTGGGGCCAGGACTTCGTTCCAAACTACAGGATATTTTAGTACTGCTCATCAAAGTCCCTGGTTGCTCTTACCAGTGTCGTGCACACCATGTTCTTAGAGAACAAACTTCTAAACAACTTAGCTGGCCGTTTCAGCATGTTCTGCTTCTCACTTGAGTTAACCATTAAAGAAGGGGCTGAACAAAGGACATTATTTTCCTACTGATGGCAAACAAATCCAAAGAGAATGATACAACAGAATTGACAAAGCAGCCTGAAATAGAAAGAAAGAGAGCTCTGACACTGATGACTCAAAACCAGGAAATGCTCCAAATTTCAAAGCCAGTGTAATTTGAAAACTGTGATGAAATCAGAGGAGTATGTTTGCACATTCAGCAAAAAATACCGTGATTACCTCTTTCTTGACGATCTGCTGCTTCAATGCATACTTGAGTAAGATCATGTGCATTCATAGCAGTACATAGTTTGAGCAAATGAGTTTCAAAGTACAAAGCTAAATGTTTTCATAATTCAGTATTTTGGGATGAACATAGTGCAAATGAGACCTAGAAGATTACTTCTCTAGAAACATAGTCCATTTCTTTTGTTACATTTTGGCTTATTGAAGGATACAGGTAAGATTGCATGTTACAATTGTTACTGGAGCATGTATTTTAAATAAAATGTCTATTTAAGTTTAAAAAATATTTTACCTTTTTTTTTTTTTCAGTATTGAAAAGATATTATGCTGTTTTGTGTATTCTGGGCTGTCATTTATTCACACTTTTATGTACCTCTGACTGCAATTCCTGCATATATTAATTCTCTCTTCAGCAGCTTCATCTGCAGGAAAAAAAATGGCAGCACAAGAGTTGTCCTATCTGCAAATTTTGCAAGGAGCAAAATTTGTAGAGCAAATTCTGAAAAACATTTCAATACAGTTTTCCTTGTGCGACATCTAATATTGCTAAAAGCAGTGTTTTGTTCCCATTTCTAGGGATTTCTTTACAGTATCAGGGAAACATCAGCTGCACTTCCTATGTCTTGTAATTTTTACTCCTTAATTGAAGTTGCTGCTATATGGCTTCTCCTGGAAGCTGTTAGCACTGTCTGTGGTCTCTACCAGCGTCATGGTTTGGAAGGTACGACATTTTTGGCTTAATGGAAAGAAAGCACATGTAGTAGATGTAGAAAGTCATGCTTCCATATTCTGATAGCATTTGGTTACAGGATGGCAGCCCTTTGGCACTGTGCAGCTGGGTGTGATTTAGAAAGAAGTTTGCCGAGGCATCTCCAGACAGTGTGGGAAATTCAGTTCACAAAGGGCTTAGAAATGAAGGATGTATATTCCTGTTCCCTTTTTCTGTTGCTTTGCTTTTCCTTGGCAGTGTGAAAGTAGGAAACAGTAACGGAAGGAACAAAAACCTGCAGATGATGTTCTTGCAAACAAAGTACGCTCGTGTTACTCTTGAGATTTTCACCTTGCAGATTGCTGAGTAGAATTCAGGTGCTTATGCATGAATGTCTGGTACTATTTTAGATGCCTTGGGACACCTGAGACATTCAGAAGCCTGCAAACATGCCATGGATCCTACGGAAGATCTTTTGGAGAGAAAGTTATAGGCCAAGAGAAAAGCTAGGGAGGCTTAATTGGTGTTAGATGTCCTGTGTTTATTTGAAAGATTCCTGTCTACACTGCATCTCAGGTGAGTGTCCTGTGTCTGAAAGGAGAGGGCAAAGAGTAGAGAAGGGAGGTTCACATGTATGTATTGGTAGAACATGTTCTGTAGATTGTAGGTAAATTGGCTCTTATCTTCACCATCACTGCTAATAAGAAAACAATTTTGCATTATATAGCATTATATGAGTGTGCCTTTCAGTGCATGGATTGTTCTTACCATGTTTGCTCTGAAAACTTGCCCCTTGCTCTCTTTCCCCAGGTCAAGAGGTACTGCTTAAAATGGAGATTGCTTATGTTACCTGAAAGCAAGTAAACTGTGTTACAAATACTGATGAAATGATTTAATCTTATTTATTCATACAAATACAATTAAGCCACTTTTCTCTACTCTACGCTCTAATCCTCACATTGACACAGAGTCAGTGGGACAGTTGTTATTCTGGGGTTTGCTATCTGATAGAATAAAAAAATAAAGGAATTATTCATTACAGAATGGTTTCTGATCAGTGAAGCTCTGACTACCTGTTCTCTTCAGCTGTACTGTATTCTCATGTCAGGAGTGAGAAAATACAAATTTGTCCATTTCATCTCCCTTTTGGGAACAAAAAAAGTTGTAGCAATTTTTGTTTGGACGTGTGCTAATTTTTCTTCCTGATCTAGGACAAAATGGTTTGGAAATGGCTTTAACAGAGTGCTTTGGAAACTGTTCCCAGCTAACGAAAGCTATTAAGTAGCCAGATCTAGCTCAAGGAGGATGGCTTTGGTAACCTGTGTAGAGCAACATGCTGGTTTTGCTTTGCAGTATAATTAGTCTCTGGATGAGGCACCCTGCTTTTATTTTAGAAGTAAAATATATGTGTGGTTTATGAAAACCAAGCATCTGCCACAGAGACACTAAAATATGTACCTGAAAATATCTTCTGCTAATACACTGCTAACTACATTAAACAAATTAACAACGATCCAAACTGACATTTTAACACTGAAATTATGGTTACCTGTCACTCATAACTCATATATCTTCCCGTTAACTATACTTCTGATATACAGAACTTACTTGCTTTAAAAATATATCTTTCATGTTTCTGAATCATCTTTTCATCTACTGACCACAAGACTTGCTTCACTCCCAGAATGAGCAGATCTCATACATCTTTCTTCTCAATTCTTTTCTTCTTAATTTCTTCTTAATTTCCTTCTTAATTGTATAGGATTGATTCCTCTTTATCATTGCTCAGTGATGTCTACCCTAGAAAAACGTAAGACCAGTTTGTCACCTGTCAAATGCTAACAGAATAAGAGACACTGATTGATGGAACGATGACCTGAATCTCCCCACATATGCTGAAACTGCCTTAAATATTCTTTTGGCCACGGTATTTACAAGAAAAAATGCTGAAACATACCAATAAAGGAAAGGAATATGAAGGGCAGACTGACTTTTCTGCTGGTGGTTTTCACTGTACAAAAAACTTAACTCCCCAGGCGGTGATACCTTGTACTGATGAGAAGCACCGTTATCCAGTGTCTTTCTTAACAGCATAGGAAGCTTTCTTGAAGTTTTAGCTTTCTCTCTCCTACTAATTGAAACTAGCAAACACAACTAATGCATTTGATAATTAAATTGCCAAGTTACTTCATGGGAAACCGCTTACACTACTTCAGCTTGTGTTCAAATCAGCAACCTGCTGGAGAAACTTGGTGTCTTTTCATCATTCTGTTGTCAAAGGGCAAACTTGGAAAACAAACTGAAACATGCATGCTGGCTTTCTGTCACTGAATAGGCGGTAGCCAAAAAGTGAATGCTGACACGGACTTAAAGATTGGAGATCTTGAAAGTGAGGGAGGCACGTTTTCCTAAGTTTTCATTAGAACTCTCTAATAAGGTAAGGCAAGGCTGCACTTACAGGCACTGACATTGTTGAAAACAGCAATAATTTCTTTTGAGAGTCAGAGTTGTAGTTCATGGGAGGAACTACTCTTAAAATCACCTCGTCTGAATGGAGTTTGATAGCTGGATGAGTTAATGGTGTGAATTAAGTTTCTGTCTGTACATTCCCTTTTATTTATTTGTTGATTTATTTGGTATGCTTTTCAGGGAGGAAGAGGCAGTAGGACAAGACTAGCTGTTTTAACATCAGGATGTGAAAAATAGCCACCAAATAACTGCAATAAATTATTCATCTTGTCCAGTGAGCAGCACTATGGAACCATCTTCAGTGAGAAAATAGAGATTCGTAAATACAGAACATTTCACAAGGATTATATTAAGAAATCTTTGAAAATAAATCTGTTTCAACTTCATTTAGAATAAAAAATGTCTGCATTTTTTATGCTGCATGGTAATGGTAAACTTGAGACACACACAAAATGAACATACTTATACATGGATAATAAGCCATGGTGCAAATGAGTAATCTTTTTTTAAAAGAAATTGATTATTTTTCACTGAGGGCATTCTGAGTCTCCATTCTAGAAAACTGTGGCTCTCATTTCAGTACGATTTTAATTGCAAAGTCTCTTTCAGCAGAAAAACAATGAACTGCTTGACAGGTAGATGAAGTTATGTGATTAATGGAGTTGTTACCTAGAAAGGGAAATATTCTACGACATTAGAAGTCTAGCCTGTTTCTGTTTGCATATTTGGCAGCCTTAAAAAAAAAGACATTAACTAGTGCAGTTATGTCAGTGGGGTTATGTCATGTTGTATGGGGACACCAGTGTTCTTCCCTATATAATATTCTAAGGTTAAAAAGGAGAGGGAGAGAGAAAAAAAGATAAAACCAAGTTGTTTGTTTTTGCTGTTGTAGTGTTTCTTTTAGTGCATAAATTAAAACATAGTTCTTCATGATGCTTTAAGACCTGTATGTGAATAAAATGTATTTATGAATAAATGTATTTATGAATAAAATGTATGTGAATAAAATGTATCATAGAATCATAGAATAGCCTGGGTTGAAAGGGACAATGATCACACAGTTTCAACGCCCCTGCTATGTGCAGGGCACCAAGGACTCAACCAGGCTGCCCAGACCACATCCAGCCTGGCCTTGAATGCCTCCAGGGATGGGGCATCCACAGCCTCCTTGCTCTTCTCCAGTGTGAGAAATGCTGTTGCTGGGCTATCTTTGAATTTGTTCTGTGTCTTCACGATGTTGTAGTGAGGCCAAATATCTGCAAACCTGTCTAATTAAGCGTGGCTGACAGCTGCTTTGTGCTTCTGGAAGTCTGTAGACCCACTAAATCTAACTGGTAGCACAGCGTAGTTGTGAGAGATGTGTGAACTTGTAGCCTAATTCCACCCTTAGCTGTGTAGCCCATCTGCCAGTGCTGAGAGTGGCTTCTGTTACTGTTGGTTCACATCTCATGCTGTTGCCAAAATAATGCAAAGTTAGAAGTATTGACGTATTTTTTCAAGGAGAATGTTAACATTTTTACAAAACCAATCAATCAATCAATCAATCATAACAAGAGATTTGAACTCTTCAAATCAAAATAATTCCATGATGTCTCATGGAGGCTGCAGTTTAGTTGCCTTAAATTTTCGTTCTTCTGAAGATGACTTTTCTGAGCTGCATGTATCCAGAAGCAAAAGCCGACTCCGGGAGAAAAGTTCATCACGGCTGTTGATGGCTCTAAGACCAAGCTGAATCAGTGAAGGTGGCCAGTGACGGAGTATTCGGACAGGAGACAATTGAAATCCAGCTTTGAAATTGCTCAGCACAGACATCTGAAAGAAACTGGGTGTAATCAATTGAGTTCTCTCAGTATTTGTAAGATTCTCAAATAATTGTTTTTGAATAAATTGGAAATTTAAAAATAAGCATTTCAGGTACCACTGATTATTGTCACGACTTTGAGAGAAAAGTGTTAAGTGAAGAATAGATTAGGCTGAAAAGCTGTCAAACGTTTAATATAAAGTAACCTGTTTCAAGCACAAGCATTATATATTAGCTATCATTTCCTATTTGTAAACTTCTAAATATGTCCAGATTTGCTGCCAAGATAAGTAGAGCTAGCAGATAAATATCTCTGTGGCCATCTGAGTTGCCAAGAGATATTGCTGAGTTTTGAACGAGCGTCGGCCACTCAGTGAGGAACCACCCACAGCTCAAACATGGACCAGATTCTCTCAGTGGTACTCACGTCTGACTGCACCACTGAGGAGCCTCCAAATTTAAGGCATCTACAGCAACGACATTTGATTGTCTAAATGTAAGTGTCTAAATCTAGAGCTGAGCTACACAGCTTCTGGTCTGAAAGACTGCTAAAATTAAAGCCTGCCACCAAACACTCTCTGCCAACATATTATCTCATGACACATTTTGTCATAAACGCTAGGGATGTGAGGAATTTAAGGGGGAAAAAGAGATGTGTAGATGTGTCATAGTTTCATGAGAGACACATGCACTTAGACTGCTGAGGTAAACTTTTACAATTCATAACTCAACTAGTTTTTCAATTCTGAAAGCCATTCAGGCTTTCAGACCCTTCAGTAAGGGTGATGGAGCACTGGAACAGGTTGCCCGGAGAGGCTGTGGGGTCTCCTTCTCTGGAGACATTACTCAAAGCCTGCCTGGATGCGTTCCTGAGTGACCTAATCTAGGAGTTCCTGCTAAGGCAGGGGATTGCACTAGATGAGCTTCCCAGGTTCCTTCCAATCCCTGTCATTCGGTGATTCTGTGAGTCTCTTGTTGGGATGGAGAAGAGACAGCAGCTATTAATAGGAAGACTGGTAAAAAAATACCCTTTTCACATCTCAGCCAGGATTCTGGCATTTATTTATTTTTAATAAATGATACAATTTTCTCTTTCTTCTCTCTTCTCTTCTCTTCTCTTCTCTTCTCTTCTCTTCTCTTCTCTTCTCTTCTCTTCTCTTCTCTTCTCTTCTCTTCTCTTCTCTTCTCTTCTCTTCTCTTCTCTTCTCTTCTCTTCTCTTCTCTTCTCTTCTCTTCTCTTCTCTTCTCTTCTCTTCTCTTCTCTTCTCTTCTCTTCTCTTCTCTTCTCTTCTCTTCTCTTCTTTTCCCCTCCTTCCCTTTTCCCTTCCCTTTTCCTTTCCCTTTTTCCTTCCCTTTTTCCTTCCCGTTTTCCTCTACTCTCATTTTAAATTTCTCTTTTTCATTTCCATTTTCCTTCCCTCCCCGTTTCCTCCTCATTCCCTCTTCTTTCCCTTTTCCCTCCTCTCCTCTCCCTTCTCCTCCCCTTCTCTCCTTTCATTTCCTTCCATTTCCTTCCTTCTCTTCTCTTCTCTTCTCTTCTCTTCTCTTCTCTTCTCTTCTCTTCTCTTCTCTTCTCTTCTCTTCTCTTCTCTTCTCTTCTCTTCTCTTCTCTTCTCTTCTCTTCTCTTCTCTTCTCTTCTCTTCTCTTCTCTTCTCTTCTCTTCTCTCTCTTTCTCTTTCTATTTCTCTCCTCTCCTCTCCTCTCCTCTCCTCTCCTCTCCTCTCCTCTCCTCTCCTCTCCTCTCCTCTCCTCTCCTCTCCTCTCCTCTCCTCTCCTCTCCTCTCCTCTCCTCTCCTCTCCTCTCCTCTCCTCTCCTCTCCTCTCCTCTCCTCTCCTCTCCTCTCCTCTCCTCTTCTCTCCTCTCCTCTCCTCATTTTAAATTTCTCTTTTTCGTTCCCTTTTTCTTCCCTCCACTTTTCCTCCTCATTCCCTCTCCTTTCCCTTTTCCCTCCTCTCCTCTCCCTTCTACTCCCCTTCTCTCCTTTCATTTCCTCTTTCTTTTTTCTCTTCTCTCCTCTTTTTCCTTTCTTTTCCTTTTCTTTTTCTTCCTTTTTCTTCTACTGGCTCCACCGTTGAAGGCAAAACTCTCTTATTCTCTTCCACGTCTCACTAGAAAATGGAGAGTCTCACGTTGTGACTGAGTAATTTTCACCTCAAACAGACTTTGAGAGGAAAAAAGAAAAGCTGCCTCCTCCCTGGATCCCTCTGGCAGAGGCAAGCTACAACCACAGCAAAGGCAGGAGTGCCAGTACCTGTCTGTGGGTCCAGGCAGCCGGGAGAAGTTGTTCATCACGGCCTCAGTGTGACAGCGGGTGAGGATGACCACCGCCTGGCACAGGAAGGGCACGAACGTGCTCTGCTGCGCAGATGACGCGCAGCTGCGCAGGATGTAGAGGATGGGTGGCACCTGGAAGAAGAAGGGGAGAAGGAATGACTTGCTGCAGCCTGGACTCTGCAGGGCCTAACCATGGACATTCATAAGCCTAAATTTCAAACCAGCCACCGTGTGCAAGCCCTGGCTCTGCGCTCAGGCTGTGCTTCTTTAGTACCAGAGGCAGACGGCACAGGGCATAGTGCAACAGCCAGAAAAAAACCAAGACACGTGGAAGGAAGAAAGTCTCTTACGTTCCAACAGATGTCCTTCCCGTGCATCTGCAGAAAGGTGGTCATCCACTTCCCAGCAGCACGCACGCGCACTCCTGTGGCTTTCCGGATGGTCTCCTTGATGGCCATCATGAAGTCGACGGTGCGTTCGACGGGGAAGTTTCTGCACACGATCTGCAGAGAGATGAGAAGCAGGAGAGATCCCATCACTGCTCTGCGCAGCTCTTCAGAACACAAAGCAGTCTGGAGGGCATTCTTAGTTCGGTGGCTTGCCGGCCATTCACAGCGCTCCTGCTGTCCGTACCCTGCTATTTACACGGAAGGCGGTTGAGCCTTCGCTCAGCTTCTGCACCCATGGTGTTTGCTTACATGAAAGCCTACCTCCCAGCAGCCACGGTCACACATGCACACAAGTGCACACACACACACACACACACACATCATGGAGGCAGCCCCTTGCACTGCGTGCCTGAAGGCCAGACATAGCTCAGAGCCTCCTGCTACTTGCTGAGAAAAGCGGTCTCAGGGTGACAGCTCATTTTGGAAACGGTGTGAAAGGCTGGGAGCAGCATAGAGTCGTGCAGAAGCCTCCGCACAGAGATCCCACCAGCCCTTTTTGGGTCCACTTACCATGGCCATTTTGGACGTGGTCTGGAGCTGAGAGACAGTGCTGCAGGCATGCAGTCCCTCAGACAGGCTCCCGATGTCTCTTGGCTCTGTGACTCCGTTGGCTGCTTTGGCTGGAAAGAGCCCAGGGAGAAAAGGGAAGTCATGCTTCTGGAAATGGAACCGCTCTCCACGGGGGAGAGGCAGAGGACAGGGTGGGGACAAGAGGAGAGCTGTGCACGGTGCCTCTCCCTCCTGTAAACAGGGCCCAGCCCGTGGGGCTCTGGCAGTGCTACGGAGGAGGGCGGAGGGCTGGTGCAACCTGCTGTGCTCACCTTGGATTCGGAGAAGGGAGCTCAGACACGTGACAGCCAACTGGCGGGATGCGGGCATGGGGTCGCACGTCAGAGGCGCCAGCAATCCCACCAGGGAGCCAAAGTGCTCGCAGGCATCTGCTCTCTGCAGGGGTGAGAGGCAGGAAGAAAGCTGTAGACGGCCCCGGCTCTCCCTAGCTTCTCCGCCTGTGCCTTCCTCACGCCGTGACACAGCACGCACAGCTGGGCGGAGCTCACCTTCCAGCTCAGGGGCACTGGGGAGGGAGCAGGGGGCACGCGGTGGGGTCGTTACTCACTCGAAGCTCTTCACAAACAGCCAGCAGCTGGGAGCAGGTCTGCAGGGCCCTCTTGCGCTCCCACACGTTCTCCGCTACCATTGATTTCTGCAGGACCTGGGGTAGAGCATCTGTCTCACTGAGGACGTCTTTGCTTTCCCTCCTGCCGCCCCTCTCCCTGTCCCTCCTTCCCCAGCACTTTTGATAGGCACCATGCTTTCTCCCTTGCCCCACACATACTCACATGCACTATGTTGTGAAAGAAGCCGCCGGTGGGCTCTGTCTCGAGCAGAACCGCCATGAGCCGGCCCAGAGCTTTCAGGGACGTTTGCTGAAGCTGAAAGCAGAAGAGGGCAGTGAGGTTTAGCATCACGGCTGCTGCCAGAGCATAGGCTGTGTGTGCTGAGGTCGGGTTTGAGCGAGAGGTGGCCGGGAAAGTTACGGCAGGTTACCTGCAGGTACTGCGCTGCGTGCTGTGACTTCCTGACCTTCAGCATCATCTGTGCTGAAGGGTGCGTCACGATGTTTTTGCAGCACAGGACCAACATCTCGCGCATGTCCTTGCTTTCGAAAGAGGGCTTCAGCTTGCTGACAGGAGGAAGAAAGGAAGAGAAATCAGAAAGGGCCTTTAGCAGTGCTCTCCAGACTGCTTCAGACAACATCTGACTTTCTCCTAATCGACAGCTACCAAGCCAATACCCCCAGCTCCTGCTGCTGAGCACTGTCTTCAGTTCCAGCAGCGCCCACCTCCTCCCCGGCAGCAGTGAACCTCCTGCTCTGAAGGGAAGGGGACCCCAACTCTCCCTTCTCTTCCCTGCCAGGGGACTGAAGCGCCAGGGCCTTTCTCCCTGCCCAGAACCTCAGCTTCGCCGGGCACAACAGCCCAGCCTTCACTCTTCACCCCCTACCCTCTCCAGACCCTCTACCCCCTCCAGACCTTCAAGAGCTACCCAAAACGGGGACCTTACCTCAACTGCTCCAGGGCCAGAACCACCTTGAGGGGCACTGGGGAGACAGGGGTGCCCGAGTAGTATTTCTTCAGCAGGTCCTGCAAGTCCCAGAGAGACACTGTCAAGGTGGGCAGGGGGCACACGAGAGCTGTTCCACCCGCCCCTGAGACAGCCCCAACTCCCATGTTTCCCATGAAAGCAGAGCAGGATGCAGCAGCTCGACAGCTGGTGCACCTAGCCCGCTGCCCAGCCGCTGCCTCCAGCACCCAAGGTCCCTACCAGCTGGAGACGTGTGGCTGATGGAGACCTGTGTGCCCCCAGGGAAGCGAGCCTCGTGGCGCAGCCCAGAACTCTGCAGGCAGCCTTGCCTCTAGGCACTCACCATCAGGATCTCCAGAAGCTTTCCCTTCAAGGAGGGGTTAAAGGATGCAGAATCACCCACAGCTTGGAAGGCAGAGCTGAAGTCGGTGATGCTCTGCACCAGCGCGAGGTTGTTCTGCAGGTCCTGAGGCCCAAGAGAGAAGAACATTCTGTGAACTGCGGGACGGGACAAGGGCTGCAAAGGGGACACGTGGGGGCAACGCTAAGGGAAGGGCTTGGGTCTTCATCTGGGCACAAACCATTCCCCGAGGGACCTTGGGAAAGGGAAGGCCCATCTCAGCATCCCCCCACGTGGAGGGGCTGCAGCTGGGCGCTCAGACAGCCTGGCACGCTTTGAGCTCTCACCCGGCAGCTGCAGCTGTAGAGCATCAGGATGTTGCCCACGATGTCTCCCTCCAGGTGGGCGAGCAGCTGCTCCTTGGAGGCACGCAGTGCCAAGCTGCCGTGGGCGAGCACGAGAGCGCTGCGTGTGGCCTGAGCTCTCGTGCTGTCCAGCTCCATCTGTGTGGGAAGAAATGCCTTGAGACACTCGCTCAACGGCCCCCAGTGCCCCGCGATGCACCTGGGCTCCAGGGCAGGAGCTGCTGTGAAAATAAGGCAGAAGAATGCCAAGATGGAAACCTGTAACGCTTTACCTTCTTGCGCCTGGAAACCCTCGCGTTGCGGCCTTTGCACAGCCTGGACGCAAACAAGGTGAGCGTGGCCAAGACTGCTTGGAAGTGACTCTCAGCCGCGTGGCTGAGAAGAGAGACCATTCCCTGCACAAAAGAACAAGGGGCAGTTGGCACAGGCCTGAATCTACAGATCCTCTCCTGAGGAAAACGGCAGCGGCGAGGAGATGGAAAGGCGCGGAGCAGGGCCAGGAGAAGCCCTCTGCCCCAGGGACGGAGCGGGGATGCTCGCAGGAGCTGGAGGAGAGCAGGGCTCACCTGGGCCTCACGTGGGTCCTCCGCGTTTGCTTCCTCCAGGTGCTGCAGCAGCTTCTCCTGCACGTGGAGGACTCCTTTACAGGCTCCCAGCACTGTGCCCAGAGCCTTGTACAGGAAAGACTGCAGGGGAAGGGAAGGAAGAAGTTGAGATGTGGCAGCAGCTTAACCTGTTGGGGGAGGGCGAGGTGGAAGGAGCCACGCTCCCCGGGAGTCGCTGAGAGCAGCTGCAGGGCCGAGCTTTAGCCATCCCTGGGCAGATTGCAGGGAAAGGCCCTCTGGGGGGCACAGACCGGGGAAGCAGCATCAGCATCCCGCGTGGGCAGAGCACCAGCCGCAGCCCCAGCCCCAGCTGGACACCTGCAGCTGCACCGCTGGGTAGAGCCGGGGGGAACTCACCTTTTCTGCAGAGCTGCTGGCAGAGCTGCTCAGCCACCGGCTCAGCACACAGCTCAGGGCCTCGATCCAGCCCTCATCCCGTATGGCGTCCATGGACGCCCCGAGGAACTGTTGGAGAACAGGAGAAGACGATGTTCCCTTGCCCTTTGCCTCTTCCCTCACTCCCAATTGCTGCAGCCCTCTGGGGAGAGGTGTCTGGAAGAACAGTTCCTCTCCCAGCTCCCCAGCATTCCCTCCCTTAAAGCCGCCTGCCCCCCTTCTCCTAAGACCCCCCTTGGGCTTGGGACAGAGCGAAAGAGGCAGCGCCTCCAAGGCTCCACAGCAGCACTTGAGAGGCTGTTCTTGTCCCGTGGCGGCTCATGTGGCAGCGGGGCTACTTGGGGCAGGCAAGCACTTCTCTGCACCCAGCAGTGCCGTACCTTTAGCAGACGGCGCTCCCACTCTGCAGTGTCCAGGAAGCTCTCATCTTTCCCTGCACAGCAACAGGAAGAAAAAGACCCTTACTTGGGATCAAGGCACAGAAGAAGAGCTGCTGCATTTTCACTCCCCCCTTCCCTGCCTCCGCCTCTCCCTCCCCACCAGCACTTTACCTTGGAGACACTGCAGCAGCAGGGGGATCTCAGCGGCCCACATGGCCCCCACAGCTCTGTGGAACCTGCCGTGGAGGTTTTGCATCAGCAGTAAGGCAGCGGCCTGGAGTTCGCTGCCTGCAACAGGGCTCCCCGCCAGCACCTGAGCGAGAGCAAGGAGAAGCAGGGTCACTTCTGCAGCAAGAGCAGCGGCTTCCCCCCGGGATGGAAGCAGCTCGGCTCTGCCCTGGCGGGCAAGGAGCAGCCGACAGCTTTGCCCGTGGCCGTGCTGCTTCCTCCCGGGGGCTCGTGGCACTGGGCTCTGGAGCATCTACTCACCAGCAGGCGCGCCAGCAGCGTCTGGGGAGTCAGTCGTGGGCCTGTGAGGAGAAAAAAGTGCTGAGTCAGACTCCAAGACGCTCCGTGCCCAGCCACGCGCAGCTCCGCTGTCCCTTCTGGGTGGTAGCACAGGTCAGCAGAGCTCACCGGTGGAGTTTCTGCTCCTACCTTGAAACATGGAGCTGATGAAATGGGGATCCAGCTCCTCTACTCGCCGTCCTGTCAGATCCTCTCTCTCGGCTAGGGCTCGAACACAGCGCGAGACCGGGATCAGCATGCCGGTGTACTGGGCTGGCACCACGAACAGCAGCAGCCGTGGCCACAGGAGCTGTAGGGAACGAGGCAGTTGAGCGTGTCAGCATTCCTGCCTCCGCTCAGAGATGAAGAGGACTCAGTGAATTTCCCTGAGTCTTGTGTGCTTCGGAGCACGCTGGAGGAGAGACCTGGGGTGGTGGGATGAGGAACGGGTGGTGCGAAGGCAAGGAGCAGCAGCAGGGCAGAGTGTGACTTACTTTGGACATCCCTGTCGCAGAGACGTCCAGAGAGCCCAGGGTGTCCATGCAGAGCTCCTGGAGAGCTCCTTCTTCCTGGGCTTCCCGGGCAGAAAGGTCTCCAGCTGCCTGCACGACAATGGTGTTGAAACCTGGTTACCTCAGTTCTCAGGAGCCTCTCAGGAGGCTCAGGCCCCAGCGGTGCTTCTGTGCCACCCTCGGAGCAGCACAGGTCTTCCCAAAGAAGATGCTGCCCACTGTCCTTACCCTTCTTCCCGTGCTGCGGCTGAACTCAGTGAAGATGTGCCCCACCACATCCCAGGCTGAGCAGCTCCGGGTGCTCGAACTGAGCAGGTCCTTGATGAAATGCAGAACAGCCGTCCTCACCTGCCAGGGGTCAATTGTGGGTGTGATTTTTCAGGTCAGAAGGCAAAGGGAAGCCACCTGCTCATCGGGGCAGCCCTTTGGGCACGAGCAGAGACAACAGGAGCAGAGGAGAAGCCTTGGCTCCTGAGGTGAGGGCCAGGCCTTAGCACCAGGCTGTGCACTTTCCAAGCACAGCACAGGGACCTGCCCGCTCCACTCTGCCTGCTCTCCCCACAGGAGCATCACGACCGTGTGGTCAATGCCCCAGCACCTCTCTAGTCACCCCAGCCCTGCCCGTGTTGGCAGCAGCATCACCACCCCGACAAGCTTTCTTTTCCCAAAGCAGCTCACCCGGATCCTGAGGTCGCTGCACAGACACTGCACAGCTTCAACAACTTGGGGCAGCTTCTCCGTCATCACGGGCTCTGCAAGAGATGCACAGAAGCATGAGCGGAGCCCCAACCCAGATGGCAGAGGGGATCCCTGGAAGCCCCAGCCTGTGGTACTGACCATCAGAGCGAGCCAGAGCACCGAGCAGACCCAGTGCTGCCACGCGTCCAGCCTCCCAGTCATCGCCCAGCTGTGACTGCAGAAACAGGACCATTTCCTCTGGGCAGATCCGGGCTGCAGGGAGGAAATCCCACGCTATGTTAGCGAGAAACTCATGCCCATTCCTGAGGTTTGTGAGAGAGGTTTTGGCCAGGGCACCGCCAAGCGTTGCCAAAGCTCCTCTCCTTACCCTGCAGCATGATGCAGTGGGTCAGCTGTGCACGATCAGCCTCGCTGTGCTGCTTGGTGTCGTCATAGAGCTGTGGGAACAAAGTCCATATGAGAAAATCACATCAGCACTGAGGACGGAAAAGACAAACTGTGCTGCTGCTCTCATCTCCCTGGGCACTCTCAGGAAGAGGAGAGGCAGACAAAACCCAGCCTGCCCCACAGCATCCCCGGGGGGACACGCAAGGCTCTGGAACAGCCTTGAGCATGCAGGAGCTAAGGCTGAGCTGCCTTAGTCAGGGGCTCGGAGCTTTGCACTCCTCCTGACACTTAACCAAGAGGAAAACTGCTATGGGCACAGGGATAGGCTCCCCTTACCTGGTAGAACAGGGCACTTGTGATGTCCAGAAACCTGTCCTTCTGGATGACAGACTCCATGCCCTCTAAGGCCTCCAGGAAGACAATGAGGCTCTGCAAGAGACCAGGAGAGGAAGAAAGAGATGAAGCCACAGCTAGCCACTTGGGAGTGGAGAAACTGCTTCCCAATTGTTTCTCTGCAGGGAGAAGCTCCTGCACAGGCATTCTTGTTTATCCCCCACCTCCCAGCAGCACCGAGAGTCTCTCTGCTCTCAATCGAGCCGTGTTTGAGCATCATTTGCAGCCATTTCCCACCCAGCAGCCCTCTTCTCCCCCATCAGATGCAACTGGATGTGGTCCCCCCAGTTGCTAGCACAGAGCTCCTCAGGCTCTCAGGCACCCATTCCTCCTTTCTCCAAGGGCTCCCCACCTCCTCCCTGCACCCCCCGACCCCTCGTGGCACTTGCACTGGCCCCACGTCCACCCTGAGCCCTGCACAACCTCTCACCTTGGCCACCCTGCAGGTGTCCTGGATCTCCTGGCACGGGTGCACAAGCCAGAGGAGCTGCTCCCAGACGTGCTCTTGGTGCAGCTCCTCTTGCAGGAGAACATCCAGCATGGCAGCCACGGCCCCGAGGACGGCCTGTTTGTCCTGGAGAGGGATGGCAGAGGCCCGGCATCAAAGACCGAAGGTCTGCCCTTCCTACAGAGAAGGCTTTCTCTTTCCCTTCCCCTTCCCCACACCCCCACGCCCAGCAGCAGATGGGCTCGCTCCGGAGGGCAGGCAGGTTTTCCCCAGACCCTCATCCCCAGCTCTTCCTGCCACAGTGCTGTGACATGCAGCTGCTCCCTGCCGCAGAGCCGCTTCAGGGCCCTTTGCAGAGCCAGCCCACTCCCTCCCATCACTGCTCAGCTGCCAGCCCACTGGGCACAGACAGAGCTGCCACACGGGTGCCCCCGCTGCCATCCTGGGCTGGGAGTGCAGCAAGGCTCACCTCCTCCTCCTGGCAGTCCTGCCAGTTCTTCAGCACAGAGAAGAGCAGCTCCTGAAGGTTCTCATAGATCTGCTCTTTCTCCATGGCAGGCCAGGGGCATTGGGTTCCAGAGGACAAGTTCGTCTTCACTCCATCCAGCCACTGTTTCACAACTGAAAAAACAAAATTAAAGAAACATAGACGAATAGTAATCATTATTTTTTGTGTCTAAAGAGAGTGAGAGAAAAGGCAGCCTGTGAGGGTCTGCAGCAGGGCGAGGTGCAAGGGCTGTCCCGAGGCCCCCTGCTCTGGTCCGGCACTCACCAGCACAAGCGAGGCGCAGGGTCCGGCCGCTCCTCACCTGGCCCACCACACTGCGCAGGCCAGCCAGCATCAGCCACACGAAGGGGACGCACTGTGGAGCTGCAGAGGAGAAGGAGAAGTCCACAGTCAGAGCCCTGGCAGCAACAGAGGAGGGGGGAAGCCCTGCATCCCCCAGGATGCAGACCACGCGCACAGAGGAAAGACCCCTTTCCCCAGTTGTCAGAGATGTAGGGTGGCTGAGAGCACTCTACCGTAGATGCCGAACAGTCTGCTGAGGGTGATGAGCACGAAATCCTTGGATATCTCCCCGATGGCCTTCAGATGGCCCTGGAGCTCAGCCATCACCAAGCTGAAATGCATCCGGGCCAGAGCCACCAGGACGTTGCTGGCAGCCATCCTCACGTTGTCTCTGACACCCTGAAAAGGAGTCACTGGTGACACACCGTCCAGGAGACTGCCTGAGACCCTGGGAAGGGCTGAGCCACCGCCAGCACAACACCAGCACGGGCAGGCGGCTCCCTTTGCCTTTGGCTGTAACCCCTCACCTGGGTTGCCGTCAGGTCCTGGGACACCTCTGCCAGCAGCCGGTTGACCACTCCGCACGGCGGGCGGCTGTCATCTTCCCACAGGGCGCCCTCCAGCTCGCGGTACACCTGTGCTCGATCACCCTGGGGACAGGGATCGGTCCTGGTTTGCTTTGCCCTTGTTCTCGGGGAGCCGCCCACTGCCACCCATCACCGTGCCGGTGTGGTGCGCGGCCCGGCACCCACAGGACCACGGCACTGGGCCGCGGCAAGGATTCACGGTCGGACGTCCCCAGCTCACCTCATGGTCTTGCAGGCGCTGTTGCAGCAAAGTCACAGCGGAGACAGGGACAGGGCTCGCCACCCTGCCTCTCCCACTGCGACGCGAACGTCTGGGCACGCAGCCCACACAGGCAAAGAGACCTGGAAGCAAAGAGCGGAGCAGCTGCCGCCGGTGTCGCTCGGAGCCGGGGCCGAGCATCCGGCCGGCTCTGGGAGGAACGCTCCTCCAGCCCCACGGCGCGGGGCTGCGCGCGGTTGGCGGGGACGGGGAGGGAGCTTTCCCCTTGCCGGGGTGCCGGGGAAACCACGGCGGGCGGCTGCGCTCAGCAGAGCGAGGACGGTGCTGCCGGCACGTCCTGAACGGACTCTGGAGGCACACGAGCGCTCGGGCGGCGTCACGGCGTGCAGAGAAGTGGAGGGACTCACCTCGAAGGGCTCTCAGCCGCTCCATGACAGCAGGAAATCTCCAGGTAGACGCAACGCGCTCTCTGGTTCCGCTTCCTGCGGGTCCCACAAGCGGACTGAGCCACCGCTCCCACCGTTGCCACGAGGGCGCACGAGGTACCACTGTGACATCACAGCGCAGTGTCGCCTCACGGGGAATGGCTGGGGACCGGGCAGCACGCGGGGCAGCCCTGCAGGCCCTCAAACACAGCGCGTTTGTGACCTCGGCTCTGGGGTTCCGGTTCCGTGCTGAATTCCAAGCAGGGAATGACCTCAGCTGAGGGAGAGCCCCTGCCAGGGAGCAGCTGCTGGGCACCGCTGCCCGGCACTGTCTCGGTGACTGGGGACTCCATGCCGGGAGGCACTGAGGCCCCCATCTGCTGCCCAGACCACCTCTCCAGAGAGCTTTGCTGTCTGCCAGGGGCACGTGTCACAGGCGCTAAGGAGACTCTCCAGTTCGGTCTGTGTGTACTCATGCACGTGGTCAAGACCCCTCTGAAGCTCTAAGAGGAGTTGTTATTTGAATCATAGCAAAACAACAATGTGTGGTCACAGAGTTAACTGTACTTGCAGCATTCATTTTATGAAGTTGTAATAAAGACATTTTACTGGGTTAATAAATAGGACCTGAACTGTTAAAATACTTCACGAGGGCTTAATTTTAAGATTCAAGTCTCAGAAGGAGCTTAAAATGTGAAGTTTAAATGTACAATCAAACACTCTTTGGGAATAAGGCTCCTTCTTTGGCTCAGTTTGCTGTCACACAGCGGCACACTGGCACAGGGTGGTGGTTACACAGTTGCTACAAAAGATTTCTTGGGCTACAAATGTTGCCCTGATCTGTCGGACTCCTCCGTCAGTAGAAGTGTTACAAAGCACACGGAGGATACAAGGCCTTCAGAAATTGAGTAAAACGTGGAATCATACAAGGAACAAACATCAGAGTTGCACCAGCACACAAGACAGGAGACGTTTCAGCACGGAAAATTTGTTTAGCAACTCCTTCATCATCATTCAATTTCAGACAACAATCGGAGTCACTCAGTTTGCCACAGACACCACCTGGGGACTCTTCAGGAGTGGTGACACCAGCGTTACATCAGAGAAGGGGGGAAGTGAAAAGAGACACCCACACATCTGGCAGTAACCATTCATCCAGCAATAACCAGGAATAATAAACACTGAAATAAAACAAACAGAGCTCTTTGTGTCAGCTGCTTTCCCCACCCAGGAAGTCCCAGTGTGAGCCGGGATCCAGGTGGGAATTCTTCAGCGGAGGTTGTGGTGTTGATGAACAGCCACACAACATCACACTTCAGTGCTCAAATGCTGGTCCGACCAGTTGATTGCAAATCTTAATCAGGGAGATGGGGAGGGGGAGGACGGACGCCGTTCTGAATTGGGGTAATGGGGAAGGGAAGGAGGGCGATAGGAAAGACAGGAAAGAAGCAGCAAGGAGTCTTTATAGGAAGCAAGAGGGAGATGCTCACCACCACGGACCCAGCGTGGTTCGTAGTTCAGCCACTGACCTTCAGCAGCGGTGCGTCGTCGGGCGTTGCTGTTCTGTTGACGACGACGGCGACGGTGACCATGGCGATGATGGCCCCTTTTCAGTGCTTTCCAAGTGGCCGAGTCAGCTGTCTTTGGAGTGACAGCTCAAATCCACAGTGGTCGAGTCAGCTCGGCTTGGAGTGGCAGCTTCTGGCTCTGGGATCTCAGCAGCACCTCCTTGGTTCCCATCTTCCGGGCCCTGCCAGCAGATAAGAGGGAGCAGGGATGCCCACCTGCATCCTGTTTTCACAGGACACGAAGGTATCATTCCCAGCTTTCCCAGACCGCGCTGGAGCTATTTAGTCACAGGCAGATCTTCTCCAGCAAACACTCCTGAGCACTCCCTTCCGGAGGCAAGCAGCTCCGGAGGAAGGGGCTTCCAAATGTCCACAGAGTGATGTCGATTGTCCTTATTGCTTGTGTCCCACACTGAAGTTAGCTTTTCCCTTCCACCAAGGGCCGCAGCCTTTGATTCCATCCATCTTCCCCCATCTTGCTCCCTTGTCCGTCACAGGAAAGCTCTACTTTCTAAAGTGCACACGATGACTTGTTTGCCTGCTGCCATGCTGCTCAGCACCGTCTTTTCTCCTGCTCTGTGCTGGAATATATTCAGACACAGCCTGATTGTCCAGGAAATCAAGTTCACGGTTCTGTTACGACCATTACTGGATTGTGGAAGGATGCTTCTAGCAATATGCCATTCAGCAGGTGTAGCTTGTTGCTGGGAGGATGGTAAGATCTGACGCAGAAAGAAGGCTGTCACTGCAGCGAAAACCTTGTCAGGAGAGAGACGTGAGCTCGTCATTTGTCCATTGCATTCCTTGCAGGTTTGATACAACACATGAAGATTTCGGTACATCAGCAGTGAGCTTTCACCATACTCGTCTTCACTTGTGATTGCTTTGGTGATTTACATACCAGCAGCACAAGGAGCCTTTATACTTCTTCTTCCTTTGTTTTCTTATTGGAAAATCACTGTGAGGCAGGGAAAATGGTTTACAAGTGTCAGTGCAATGTATTTGCTTCTAGTAATGCAGATGTACTGATGCCTTGTTTTTCATCTTGCGAACGTACTTTCTAAGTTAAGTATATCTTTGTAAGCAGTAAGCAAGTACTTTTAATCACTGATACAAATTATTCCATTTACTGTCCCTATTTCTTGTCCCAGAAGATATCTTTGCATATGAAATATAAATAAAAGCAACAAATCAAAGCGATCTATTCCATTTTGCTTCACTTGAAAACTTCTGCATTCCTCTTGATTCCTCTTTAGGCATAAAGAGTTAAAGGCTCCGAAATAACTTGAAATAAAGTAGAAATTATATTCAGGATGAGTACATTTCTCAGCATTATCTTTAGAGAATAGTTTCACATTGCCAAAGCAGCTCCTTTTGGCTTTGCAAGGGAAATGAAATCCATTGTATTTTTCATTGTTATTTTAACCAGACAAGAATTCCAAATAAGGTACCTCACCTTTCCAGCAGTCCAGAGCACCGTTTTTTCCTCCACCCCCCAAAAAAGAAACAAAACAGAAATCTGCTGTGATTGGGCAGAGTTGATTGTCAGCTATTTGCAAGGGGATTATCCGAGTTATGGATTCGGTGGGCTGCACTTTCTCTTTGCTCCCAAGTATATTGTTTTGTCAGAGTCCTTAACAGGGGACACGTTTTTTGTTTAATGCAACAGTGCCATGTGTGTCGGATAATTTCCTTACTCCTGAAGGCCAACTCAACACAAGTGAGATTATCCTTGGAACTGCTGGTACGTGATCATGGCCTGTCGACGGCCAGCATTGTTTTGTCTAAGCTAATATCTGTGCTTATGTATCGACAGTTTTAGAGTTAAGAGAAAAGAAGGAATACAGGGAAAGAACATAAATCTGAATAGCCACAAGAATCTACTTTTCTGGGCTGTTTTATTTCTCTTTCTCGTGGATAGGTAACAGTTCACTGTCTTCCAGACTCTTTCTGGCTCTGATGCAAGTGGCCAACAGAGCTTCAGGGAGTCTTTTGTCTTTTTCAGTTTTATTTGTTGCATGGCTGCTCCCTCTTATCCTTCTTACCTCTTCATTACTTAAAAGAGTAATGGAAGTCAATGGGGACACACAAACACCTCCCAGAGCATCTGCTGTGATTTCCAGTGACCCTTCTGAGTAGAGATCATCTCCATGCAAAGTCGGGGCTGCAAACAGGTTGACATCAGCCTTTGGGATTATGCAAGTGAGAATTTGGTTTGTTTCAAATACATAACCTGCATGCCATAAAATCATAGGGAAGGTTTAAGGGACAGATATTAAACCGTAGGAGAGATTTAAAAGAAAAAAAATGTAGAAAACATTCTATTTAACAAATATGTTTTTTTCTTTCTTTGTTTGTTTGTTGTTGGTTTTTTTTTTATATATATCTATAACTTTGTTAAGCAGAGACTTTGGAAGATTAGGGAATCCTTATTAACATGAAGTACTTTTAATAATTTTGACTGGTTCAGTAAGAGGATGCCATTTCTGGATGCATTAAAAACCAAAGTCAAGTGTCCTTGCTGCATACCAAGGCAGACAGAAATCCCATGCTACCTGGAAAAGAAATAACACTCATTTTGGCCTTCTGTTCTGGGCAGAGGAGGAAGTGCTTGAAGAGATGCTTCAAATGGCCGTTTGTAACTCATTCTCCAGTGCTGCAAGCTCTCTTGGTTTGGACTCTGGCTTGGAAAACAACACCGGAGAGGAACTCAGCCCTCCTCATTGCTGCACAGCCTCAAGGCCCTTCTTCCCCTGATGGATTTCTGCCAAGATTCAGCTGTGAGACACTCATTTTTAGCAGCTAAGTACAGAATTCTCCACTCTCGAGAACCACGACACAAACTTCTCTCATTTTATATTAAGAGTGTGAATATAAGTGAGTGTGTTGATCAAGCAATATACCACAGAAGTGCTGTGACCTTTTAGTCGTGTCAGCATGTTTTGGGAGAAAGAGGCAACGCAGTGTTGATGATCTCCACATTTTTCCGGCAGTGAAATTTATTCTAAAATTTCTGCAGGAAAGTTTTTTGTTTGTCATTTGTGCCAAATGACAAAGGAAAGAACCCTTCCTGTAAAACGTCTGTTAGACAGCAGCACGTTGTCAGCTGGAATCATGAGTTATTTCAGCCCTCAATGGGCTGATCTGGAGAAAGGCTGTGCCACGGTATTTACAGATGTCTTCTGATGGGTTTGAAGCATTTCTGGCTTGCAGAGTAGGCATAATTCTGCAAAGCTGGTGGTTGCTTGATCAATCTGAAATAGAAGAAAGATCAATAATTGACCAAAAAAAAAAACATAAACTCAAACAAACAAACAAAAAACCCCACAATAGATATACTGAGAGCTGCATTATGTACTACATGTTCCCTTTCAGCTACATGCTTTTTTTTTTTTAAAATAAGAAAGTATAGAGCTGCCAGTTCCCTTATGCATCCTTTCTAGCTCCAGGTTAAATAAGAAATGTTATTCCTGTCACCTGGAAGGTGTATTCTGGGAAGAATGGTTTTCAAACTATTTGTGGTTCTTTAAGACCATGTTTAGTTATGGGAAAATAAAACAAAACAAAAGAACAACAACAACAAAGAAACACCAACAACCTCTATATTCTGAAAATGAAAACAAAACCCTCTTGACTTTCTCTTGACTGACTTAGAAGTATAACACATTGCATACGAATGTTTAAGGAACAACAAAGAACTGTCACGGAAAAGGAGGGAGCTGCTCTTGTACCTATCAAACCTTCCACGTCTTTGAGTGTCTGCCAACAACCAGAATGTGTGGAGGCACCTTCAGTCAATGGAGGGCAGTGATGGCACTACACTTACATTAATCCTTGATGAAATAGTACAGCACTGATAGAAACTTCCCAACAGTCTGCACTGATCTGAAATGCTCTGGCAACTCTTTGCAAAAGGTTCTTCATGCTGAGTATTTTTATGTCATTGCTTGCTTGCTGGTATCACCTGTGCTAAGCTAGCTGGACAAACCTAGATTGGCAGCTCCTCACATGTGTTACCAGCTGATTTCTCAGTGATCATTGGAAACAGAAAGTTAATTCTGCTGGGAATTCAGCCATCTTCTGCATCTCTTCCTTCTCCTGATCTCTGTTCTGCCTCCGTTTGACACAGATACACATTCAGGCTAATTAGTGAAATTTACTTTGACTCAGCACGAAAAGGAGAGCAAAAGAAAGGGCAAAATGAATGAAACAGCAGCACAAGTTACCCAGCTGTCATGTTGAAAAGACCATTTTTAAGCCAAAAGAACTGCAGAAAGAAGGAATGGATGGATTTCCTGGAGCATCCAGTTCTCCAGATTCCTACAAGAGACTGCCTTTCTGCACGTGGGACACAGAGCAGATCCCCTCTGATATTCGGCACAGGGATGGATGGTGCTACAAGCAGGTTTGTGTTTCCCTACAGGGCCCATTTGTTTCTTTGTTTCCATGTACAGAGAGCCCATGGGAGGTATCAAAACCATCTCACAGTTTGTGCTTGTAGGTTCACTGTTTGGGAGCATTTCCCTTCTGAGCAGCTGAAACCAAAATCTGCAATTCAAAACCTGTCAATAATATTCAAATAATAATTAATTAAGAAATGCAATAGATAAACCTTTCACACCTGGAGCTCAGCTGCCATCACAGACCATTGCAGTGATGTCCGTGCATTAATTTTGTGTTGATAGTATCACTGGTGTCTCTCTTCTAGAGATGGATCTAAGCTGAAATGTGACTGCTGGTCGAGTTTCCACCTTAGTAGCTCCTCTACTGCTGCTGTCACAACTGCACTGTCCACCTGAACTGCGGGGTTGGATGTGACCTTGTGAGCAGCAGTCTGCTGGCAGACTTGTGAGCATTTTCCAGTATGTAGTTATCCCTGGTCAGTAGAAGAAGGAGAGAATTAGTGCATGTATGCATATACTATAAATACATTAATTATGTAATTATATAAGTTACATAAATTATAAATAGTTATATATTATAAATCCATGAAATATACGTGAATACATACAAACAATTAAAAATCCATAAATATTTTTGTGCACATTTAAATGTAGGAATGCATTCTATTAGAGACATTGATAAGCAGGCATTTAAGCACACCTTGCTTTGCTGTTTAAGCAGGTCTGCACCAGAATCCTGACTGTAAGTGACATCTGTGAATGTCTTGAAAAGGACAGCTCCAATCTCAGGTCATGCACAAGCATGGAGAAGCTGATTTCCTCTTGATTAATCCTTGATTTTCAGTGCATAGTAGTCAAATGGAAGACAACATGTAGTCCAAATGTACTGATTTGAGAAAACAGCTGCTCTGGGTACTAGGAAACGGAGAGAAAATGGAGAAACAGACACTCCCAGAACTCTGCTGTGAGCACTTGTCTCATGAAGGATGTATCATAACAGGCACAAAACCGATGGAAGAAGAAATAGGCTTTCTAGCTGTGTCTTCATCCTCGGCATAGCTAGTTCTGTCTTTAGACATGTTTTTGAAACACTCACACATTTTACCAACAGATAAGTAGATAAGTGACCAAAATGCTGAATGTCAATGAAAAAAAAGTCATGTAAAAAAAAAAAAAAAAAAAAAAAAACCCCAATAATAAAAGTGTTACAAAAGGTTAAGGATGTGGACTGGAAAAGCCTCAGACAAAAATATTTCTGAGGAATTTTTAAATTTATTTCTGTATTTCTTTTACTTGCCAAGAAAGCACAATTTAACTTCTCCAGCAAAATTTGTGTGTCCTTATCTTACTAGAGAAAGGGCCTCTCACCATGGCGCAAACCTGCTGGAGTTTCCCAGGACAGAGAAACAAGATTTTCTCCACTTTTCCACTGTTTCCACTTGAGCATTTTGCAGTCAATGCTTTGGGGCTTTGGCAGAACTCGTGGGTTACCCTACTGTAGGATACTGGCTTCTTTATTGCCAGGGTATCTCATGGTAATTTTGGTCGCCCAGATTTCAGCTCTGTTGGGGATGAAAAAAGAGGCTGAATTTCCCACTGTCAGTCTCACAGATTCCTTCTCTCCAATTTGAAATGTCTGGAACATTACTGAGAAAAACACTGCAATCTTTTGTTCAGTGGTTGGCAAAGGCAGTGCTCCCTGCATTCGTTGCATGGGGCTTTTTCCATGCATTGTTCATTGCTGTACACATGTGCATACAGATACACAGACACACACACGTTGCTCCAAAAGTAGTGCCTGCTACTGATTTCGATGGAAACTGCAGCTCTGCTGCCATCTGCTGGCACGCCAACGAAACGTAATGGAATATTTGTAGGAAGGTTCAGCCTCTGCTGCCATATCACCAACAGTCACCTCTGATATCATGGGCCTGCATCAGAAAATAGCAGGCGTTACTTTTGGATCAGTAAGAATGATACTACTCTAGAAAGTAATGCATAATGTCAGAACATAGAAAAAAATGTTGTGCAAAGGAAAAAAATGAAAGTGAATAGTTGCAGATGTTTTAAATTTGCATGCGTGCCATTTACAATCTTTGTAAAATCTTTGAGAGAAAAAGAAATCCAACCAGCAATTAGGAATTCTTGCTTTCTGTTTGGCAAACAAATGATGCAGAGGCTGAAATGGTAGGAGGATAACTCTATCACACAGAAATCAGTATTCTGAAGCTTCAGGGAAAGAAAACAAAAACTGAATATAAATAGATCAGATGTTCTATATTGGAACGTAAATGTTTCCATATCTTTCAGGTGTAACTGAGAAGCTGTGCCAGATGCTGCTACTATTAACAGTATCTAGAAAATACATGCAGTGTAGGAGGGTTTGTTGCTCTGTGATTGCATTTTCTCACACCTGTCAAAACGTGAGTGAAGCTAATAGATGGGCTGGTGCTCTGATGCAAGGTAACAGCACGTGTTCAATTCATGCTGTTAGTGCAAAATTAGCTCAAAGAAGGGAGATTTTAATTCACTGAGCTTTGCTCACTGGAAATTAAGGTACAGGCTGTTCATAAGGGTACAGAAGCAGAATGCAGCCTGTGTGCCACCAGGTGGCATGGACGGTGCAGCAGAGCAGAGACTTTGTTCCGATGCACTTGTAGAAGGCGGAACATTTCTCCATCTCAGCAGAAGAGGGCAGGAGGGGTCCACGGTGAGGGCACACTCTCCTCTATTTTTCTTGCAATCAATGACAAAGGGAACATGAAAACCAGATGTGTTTCCCATGGCAACCACCAGCCTTTCCATCCTTACATTCCTTCCTGCCATCAGCAGCAAATGAAACAACATCCCACTCACCTTTGCCATGTCTGGCAGAGGTTGCAGCTCTTTCTATTACATCCCTCTGGCTTTCGAGGCAGCAGTGCCTGTGTCACACAAGGAAATGCAATTTTTGAACCTGCTGTGCCATGCCCATGGCAACAACAATGCACATGCCAGCAGCTGATGCCCACAAGTACAGCCAGCCTGCACTTATTTTCATTACATATCTTTCTCCTGATGTCCTTCTTGAAGCTGGGACATTTCTCCATCTGTCAGCAGAGGGCAGCAGGGGTCCAAGGTGAGGGCACACTCTCCTCTCTTTTTCTGGCACTCAAAGACAAAGAGAACATGAAAACCAGATGTGTTTCCCTGCCCGTGGCAAACACCAGCCTTTCCATCCTTGACAGTCCTTCCTGCCATCAGCAGCAAATGAAACAACATCCCACTCACCTTTGCTATGTCTGGCAGAGGTTGCTGCAATTTCTATACATCCCTCTGGATTTCAAGGCAGCAGTGCCTGTGTTAATCAGGGAAATGCAATCTTTGTACCTGCTGTGCCATGCCCATGGCAACAACAATGCAGATGCCAGCAGCTGATGCCCACAAGGACAGCCAGCCTGCACTTATTTTCATTACATATCTTTCTCCTGATGTCCTTCTTGAAGCTGGGACATTTCTCCATCTCAGCAGAAGAGGGCAGCAGGGGTCCAAGGTGAGGGCACACTCTCCTCTCTTTTTCTGGCACTCAAAGACAAAGAGAACATGAAAACCAGATGTGTTTCCCTGCCCATGGCAAACACCAGCCTTTCCATCCTTAAATTCCTTCCTGCCATCAGCAGCAAATGAAACAACATCCCACTCACCTTTGCCATGTCGGGCACAGGTTGCTGCAATTTCTATTACATCCCTCTGGCTTTCGAGGCAGCAGTGCCTGTGTTAATAAGGGAAATGCAATCTTTGAACCTGCTGTGCCATGCCCATGGCAACAACAATGCAGATGCCAGCAGCTGATGCCCACAAGTACAGCCAGCCTGCACTTATTTTCATTACATAGCTTTGTCCTGATGTCCTTCTTGAAGCTGGGACATTTCTCCATCTCAGCAGAAGAGGGCAGCAGGGGTCCAAGCTGAGGGCACACTCTCCTCTCTTTTTCTGGCACTCAAAGACAAAGAGAACATGAAAACCAGATGTGTTTCCCTGCCCATGGCAAACACCAGCCTTTCCATCCTTACATTCCTTCCTGCCATCAGCAGCAACTGAAACAACATCCCACTCGCCTTTGCCATGTCTGGCAGAGGTTGCTGCAATTTCTATTACATCCCCCTGGCTTGAAAGGCAGCAGTGCCTGTGTCACACATGGAAATGCAATCTTTGTACCTGCTGTGCCATGCCCATGGCAACAACAATGCAGACGCCAGCAGCTGATGCCCACAAGTACAGCCAGCCTGCACTTATTTTCATTACATATCTTTGTCCTGATGTCCTTCTAGAAGGTGGGACATTTCTCCATCCCGTCAGCAGAGGGCAGGAGGGGTCCAAGGTGAGGGCACACTCTCCTCTCTTTTTCTGGCACTCAAAGACAAAGAGAACATGAAAACCAGATGTGTTTCCCTGCCCGTGGCAAACACAGCCTTTCCATCCTGACAGTCCTTCCTGCCACCAGCAGCAACTGAAACAACATCCCACTCACCTTTGCCATGTCGGGCACAGGTTGCTGCAATTTCTATTACATCCCTCTGGCTTTCGAGGCAGCAGTGCCTGTGTTAATCAGGGAAATGCAATCTTTGTACCTGCTGTGCCATGCCCATGGCAACAACAATTCACATGCCAGCAGCTGATGCCCACAAGGACAGCCAGCCTGCACTTATTTTCATTACATATCTTTCTCCTGATGTCCTTCTTGAAGCTGGGACATTTCTCCATCTCAGCAGAAGAGGGCAGCAGGGGTCCAAGGTGAGGGCACACTCTCCTCTCTTTTTCTGGCACTCAAAGACAAAGAGAACATGAAAACCAGATGTGTTTCCCTGCCCATGGCAAACAACAGCCTTTCCATCCTTACATTCCTTCCTGCCATCAGCAGCAAATGAAACAACATCCCACTCACCTTTGCCATGTCTGGCAGAGGTTGCAGCTCTTTCTATTACATCCCTCTGGCCTTGAAGGCAGCAGTGCCTGTGTCACACATGGAAATGCAATCTTTGAACCTGCTGTGCCATGCCCATGGCAACAACAATGCAGACGCCAGCAGCTGATGCCCACAAGTACAGCCAGCCTGCACTTATTTTCATTACATATCTTTGTCCTGATGTCCTTCTAGAAGGTGGGACATTTCTCCATCTGTCAGCAGAGTGCAGGAGGGGTCCAAGGTGAGGGCACACTCTCCTCTCTTTTTCTGGCACTCAAAGACAAAGAGAACATGAAAACCAGATGTGTTTCCCTGCCCGTGGCAAACACAGCCTTTCCATCCTGACAGTCCTTACTGACATCAGCAGCAACTGAAACAACATCCCACTCACCTTTGCCATGTCTGGCAGAGGTTGCTGCAATTTCTATTACATCCCTCTAGCTTTCGAGGCAGCAGTGCCTGTGTTAATCAGGGAAATGCAATCTTTGAACCTGCTGTGCCATGCCCATGCCAACAACAATGCAGATGCCAGCAGCTGATGCCCACAAGGACAGCCAGCCTGCACTTATTTTCATTACATATCTTTCTCCAGATGTCCTTCTTGAAGCTGGGACATTTCTCCATCTGTCAGCAGAGGGCAGGAGGGGTCCAAGGTGAGGGCACACTCTCCTCTCTTTTTCTGGCACTCAAAGACAAAGAGAACATGAAAACCAGATGTGTTTCCCTGCCCATGGCAAACACAGCCTTTCCATCCTTGACAGTCCTTCCTGCCATCAGCAGCAAATGAAACAACATCCCACACACCTTTGCTATGTCTGGCAGAGGTTGCTGCAATTTCTATACATCCCTCTGGATTTCAAGGCAGCAGTGCCTGTGTCACACATGGAAATGCAATCTTTGAACCTGCTGTGCCATGCCCCTGGCAACAACAATGCAGACGCCAGCAGCTGATGCCCACAAGGACAGCCAGCCTGCACTTATTTTCATTACATATCTTTGTCCTGATGTCCTTCTTGAAGCTGGGACATTTCTCCATCTCAGCAGAAGAGTGCAGGAGGGGTCCAAGGTGAGGGCACACTATCCTCTCTTTTTCTGGCACTCAAAGACAAAGAGAACATGAAAACCAGATGTGTTTCCCTGCCCGTGGCAAACACCAGCCTTTCCATCACCACAGTCCTTCCTGCCATCAGCAGCAAATGAAACAACATCCCACTCACCTTTGCCATGTCTGGCAGAGGTTGCAGCTCTTTCTATTACATCCCTCTGGCTTTCCAGGCAGCAGTGCCTGTGTCACACTTGGAAATGCAATCTTTGTACCTGCTGTGCCATGCCCATGGCAACAACAATGCAGACGCCAGCAGCTGATGCCCACAAGGACAGCCAGCCTGCACTTATTTTCATTACATATCTTTGTCCTGATGTCCTTCTAGATGGTGGGACATTTCTCCATCTGTCAGCAGAGGGCAGGAGGGGTCCAAGGTGAGGGCACACTCTCCTCTCTTTTTCTGGCACTCAAAGACAAAGAGAACATGAAAACCAGATGTGTTTCCCTGCCCATGGCAAACAACAGCCTTTCCATCACCACAGTCCTTCCTGCCACCAGCAGCAACTGAAACAACATCCCACTCACCTTTGCTATGTCTGGCTGAGGTTGCTGCAATTTCTATTACATCCCTCTGGCTTTCGAGGCAGAAGTGCCTGTTTTAATCAGGGAAATGCAATCTTTGAACCTGCTGTGCCATGCCCATGTCAACAACAATTCACATGCCAGCAGCTGATGCCCACAAGGACAGCCAGCCTGCACTTATACTCATTACATATCTTTCTCCTAATGTCCTTCTTGAAGCTGGGACATTTCTCCATCTGTCAGCAGAAGAGGGCAGGAGGGGTCCAAGGTGAGGGCACACTCTCCTCTCTTTTTCTGGCACTCAAAGACAAAGAGAACATGAAAACCAGATGTGTTTCCCTGCCCGTGGCAAACACAGCCTTTCCATCCTTGACAGTCCTTCCTGCCATCAGCAGCAACTGAAACAACATCCCACTCACCTTTGCCATGTCGGGCACAGGTTGCTGCAATTTCTATTACATCCCTCTGGCTTTCGAGGCAGCAGTGCCTGTGTTAATCAGGGAAATGCAATCTTTGTACCTGCTGTGCCATGCCCATGGCAACAACAATGCAGATGCCAGCAGCTGATGCCCACAAGGACAGCCAGCCTGCACTTATTTTCATTACATATCTTTGTCCTGATGTCCTTCTTGAAGCTGGGACATTTCTCCATCTCAGCAGAAGAGGGCAGCAGGGGTCCAAGGTGAGGGCACACTCTCCTCTCTTTTTCTGGCACTCAAAGACAAAGAGAACATGAAAACCAGATGTGTTTCCCTGCCCGTGGCAAACAACAGCCTTTCCATCCTTACATTCCTTCCTGCCATCAGCAGCAACTGAAACAACATCCCACTCACCTTTGCCATGTCTGGCAGACGTTGAAGCTCTATCTATTACATCCCTCTGGCTTTCGAGGCAGCAGTGCCTGTGTTAATCAGGGAAATGCAATCTTTGTACCTGCTGTGCCATGCCCATGGCAACTAAAATGCAGACGCCAGCAGCTGATGCCCACAAGTACAGCCAGCCTGCACTTATTCTCATTACATATCTTTCTCCTGATGTCCTTCTTGAAGCTGGGACATTTCTCCATCTCAGCAGAAGAGGGCAGCAGGGGTCCAAGGTGAGGGCACACTCTCCTCTCTTTTTCTGGCACTCAAAGACAAAGAGAACATGAAAACCAGATGTGTTTCCCTGCCCGTGGCAAACACAGCCTTTCCATCACCACAGTCCTTCCTGCCATCAGCAGCAACTGAAACAACATCCCACTCACCTTTGCCATGTCTGGCAGAGGTTGCTGCAATTTCTATTACATCCCTCTGGCTTTCAAGGCAGCAGTGCCTGTGTTAATCAGGGAAATGCAATCTTTGTACCTGCTGTGCCATGCCCATGGCAACAACAATGCAGACGCCAGCAGCTGATGCCCACAAGGACAGCCAGCCTGCACTTCTTTTCATTACATATCTTTCTCCTGATGTCCTTCTTGAAGCTGGGACATTTCTCCATCTCAGCAGAGGGCAGGAGGGGTCCAAGGTGAGGGCACACTCTCCTCTCTTTTTCTGGCACTCAAAGACAAAGAGAACATGAAAACCAGATGTCTGTCCCTGCCCATGGCAAACACCAGCCTTTCCATCACCACAGTCCTTCCTGCCATCAGCAGCAACTGAAACAACATCCCACTCACCTTTGCCATGTCGGGCACAGGTTGCAGCTCTTTCTATTACATCCCTCTGGCTTTCGAGGCAGCAGTGCCTGTGTTAATCAGGGAAATGCAATCTTTGTACCTGCTGTGCCATGCCCATGGCAACAACAATGCAGATGCCAGCAGCTGATGCCCACAAGGACAGCCAGCCTGCACTTATTTTCATTACATATCTTTCTCCTGATGTCCTTCTTGAAGCTGGGACATTTCTCCATCTCAGCAGAAGAGGGCAGCAGGGGTCCAAGGTGAGGGCACACTCTCCTCTCTTTTTCTGGCACTCAAAGACAAAGAGAACATGAAAACCAGATGTGTTTCCCTGCCCATGGCAAACACCAGCCTTTCCATCCTTAAATTCCTTCCTGCCATCAGCAGCAAATGAAACAACATCCCACTCACCTTTGCCATGTCGGGCACAGGTTGCTGCAATTTCTATTACATCCCTCTGGCTTTCGAGGCAGCAGTGCCTGTGTTAATAAGGGAAATGCAATCTTTGAACCTGCTGTGCCATGCCCATGGCAACAACAATGCAGATGCCAGCAGCTGATGCCCACAAGTACAGCCAGCCTGCACTTATTTTCATTACATATCTTTGTCCTGATGTCCTTCTTGAAGCTGGGACATTTCTCCATCTCAGCAGCAGAGGGCAGGAGGGGTCCAAGGTGAGGGCACACTCTCCTCTCTTTTTCTGGCACTCAAAGACAAAGAGAACATGAAAACCAGATGTGTTTCCCTGCCCGTGGCAAACACAGCCTTTCCATCCTGACAGTCCTTACTGACATCAGCAGCAACTGAAACAACATCCCACTCACCTTTGCCATGTCTGGCACAGGTTGCTGCAATTTCTATTACATCCCTCTGGCTTTCGAGGCAGCAGTGCCTGTGTTAATCAGGGAAATGCAATCTTTGTACCTGCTGTGCCATGCCCATGGCAACAACAGTGCAGACGCCAGCAGCTGATGCCCACAAGTACAGCCAGCCTGCACTTATTTTCATTACATATCTTTCTCCTGATGTCCTTCTAGAAGGTGGGACATTTCTCCATCTGTCAGCAGAGGGCAGGAGGGGTCCAAGGTGAGGGCACACTCTCCTCTCTTTTTCTGGCACTCAAAGACAAAGAGAACATGAAAACCAGATGTGTTTCCCTGCCCGTGGCAAACACAGCCTTTCCATCCTGACAGTCCTTCCTGCCATCAGCAGCAAATGAAACAACATCCCACTCACCTTTGCCATGTCGGGCACAGGTTGCTGCAATTTCTATACATCCCTCTGGATTTCAAGGCAGCAGTGCCTGTGTCACACATGGAAATGCAATCTTTGTACCTGCTGTGCCATGCCCATGGCAACAACAATTCACATGCCAGCAGCTGATGCCCACAAGGACAGCCAGCCTGCACTTATTTTCATTACATATCTTTGTCCAGATGTCCTTCTTGAAGCTGGGACATTTCTCCATCTGTCAGCAGAGGGCAGGAAGGGTCCAAGGTGAGGGCACACTCTCCTCTCTTTTTCTGGCACTCAAAGACAAAGAGAACATGAAAACCAGATGTGTTTCCCTGCCCGTGGCAAACACAGCCTTTCCATCCTTGACAGTCCTTCCTGCCATCAGCAGCAACTGAAACAACATCCCACACACCTTTGCTATGTCAGGCAGAGGTTGCTGCAATTTCTATTACATCCCTCTGGCTTTCGAGGCAGTAGTGCCTGTGTTAATCAGGGAAATGCAATCTTTGAACCTGCTGTGCCATGCCCATGGCAACAACAATGCAGATGCCAGCAGCTGATGCCCACAAGGACAGCCAGCCTGCACTTATTTTCATTACATATCTTTCTCCTGATGTCCTTCTTGAAGCTGGGACATTTCTCCATCTCAGCAGAAGAGGGCAGCAGGGGTCCAAGGTGAGGGCACACTCTCCTCTCTTTTTCTGGCACTCAAAGACAAAGAGAACATGAAAACCAGATGTGTTTCCCTGCCCGTGGCAAACACAGCCTTTCTATCCTTCACAGTCCTTCCTGCCATCAGCAGCAAATGAAACAACATCCCACACACCTTTGCTATGTCAGGCAGAGGTTGCTGCAATTTCTATTACATCCCTCTGGCTTTCGAGGCAGTAGTGCCTGTGTTAATCAGGGAAATGCAATCTTTGAACCTGCTGTGCCATGCCCATGGCAACAACAATGCAGATGCCAGCAGCTGATGCCCACAAGGACAGCCAGCCTGCACTTATTTTCATTACATATCTTTCTCCTGATGTCCTTCTTGAAGCTGGGACATTTCTCCATCTCAGCAGAAGAGGGCAGCAGGGGTCCAAGGTGAGGGCACACTCTCCTCTCTTTTTCTGGCACTCAAAGACAAAGAGAACATGAAAACCAGATGTGTTTCCCTGCCCGTGGCAAACACAGCCTTTCTATCCTTCACAGTCCTTCCTGCCATCAGCAGCAAATGAAACAACATCCCACACACCTTTGCTATGTCTGGCAGAGGTTGCTGCAATTTCTATACATCCCTCTGGATTTCAAGGCAGCAGTGCCTGTGTTAATCAGGGAAATGCAATCTTTGTACCTGCTGTGCCATGCCCATGGCAACAACAATGCAGATGCCAGCAGCTGATGCCCACAAGGACAGCCAGCCTGCACTTATTTTCATTACATATCTTTGTCCTGATGTCCTTCTAGAAGGTGGGACATTTCTCCATCTCAGCAGCAGAGGGCAGGAGGGGTCCAAGGTGAGGGCACACTCTCCTCTCTTTTTCTGGCACTCAAAGACAAAGAGAACATGAAAACCAGATGTGTTTCCCTGCCCGTGGCAAACACCAGCCTTTCCAGCACTACAGTCCTTCCTGCCATCAGCAGCAAATGAAACAACATCCCACTCACCTTTGCCATGTCTGGCAGAGGTTGCTGCAATTTCTATTACATCCCTCTGGCTTTCAAGGCAGCAGTGCCTGTGTTAATCAGGGAAATGCAATCTTTGTACCTGCTGTGCCATGCCCATGGCAACAACAATGCACATGCCAGCAGATGATGCCCACAAGGACAGCCAGCCTGCACTTATTTTCATTACATATCTTTCTCCTGATGTCCTTCTTGAAGCTGGTACATTTCTCCATCTGTCAGCAGAAGAGGGCAGGAGGGGTCCAAGGTGAGGGCACACTCTCCTCTGTTTTTCTGGCACTCAAAGACAAAGAGAACATGAAAACCAGATGTGTTTCCCTGCCCGTGGCAAACAACAGCCTTTCCATCCTGACAGTCCTTCCTGCCACCAGCAGCAATTGAAACAGCGTCCCACTCACCTTTGCCATGTCTGGCAGAGGTTGCAGCTCTTTCTATTACATCCCTCTGGATTTCAAGGCAGCTCTGCCTGTGTTAATCAGGGAAATGCAATCATTGTACCTGCTGTGCCATGCCCATGGCAACAACAATGCAGATGCCAGCAGCTGATGCCCACAAGGACAGCCAGCCTGCACTTATTTTCATTACATATCTTTCTCCTGATGTCCTTCTTGAAGCTGGGACATTTCTCCATCTCAGCAGAAGAGGGCAGCAGGGGTCCAAGGTGAGGGCACACTCTCCTCTCTTTTTCTGGCACTCAAAGACAAAGAGAACATGAAAACCAGATGTGTTTCCCTGCCCATGGCAAACACCAGCCTTTCCATCCTTAAATTCCTTCCTGCCATCAGCAGCAAATGAAACAACATCCCACTCACCTTTGCCATGTCGGGCACAGGTTGCTGCAATTTCTATTACATCCCTCTGGCTTTCGAGGCAGCAGTGCCTGTGTTAATAAGGGAAATGCAATCTTTGAACCTGCTGTGCCATGCCCATGGCAACAACAATGCAGATGCCAGCAGCTGATGCCCACAAGTACAGCCAGCCTGCACTTATTTTCATTACATATCTTTGTCCTGATGTCCTTCTTGAAGCTGGGACATTTCTCCATCTCAGCAGCAGAGGGCAGGAGGGGTCCAAGGTGAGGGCACACTCTCCTCTCTTTTTCTGGCACTCAAAGACAAAGAGAACATGAAAACCAGATGTGTTTCCCTGCCCGTGGCAAACACAGCCTTTCCATCCTGACAGTCCTTACTGACATCAGCAGCAACTGAAACAACATCCCACTCACCTTTGCCATGTCTGGCACAGGTTGCTGCAATTTCTATTACATCCCTCTGGCTTTCGAGGCAGCAGTGCCTGTGTTAATCAGGGAAATGCAATCTTTGTACCTGCTGTGCCATGCCCATGGCAACAACAGTGCAGACGCCAGCAGCTGATGCCCACAAGTACAGCCAGCCTGCACTTATTTTCATTACATATCTTTCTCCTGATGTCCTTCTAGAAGGTGGGACATTTCTCCATCTGTCAGCAGAGGGCAGGAGGGGTCCAAGGTGAGGGCACACTCTCCTCTCTTTTTCTGGCACTCAAAGACAAAGAGAACATGAAAACCAGATGTGTTTCCCTGCCCGTGGCAAACACAGCCTTTCCATCCTGACAGTCCTTCCTGCCATCAGCAGCAAATGAAACAACATCCCACTCACCTTTGCCATGTCGGGCACAGGTTGCTGCAATTTCTATACATCCCTCTGGATTTCAAGGCAGCAGTGCCTGTGTCACACATGGAAATGCAATCTTTGTACCTGCTGTGCCATGCCCATGGCAACAACAATTCACATGCCAGCAGCTGATGCCCACAAGTACAGCCAGCCTGCACTTATTTTCATTACATATCTTTCTCCAGATGTCCTTCTAGAAGGTTGGACATTTCTCCATCTCAGCAGCAGAGGGCAGGAGGGGTCCAAGGTGAGGGCACACTCTCCTCTCTTTTTCTGGCACTCAAAGACAAAGAGAACATGAAAACCAGATGTGTTTCCCTGCCCGTGGCAAACACCAGCCTTTCCATCACCACAGTCCTTCCTGCCATCAGCAGCAAATGAAACAACATCCCACTCACCTTTGCCATGTCGGGCACTGGTTGCAGCTCTTTCTATTACATCCCTCTGGCTTTCGAGGCAGCAGTGCCTGTGTCACACATGGAAATGCAATCTTTGTACCTGCTGTGCCATGCCCATATCAACAACAATGCAGACGCCAGCAGCTGATGCCCACAAGTACAGCCAGCCTGCACTTATTTTCATTACATATCTTTCTCCTGATGTCCTTCTTGAAGCTGGGACATTTCTCCATCTGTCAGCAGAGGGCGGGAGGGGTCCAAGGTGAGGGCACACTCTCCTCTCTTTTTCTGGCACTCAAAGACAAAGAGAACATGAAAACCAGATGTGTTTCCCTGCCCATGACAAACAACAGCCTTTCCATCACCACAGTCCTTCCTGCCATCAGCAGCAACTGAAACAACATCCCACTCACCTTTGCTATGTCTGGCTGAGGTTGCTGCAATTTCTATTACATCCCTCTGGCTTTCGAGGCAGAAGTGCCTGTTTTAATCAGGGAAATGCAATCTTTGAACCTGCTGTGCCATGGCCATGGCAACAACAATGCAGATGCCAGCAGCTGATGCCCACAAGGACAGCCAGCCTGCACTTATTTTCATTACATATCTTTCTCCTAATGTCCTTCTTGAAGCTGGGACATTTCTCCATCTCAGCAGAAGAGGGCAGGAGGGGTCCAAGGTGAGGGCACACTCTCCTCTCTTTTTCTGGCACTCAAAGACAAAGAGAACATGAAAACCAGATGTGTTTCCCTGCCCGTGGCAAACACAGCCTTTCCATCCTTGACAGTCCTTCCTGCCATCAGCAGCAACTGAAACAACATCCCACTCACCTTTGCCATGTCGGGCACAGGTTGCTGCAATTTCTATTACATCCCTCTGGCTTTCGAGGCAGCAGTGCCTGTGTCACACATGGAAATGCAATCTTTGTACCTGCTGTGCCATGCCCATGGCAACAACAATGCAGATGCCAGCAGCTGATGCCCACAAGGACAGCCAGCCTGCACTTATTTTCATTACATAGCTTTGTCCTGATGTCCTTCTTGAAGCTGGGACATTTCTCCATCTCAGCAGAAGAGGGCAGCAGGGGTCCAAGCTGAGGGCACACTCTCCTCTCTTTTTCTGGCACTCAAAGACAAAGAGAACATGAAAACCAGATGTGTTTCCCTGCCCGTGGCAAACAACAGCCTTTCCATCACCACAGTCCTTCCTGCCATCAGCAGCAACTGAAACAACATCCCACTCACCTTTGCCATGTCGGGCACAGGTTGCTGCAATTTCTATTACATCCCTCTGGCTTTCGAGTCAGCAGTGCCTGTGTCACACATGGAAATGCCCGCTTTGAACCTGCTGTGCCATGCCCATGGCAACAACAATGCAGACGCCAGCAGCTGATGCCCACAAGTACAGCCAGCCTGCACTTATTTTCATAACATATCTTTGTCCTGATGTCCTTCTTGAAGCTGGGACATTTCTCCATCTCAGCAGCAGAGGGCAGGAGGGTTGCAAGGTGAGGGCACACTCTCCTCTCTTTTTCTGGCACTCAAAGACAAAGAGAACATGAAAACCAGATGTGTTTCCCTGCCCGTAGCAAACACCAGCCTTTCCATCCTTACACTCCTTCCTGCCATCAGCAGCAACTGAAACAACATCCCACTCACCTTTGCCATGTCTGGCAGAGGTTACAGCTCTTTCTATTACATCCCTCTGGATTTCAAGGCAGCAGTGCCTGTGTCACACAAGGAAATTTGCAATCTTTGTACCTGCTGTGCCATGCCCATGGCAACAACAGTGCAGACGCCAGCAGCTGATGCCCACAAGTACAGCCAGCCTGCACTTATTTTCATTACATATTTTTCTCCTGATGTCCTTCTTGAAGCTGGGACATTTCTCCATCTGTCAGCAGAAGAGGGCAGGAGGGGACCAAGGTGAGGGCACACTCTCCTCTCTTTTTCTGGCACTCAAAGACAAAGAGAACATGAAAACCAGATGTGTTTCCCTGCCCGTGGCAAACACAGCTTTTCCATCCTGACAGTCCTTCCTGCCATCAGCAGCAAATGAAACAACATCCCACTCACCTTTGCCATGTCGGGCACAGGTTGCAGCTCTTTCTATTACATCCCTCTGGCTTTCAAGGCAGCAGTGCCTGTGTCACAAATGGAAATGCAATCTTTGAACCTGCTGTGCCATGCCCATGGCAACAACAATGCTGACGCCAGCAGCTGATGCCCACAAGGACAGCCAGCCTGCACTTATTTTCATTACATATCTTTGTCCTGATGTCCTTCTAGAAGGTGGGACATTTCTCCATCTCAGCAGCAGAGGGCAGGAGGGGTCCAAGGTGAGGGCACACTCTCCTCTCTTTTTCTGGCACTCAAAGACAAAGAGAACATGAAAACCAGATGTGTTTCCCTGCCCGTGGCAAACACCAGCCTTTCCAGCACTACAGTCCTTCCTGCCATCAGCAGCAAATGAAACAACATCCCACTCACCTTTGCCATGTCTGGCAGAGGTTGCTGCAATTTCTATTACATCCCTCTGGCTTTCAAGGCAGCAGTGCCTGTGTTAATCAGGGAAATGCAATCTTTGTACCTGCTGTGCCATGCCCATGGCAACAACAATGCACATGCCAGCAGATGATGCCCACAAGGACAGCCAGCCTGCACTTATTTTCATTACATATCTTTCTCCTGATGTCCTTCTTGAAGCTGGTACATTTCTCCATCTGTCAGCAGAAGAGGGCAGGAGGGGTCCAAGGTGAGGGCACACTCTCCTCTCTTTTTCTGGCACTCAAAGACAAAGAGAACATGAAAACCAGATGTCTGTCCCTGCCCATGGCAAACACCAGCCTTTCCATCACCACAGTCCTTCCTGCCATCAGCAGCAACTGAAACAACATCCCACTCACCTTTGCCATGTCGGGCACAGGTTGCAGCTCTTTCTATTACATCCCTCTGGCTTTCGAGGCAGCAGTGCCTGTGTTAATCAGGGAAATGCAATCTTTGTACCTGCTGTGCCATGCCCATGGCAACAACAATGCAGATGCCAGCAGCTGATGCCCACAAGTACAGCCAGCCTGCACTTATTTTCATTACATATCTTTCTCCTGATGTCCTTCTTGAAGCTGGGACATTTCTCCATCTGTCAGCAGAAGAGGGCAGGAGGGGTCCAAGGTGAGGGCACACTCTCCTCTCTTTTTCTGGCACTCAAAGACAAAGAGAACATGAAAACCAGATGTGTTTCCCTGCCCGTGGCAAACACCAGCCTTTCCATCCTTGACAGTCCTTCCTGCCATCAGCAGCAACTGAAACAACATCCCACTCACCTTTGCCATGTCTGGCACAGGTTGCTGCAATTTCTATTACATCCCTCTGGCTTTCAAGGCAGCAGTGCCTGTGTCACACATGGAAATGCAATCTTTGTACCTGCTGTGCCATGCCCATGGCAACAACAATGCACATGCCAGCAGCTGATGCCCACAAGGACAGCCAGCCTGCACTTATTTTCATTACATATCTTTCTCCAGATATCCTTCTTGAAGCTGGGACATTTCTCCATCTGTCAGCAGAAGAGGGCAGCAGGGGTCCAAGCTGAGGGCACACTCTCCTCTCTTTTTCTGGCACTCAAAGACAAAGAGAACATGAAAACCAGATGTGTTTCCCTGCCCGTGGCAAACACAGCCTTTCCATCCTGACAGTCCTTCCACCAGCAGCAACTGAAACAACGTCCCACTCACCTTTGCCATGTCTGGCAGAGGTTGCAGCTCTTTCTATTACATCCCTCTGGCTTTCAAGGCAGCAGTGCCTGTGTCACACATGGAAATGCAATCTTTGAACCTGCTGTGCCATGCCCATGGCAACAACAATGCAGATGCCAGCAGCTGATGCCCACAAGTACAGCCAGCCTGCACTTATTTTCATTACATATCTTTGTCCTGATGTCCTTCTTGAAGCTGGGACATTTCTCCATCTCAGCAGAAGAGTGCAGGAGGGGTCCAAGGTGAGGGCACACTCTCCTCTCTTTTTCTGGCACTCAAAGACAAAGAGAACATGAAAACCAGATGTGTTTCCCTGCCCATGGCAAACACCAGCCTTTCCAGCACTACAGTCCTTCCTGCCATCAGCAGCAAATGAAACAACATCCCACTCACCTTTGCCATGTCAGGCAGAGGTTGCTGCAATTTCTATTACATCCCTCTGGCTTTCGAGGCAGCAGTGCCTGTGTTAATCAGGGAAATGCAATCTTTGAACCTGCTGTGCCATGCCCATGCCAACAACAATGCAGATGCCAGCAGCTGATGCCCACAAGGACAGCCAGCCTGCACTTATTTTCATTACATATCTTTCTCCTGATGTCCTTCTTGAAGCTGGGACATTTCTCCATCTGTCAGCAGAAGAGGGCAGGAGGGGTGCAAGGTGAGGGCACACTCTCCTCTCTTTTTCTGGCACTCAAAGACAAAGAGAACATGAAAACCAGATGTGTTTCCCTGCCCATGGCAAACACCAGCCTTTCCAACACCACAGTCCTTCCTGCCATCAGCAGCAAATGAAACAACATCCCACTCACCTTTGCCATGTCTGGCAGAGGTTGCAGCTCTTTCTATTACATCCCTCTGGCTTTCAAGGCAGCAGTGCCTGTGTTAATCAGGGAAATGCAATCTTTGAACCTGCTGTGCCATGCCCATGGCAACAACAATGCAAATGCCAGCAGCAGATGCCCACAAGGACAGCCAGCCTGCACTTATTTTCATTACATATCTTTCTCCGGATGTCCTTCTTGAAGCTGGGACATTTCTCCATCTCAGCAGCAGAGGGCAGGAGGGTTGCAAGCTGAGGGCACACTCTCCTCTCTTTTTCTGGCACTCAAAGACAAAGAGAACATGAAAACCAGATGTCTGTCCCTGCCCATGGCAAACAACAGCCTTTCCATCCTTACATTCCTCCCTGCCATCAGCAGCAACTGAAACAACATCCCACTCACCTTTGCCATGTCTGGCAGAGGTTGCAGCTCTTTCTATTACATCCCTCTGGCTTTCGAGGCAGCAGTGCCTGTGTTAATCAGGGAAATGCAATCTTTGTACCTGCTGTGCCATGCCCATGGCAAGAACAATGCAGATGCCAGCAGCTGATGCCCACAAGGACAGCCAGCCTGCATTTATTTTCATTACATAGCTTTGTCCTGATGTCCTTCTTGAAGCTGGGACATTTCTCCACCTCAGCAGCAGAGGGCAGGAGGGATCCACGGTGAGGGCACACTCTCCTCTATTTTTCTGGCACTCAAAGACAAAGAGAACATGAAAACCAGATGTGTTTCCCTGCCCATGGCAAACAACAGCCTTTCCATCCTTACAGTCCTTCCTGCCATCAGCAGCAACTGAAACAACATCCCACTCACCTTTGCCATGTCTGTCAGTGGTTGCAGCTCTTTCTATTACATCCCTCTGGCTTTCAAGTCACCAGAGCCTGTGTAACAGAAGGAAATTTGCAATCTTTGTACCTGCTGTGCCATGCCCATGGCAACAACAATGCAGATGCCAGCAGCTGATGCCCACAAGGACAGCCAGCCTGCACTTATTTTCATTACATATCTTTTTACTGAAGTCCTTGTAGAAGGTGGGACATTTCTCCATCTTATCTGCTAAGGTCAAAAAAGTTCCAAGGTGAGGGCACACTCTCCTCATGGCCTCTTGCACTCAAAGACAAAGAGATCATGAAAACCAGATGTGTTTCTCAGCTCATTTCAAACACCAGCCTTTCTGTCGTTACAGTCCTTCCTGCAGTCAGCAGGAATCAATATCCCCCACATCTCGTTTCTGAAGTTATTATTTTATGAATAGTAATAATCCGAATTTTACTCTAAATCTCATTTCTGAATGAAAACAGTCAGATAGCTAGAGCCTTTTTCTCTGAAACTATTCAGCAAATTTGCATTGCTCATCTACGTACGCAAAACGGTTTTGCCATTCATCTCAAATATCAAGACATCTGGCAAAATAATATAGAAAAAGTATTACAGACATTTTTGGACAGAGATTACTTCTGGTCAAGTGGGGAAGAAGCCCTAAGCTGCAATCATGAAATTCTTTTATCAGTTTCTCTGATTTAGCCAGTGTTACTACAAGGGAAATAAGACACAGGCTTTTTATAGCAGCTGTCAATTTAAGAATGATCAATGTTTTATTATTCTTGGCTAAGATCAAAGTCCCGCATTTCAGGATTATCTCCAGCTCATGAAGTATAATTAACAGTTTTGGATAGCCACATTATTATATAGCAATATTGTCTTCCTGCAAGGAATTTCATTGTTTTGACACATGCCACAGGTTGTTAATAGATTGCCTGATTACCATTTATTTTTTTTTACTGGCTTATGATGACTACAGAAAATTATACAGCAGCAGCATAAAAACTTTAAATCCTATCCCATGTATCTGCATTCATACCAAGAGAATATTGGGAAGCACTGGTGAAACTAAGATTACAAAATGAAGCAGAGGACAATTTCAGTGAAAGCCAGAAGGTTTTACAGCTCTGCCCATTTCAAACCCCTGAAGACATCCACGGCTTTCCTGCTGTGGGACACAGGCACTCACCTGCAGCTCAGCACAGCCTGCTCATGCCTGCACACACCTTCAGGCTGGAACCAAGGAAATCCTCAGCAAAGCCATCAGTACACTTTTGTTATGATGACTTTCATAAAGAAGCATCAAATATTTCTTCAGTAGAAATACTGCAAGTCCCTTTGACACTAAACCTTATTTTAAATGTGCAACTGTTGGTGTTCAGATTTGTGCTTCATTCAGGCGTGCTTTCACTCACAAAACGATTTTTATTCTTTTGCTTTTCGTTCTGAGGAACACAGTGATTTCTGCCTTGTTTACTGACTGTACACACAGCTATAGTCCTGCACCTTCAGGGAAACAGCAAATCCATCTCTTTTACACCCTAATTCTATCAAGTTCATTCACCTTACAAGGTATTTATTGCAAGCAGCTCTTCCAAAAATGTAGATTAACAGAACCTTCAACCCAGGACACCTCAGTAAGCCAGTACTTTTCATCTCCTGAATGTGTAGGTAGACACAGAGCTGGAACATCTTTTCCAGAGCTGTGTGATGCTATCTCATCTATGTTCCTTTACTGTTAACTCAGTTTCACTTCTTATCTAACCTGGTTGCATCCCAGAATTTCTGGTGCCAAAAATAGACTGAAAGCTTTCATCACTAGTTAAAAGGAAACTGCAATATGAAAAGCAATTTTTCTGATTTCTCTGTTGATCAAAGGTGCTTCCTACAAGCCTGATGCAGTAGAAACAATATCAGCTTTATAATAACAGTCATTATAGCAGAATCCTTTCACTGACTGAAATCCCACAGTCCTTATTCATACAATACTGACACTGGAGGATACAGTAGTTAAGAGGAGAGCGCATTAAAAATGACTATGTTAAGGTCCCAGATATAGCAAAGAGTGACAAGTATGAAAAAAAGAAGTTGCAGAAGCTGCTTCAGTTTGGCACTTTGGCATAAAGCATGACAACACACAACCTGCTTGTGCAGTTCCAGAGGCAGAAGAAAGCCGTCAACCAAAACTTGTTCTCATCTTCTCTGAAAGTCCACTGGGACAAGGCCACTTTTCTCTGACAGGCTTCCAGAAGCATCACTTCTGAGCACTGTGCCAGGGAGTTACCAAGATACTGTTTGTGTGTACAAAGGAGAAGAAGACATCTGTCTGGAAACAGACATCGACTTGGTGAAGGAGAAGCAGCATTTTCCAGAGTACTTCACAAAGAACTGAGCACTGCCCTGAGAGCTTCAGAGCGGCAGGCTGTCACAGTGTGCCAACCAGCTCACCTGTGAGTTGGCACTGAAGCTGCACACAGGGAGAAAAAAGCCCCCTGTGCACCCTTGGAGAACCAAGGGCTCCTCTCTGAAGCCACAAAGCACTTGGGCTCACCGTGCTTTTTTTTGCACACCGGTCTCGTTTGCAATGACAATCACACTCTTTTCACTTGAAAATGCAGAGCTTACACGAACACTGGAGCCCTGGGCAGCCTGGCCTCGTATTACATGTAGAAGCTGGGGGCCCTGCCTATGGCAGGGGGGTTGGAGATTCATGATCCTTGAGCTCCTTTCCAACCCGGGCCATTCTGTGATTCTGTAATTCTCACCTTTGCCATGTCTGGCAGAGGGGTGCAGCTCTTTCTCTTGTCTCCCTATGGCTGTCAGGTCACCAGGGCCAGTGTCACACAGGAACTGCAAGCACTGTGTGTGCTGTGCCCTGCCCATGGCAGCACAGAGGCAGCTGCCAGCAGCTGATGCCCACAAGTACAGCCAGCCTGCACTTACTTTGATTACTTCTCTTTGTATCAGCGTCCTTCAGGAAGGTGGGACATCTCTCCAGCTGAGCAGCAGAGGACAGCAGGGTTTCGCTGTCTGGGCATGTTCTCTTCTGGCCCTCTGGCCCTCACAGACAAAGGAGGAGGACACAGAGGCTGCTGTAACACGGCCAGCCCCGCCTCTCAGGTCAGCTCTCAGGCCATCCTCTCTCCCCTCAGCAGCAGCTCACTGTTCTGCACTCCTCTGGCCCGGACTGGCAGAGGCGTGCAGCAGTTCTGGAGATCTCCCGGTGCCGGCCACGTCTCCAGTGCCCGTGTGACACAGGAAGCTGCCGACATCGGACCTGCTCTGCCGTGCCCGTGCCAGCACCGAGTTTGCTGTCAGCAGCCGATGCTACAAGTCCATTCGGGCACGGGCCTTTCCTTCCCGGCCCTCTTTCCCCCCCTCTCTCCTCTGCTCTCTCTCGTGCTCCCTTTGGCCTGGGCTGGCTGAGCAGTGCAGGCCTTGTTGTTGCTCCCTGGGCAAGGAAGCTCCCAGCTGCTCTGACACAGCGACTGCGTCCTCAGCGTGGATTCCAGACTGCGACAGACGTCCCCGACTTCCAGGCTGATTGGAACAGACTGCGATAGAGAACTCCCATGGCTCAGGTCACAGCGAAAGCTGCTGTCACTCTGTGTGGGCACAGCCTTGTCTATGGAGGCCTGCTCGCACTGCAGCCCCTGTCTGCACCAGAACCGTGCCGATCCACCTTCTCTCGGCCTCCTTGCCTGCATGGAAAAGGGCAGGTTGGGGTGAAGTCACTTGCTGCTGGTGGCAGGAAGGACTGTAAGGATGGAAAGGCTGGTGTTTGCCATGGGGATGGAAACGCATCTGGTTTTCATGCTGTGTTTGTCTTTGACTTCCAACGGCCAGGAGGAGGCCTGTTTCCATGGATCGTCAGGAAATTGTCTTTCACTTGGGAGTTCACACACTCTTGTGGACCCTGAGGGACCACCTGACAATTGGCCAATAGTTCAGACTTGAGAAACACCGACTGAAGAAGCACTCAGCTTTCAGCAGGTGCTACTCTGGTGTCACTTGTGCCCCTCCTCCAGGCTGCATGACATCTCTGGAATATTGCCAGAGAGGGAAATAGAAAAAAGTTGTGAATTTAATCAGAATGTATATGTTCTGTTAACTCCTCAAAGGATGCCCGTAGTCAGTCAGCAAGTCCTGCAGTACCCCAGACTAAACACTGCTGTTCATTTAATCCAGCCAATTATTCAGTGCACTCCGTTGCTAGCCAGGCTACTTGGTCCTCTATTTCTGCTGGTCTTCTGAAAGACATCAGTGTTTTGTTATTCATTTGGAAGCTCAGTGTTACATCCTGTGATCTCTCTAGATTTCTCTGTGAAAACATGTAGAAATCTGTAAAGCTCTGATGTCCCTCAGTTCACTACACAAAATTTAAGGGCAGTGCCAAATTCCATATATCTAGTTCACCCTGCAGAATGATGCCATTTTTTTTATCTCAGTGAAAAGTTTAGCAGTCAAAAAAGGACTGGATTTTTGTTCCAGCGCAGACCAAATTTCCTGCCTGCCTTTAACAGAAGCTCATCGTGTGCAGCTACAGTTACGTACAGATGCAGCTCCTCTGTTAAAATGTACACAGAGAATGGCCTCTAATCTTGACGTGAGATATTTACTGATCTTGTATCATGAATGACCTCCTGATTCTTCACGCCTGACAATTTTTAAATAATGAGAAATAAAAACACATATTTTTCAAAACAGGTATAGAGATTGACTTACAACAAATTTTTTATCTTGAATCAACCATACACTCACCATTTCAATTAAAAAAAAAACAGAAAAGAAAAAAAAAAAAAAAAGGAAAAGCCACATTCTTACAGTGGCATTTTACAGTATTGTTGTTGTGTCAAATCAAGGTTCTCTCATCATGAAATAATGACCAAATTCTCTTTTCATATCTAAACATACAAATGTTAAAGGCAACAGTGCTGTTCAAGAATACATTACCAGCTCAAACACTGCTTTGGCTATGAAACTGAAGGCAGACAGGAATTTTATCAAGGAGTTGGAAGTAAAGATGTAAGTATAGATTTAAAAGCAACCTATATTGTTACTTAGAGTTTGATATAGTGTAATCCAATCCACAGTACTTGTAACGTGTTTTATAAAATTCTTTGCAATGCAGTCATATATTAAGATAAATGCTGCAAGTTCTAATATGTCCATGACCTTTTCAAACTGTTCCTTACTCCTACACATCACTATGAGTAGTTCTTCTGACAGGAAGGATCACATAATTAAGTAACCTGTGACCTTAAGTTTGGAATTAAATGCATACAGTGGAAGTGAGAGCTGTCGGTTATTTTGCTCTTTCATTGTTGAACAGCCGAGGTGTTTGGTTTTGGAGGGTGGATAGTGATGGGACAGGTGGGGAATGGCTTTAAACTGAGACAGGGGAGGTTTAGGTTGGATGTGAGGAGGAAGTTTTTCAGCCAGAGGGTGGTGAGGCACTGGAACAGGTTGCCCAAGGAGGCTGCGGATGCCCCATCCCTGCAGGCATCCAAGGCCAGGCTGGATGTGGCTCTGGGCAGCCTGGGCTGCTGGTGGGCAGGTTAGAAAGCCCACATGACTTTATTGCAGCACGGGGTGCAGGGGGATCACTGCTCCTAGCGTGCACACAGAAGAGCTAGAGCACACAGGTGATGTACATTCCACTTGTGAACATTCCTGCAACTCCAGAGAGTGTGCGCCTGCTCCAATCACTGCTGCACAGGTTAAAAACTGATTACAGATGAGCTGTTTTGGTATGGGGTTCTTGCAAACGGTCTGCAGTGGTTGTGTGATTCCTCGGGGAGTTGCTCTCCAGCCCAAAGTTCATGTCCTAAGTCGACCAGATCCCGTTTGTGTCAGGAAATGGTTTACAACAGATGAGCTGCTGGTCAAGTTTCTAATATCACACTGGCCTTGCTCTAGTGTCTGTGTCATCAGCCCCAGCACATACGGTGCACCTCTTCAAGGCTTGTGGAACACTGAGGCTCTGCACTTGGGCTCCAGACATCCTGCTGCTGTAGTAACAACAGCCTTCCCTAGACAGAACATCGCTGTCCTGAAAGCTCTGAATTCAGTGCTGAAGAGTGAATTAATTGCCAGGTATCAATCTAACACCTAATTTGTTTGCCAGAGGAGATGAGGGCTGTGCTACCCATCATTTCACCAATTCTGAGTAACTTTCTGTTTGCCTTTACCAAGGTCTGATGTAAGAACCGTGTTATCAGGAATGTCTGTCTGGAATCATTGTGAGGGTCTGAGATCTGATTTTTTTCTTTCTGGAGGGACCGGTGAAATGAACATTCAGAAATGTAAGGAATAAACACAATTAATAGGCATTTCTGATCAGAGTGGAGTCACTTCTTGTATTCAGAATCACAGATTCATCGAATTTTGTAATTTGTATTTGTGAACCTCAATTTCACATCACCAAGAGGTTATTCTAGCTTTGGTGCCTTGCAAACTTTGCATATAAATACATAACTGTAATCATAAATTTCTAGAAGCATGGAGATGGAGAGATTAATCTTCCTGTAATTCTCTGCACTGTTGAAATTTCAATTGAAATTTCAATTGAGAAATTGAAAGCTGTCCTTAACTTTTGTCTCTACATCGTGCTTCACTGAGGCTGAGAAAGGAGGATCTGGGTTTTCAAATATCTTGTTGGTTTGGGTTCTTCTTTATGCAGCTGCTGTGTCAGCTCATGATGATGTAGTAGGACCTGTAGTTACCCTTGCTATCTGTAAATCAAACCTGTCAGATTCCTACTGCTAGCTCCATCAAGTTAAAAACAGAGCTTACTGAGGAAATTACTGGATGCTGAATCCACAAATTGCCATCATGTCTTTAAAGGTTATTTTAGGCAAACCATTTTCAGGCCACTCATCAAATTCTTAGGGGGGGGTGGGGGAGGAGAAATCTAAATTTGTTATTGAAATCACACTAAGGATCAATAAATCCAAATGCTTCTAGCATAACCACGATTATAGGCAGTGTTTAGACAAGCTCTTACAGGAAAACCATGAACACCAGGCTAAAAAGAGACTAAGTGATGCACTCTGCACGACTACTCAGTGAAGTATTCATAATGCAGGAGTCTGATCTGATTACAGATGTTGTGCTTTAAGTACCCCTTATCATACCTTTTTTTTTTCACAATTCTTAGAAAAATATCCTAAACTCAGGGTATCAGATACCAATAAGAAAGAACTCTTACATCGTTCTTATACGTCTAAGGATCTAACAGGTTTGGAGGGCAATGGTTGTTGATTGGAGATTTCTGTGACCTCCCTTCCAACAAATGTCATATTTTCCTCCTTTGTAAGAGAAGGAACTTCTTCACGGTGAGCATGGAACAGGCTGCCCAGGGAGGCTGTGGATTCTCCTTCTCTGGAGGTGTTCCAGAGCCGCCTGGACGCCCAGCTGTGCAGCCTGCTGTAGGGAGCCCCTGTGCAGGGGTTGGACTCAGTGAGCTCTGGAGGTCCCTTCCAAGCCCAGTGCTGTGATGCTGTGGTTTTAATCCTCGCTTCTTGCAGCAGTGCAGTGTTTCAGAAGAGAGAAAAGCACGGCGGGCATCAGCTGGATTTCTGTGGTTGGTAAAGCTGTGCTGAGAACTGGGCTGACTGCTGCACCTGGACATGTGTGCAAAGTCTGCAGGCGCAGAGGAATCACTTTTCCCTGCAGGTTGAGCTTGTCTAAGGTAGCTCCTTGCTTGGTGAGCTTCTGCTGTAAAGGATCAAGCTGCATAAGTAAGGCAGTTTAAAAAGCAAGCCTGCCAGTTCTTTTTTACCTGAGTGATTTTTTAGCATGGAAAGGTTTGAGATGCTGTTTGCTAATGGAAGATGGAGAGAGAAAAAGCAAGTCAAAGGCATGCTGTGCATAGCCACCACATGGCATCTGCACCATTTCCCCCTGCACAAAGGAGGAGCAGCTCACAAGCTTGGCCTGGGCCATGGAAGGGAGCAGACAAACATCTGGACCGACCCCAAACGAGCTGGTTCTGCAGGTTGGTTGTCTTCTGCTGCTTGTCTCACATCCTGTTGCTCAGCGGTAGATTTGTTCATGCTCAGTGCTAACAGGAAACTCAGACAGCATTTTTGTTTCAGCTGTGCCAACGCTTTGATCCCTTGCTGCTTGGATGGGGCGTTTGAAGAATGATGCCTGTGCTGATGTCCAGCCAGGCTTTGGGGATGAGTTTCCACACCAGGGTCCGTCTGACAGGACTGAGGGCTGGGGATCGGGTCAGGTCGAGTCCAGTGTGCTTTGTTCTTGTTCTTTGTGCTTGTTTTTGCTCAGGAGGGCAGGAGGTGAACCTCATGAACCGATGCCTGCAGATGGGGTTTGCGGAGAAAGAGGTCCTGCAGGCCTTGTGTGACAGCCACGGAGCTGTAGCGAGGCTGCATCATGTAAAACACCAGAGATCCACGGAGGTGTGAAGGTGAGCTGTGGGCTCCAGTAACGCAGGAAGGGACGTGCATGCTCGGGGTTTGGTTGTTCTGTGTGTGTTAAGTGACTGTGATACCACTGCTGGGTCAGTTTGAGTGTACGGAACAAGTGTGACAATCTTTTTGATGGAGTCCTGTGAAAGGAGTCCTATGGATTTGAGATCCAACTATCAGCCTGTGGGCATCATCCAGGAGTTGGGGTAGGGGATGAGGCAAGGGAAGTTGGGGTCAGAAAGTTATAAAGCAGTCTGGCAGCAGTTCTGTGTTTCTCCCATCTCCTCCTTTATTTCCTTACAGGTGAAATAGATTGGTGCTGCAACACGCCCTTGAATTTAACAAAAAGGACTCTAGTGTGGATTTGCCATGGGCCCAGCACTGCAAGGTACGCTGCTGGGAGGAAGCGTCCATCTGCCTGAGGGCAGGAAGGCCCTCCAGAGGGACGCACTGAGGCCAGTTGTACGAGGCTCAACAAGAGCAAGCGCCAGGTCCTGCGCTTTGGTCATGCTGACCCCGTGCCAGCTTCTCCAGGATTTGGCTGGGGTAGAATTCCAAGCACCCACTGATTCTAGAATGTTGGGCTGGGCTGTTGGAATCTTCTGCCCTTGTGACTGGTCTTGCCTCCCCACCCTGTGCGTCATGGTGGAGCAGCCTGGTGGCCCTCAGTGATGTCATAAGGGCTAGAATGAGGGGAGGAGCAGTGCGTGCTGCGTCCCTTCATTGGAGCGCTGGAGCTCTGACTGAGCAGCTCGCTTGTTGCACTTGTGCACCGACTGAGTAGCTTTGTCTTCACACCGTCCTGTGCAGCTTCTTGTAGGTAAGCTGAGACAGTGTGGGAGAGACGGGTGGGCAGTGAGTGTTGAGAACTGCTGGCTGGCAGAGCTCATAGGATCACATTATGTCCATCAGCAGAGGGGTGGCCATGAGGGACAGGGAGGTGATTGTCCCCCTCTCCTCTGCTCTCGTGAGGCCCCATCTGCAGTACTGTGTCGAGAAAGACAGGGAGCTGTTGGAGAGGGTCCAGAGGAGAGCCACAGAGATGATCAGGGGACTGGAGCACCTCCCCTGCAAAGACAGGTTGAGGGAGCTGGGCTTGTTCAGCCTGGAGAAAAGAAGGCTGCGGGGTGACCTCACTGCAGCCTTCAGTACCTAAAGGGAGCCTACAAACAGGAGGGGAATCAACTCTTTGGAAGCGTCGATAACTGCAGGACAAAGGGAAATGGTTTTAAGTTGAAAACTTAAGTTTTGAAGTTGAGGGAGGGCAGATTTTGATATTTCCCTCGTAGTCTTTGCTAAACCATGGAAGCAAACTGACCTGCTCTTTCTCTCTCTTCTCTCCATCCTCTGCCTGCTTCCCTGGTGCAGCTTTTGCTCGTGGAAGATCAGAGCAAAGTGACAAGGAACGGCTGCGGATTCGAGAGATTTGTCTCCCTCGTTCTGATCTCTTGCCAGGTACCTGCCATGCTTTCTCCCCCCACATGCTTTAGCAGCCCCTGACGTCCCGTGTTTAGAAACACAGCCTCATCCAGCTTTGATGGGACGCTGGTCACGTGTGGGTTTTCTCCACGTGCTCTCCAGCTCAGCCCTCAGAAGGATGCTGTCTGTGGTGCTGTGACCAGCTGGTCTATAGGAAACCAATCCCTTAGGCAAAGAGTCCTAGCCCCAGCTTGTGCAGAGCTGCACAGCAACACCCAGGGACACCAGCAGGCGTGCTTCGCCTGTGTGAGTGTGCCCGACAGCTGTAGGGAGCACAGCAGAGATGTGAACAGAGAAAATACAAGTGTGTTTCTTTTCAGTTTCAGCTTGTCACACCTACGCTGATGGCCGTGGCGTGCAGCGAGATCAGCTGTGGGCCTGACCTGGCATGGACAGAGGTAGAGTATGAAGCTCTGATTGGTCTTTGTTCCCTGACTGGAGCCAGCAGAGTGAGCCGCAGACGTGCTCTCCTGCTTTCCAAGAGAGCTCCTCTTTGGCAAGGCGGCAGTGCAAGTGTGGCAGGTTTATAAAACTACCAGAGCCATCTTGGTTGTGGTGTCCTCTACTGACTTTTCCCTTGAAATGGCTGCAGAAACAACAATCATTCTCAGCTCTGTTTGCCCTCGCTGTTGGTTGGACTGCTCAAGAGAGCTGCTTTGTGCTTGCAATGGCACTGTTTGCACCTTGTAACTGCAGCCGTAGCTTTGGTTTCCCTCTTCACGGTCTCCTAGCATCTTAAACAGTCAACCTTCCTGCACAAAGAGCGCAGGAAGGGATGGGGCAAAATGGACAAGGCCACCTGTCTGCGTCAGTGCCATTGCTGATTAGTCTGGGTGGGGAGAGATGCATCTTTGCATTGCCTGGCGTGTGCCTGCTGCACACCAGGGAGAGAAACAGCCGTTATTAGACTTGCAGTTCCTTCTGAAGTGCCCATGATAAGGACCGAGTGCATTTCCTGCAGCTTTCTCTGCAGATGTGCTCCTCACCTTGAAATCCTCCTGGTTGGTTCTCAGCTCCTCACCGTGGCCTGTGCTCTCTGTTTCAGATTGAGAACATGGGGAAGCCCCTGCTGGACCATGAGGTCTCACCTGTGAATGTTCCAGCTATTGCTGCTGCCCATGTCGTTAAGAGACACGTTGCCCAGGCAGCGGATGAACTCTCCTTTGAGGTAAGCAGTTCAAGGCGTTCCTTGTTGTTCAATTTTACAATGGCAAATGCCTTCAGAGCTGCACTGGTGCAATTGCTCTCAAGCTCGGCGATGTTTGGCAGTGCAGAAGAATGCAGACATTTGAGCTGTGCTTTCCTCCCAGCCGTGCTGAAGCTGGGATTGACGTTGCAATCTCTTGCAGGTGGGAGACATCGTCTGTGTGATTGACATGCCACCAAAGGAGCTGACCCCCTGGTGGAGAGGCAAGCATGGCTTTCAGGTAGGCACAAGCTTCAGACTGGAGAGTGCAACTTCAGTAAAGGCAGGAACCTCAGTTTAGAGCTGCTCTGCCTGCACAGGATGGGTAATGGACATAAAGAGTTTCCCTGTGTCGGTGTCAGAGGACCTTGCCTTTGGCTGCAAATGTTGAAAAATTATTACCTTTATGCTGTTAACTATGGCCATTTTCTGCTGGATAGTCTTACGGAGCATCAGGCAAGCACGTTCTGAGGGAAATGTGACGTGGCTTTTGGTTTAACATTTCAGACCTGAGAAGTGCTGCATGCAATATTTGGCCTCTCTTTTCTTCTTGTTACAGGTTGGATTTTTCCCAGGGGAGTGTGTGGAACTCATTAATAAGAACATTCCTGAGGCACTCATCAATTCTGTGCCAAAGCCAGGTACGGATGTTACATTTGATGGTGTGGGGAAGCAAAATGGAGTCTTTTTTGGGGTTGATCCGTGTTTAATACCTCCTTTATCCATCCCATATTGTGTTGATGGGATCCCCTCTGTGTTGATGATCCTTCATGCACACTATGGGGCAGAGATTTGGCCCAGTCCTCCTGTGTTTATGATTGGACTTGGCGAAACTATAGAATACTCATGGAATGGTTTGGGATGGAAGGGACCTCAAGGATCATCATGCTCCAACCCCCCTGCCACAAGATGGTGTGCCAGCCCCCACATTTAATGTGAGACTAGAACAGGCTGCCCAGGGCCCCATCCAACCTGGCCTTGGGCTCCTCCAGGCATGGGGAAAATCCCTTTTTGTATGTACTGTTGGTAATGTTCTTCCCGTTTTGACGTGCTCTGTAGAATGTGCTGTGCTCAGCCTCGTCCAACGGAGCCAAACCTGAAATGACCTGGTTTCTTCCTTTTGTTGTGCAGTGCCCAAGAAACGCAGCAAGATCCTCACCTTCCTTCGTTCCTTGGTGAAGGCCCGCCCAAAGAAAGCGACCGAGCGGGAGGTGGAGAAGGAAAGGGTGTTTGGCCGAGACCTGGGAGAGCATCTTCTCCACTCTGGTCGTGACGGTAAGGAACAGCCCATTCCTGAGACCTTTCTCTGCTGGGCATCTAAAGAAGATGAAAGGGAGATCATATCTAGCAGGGGGCAGGTTGATAGCACTGGAGAGACGTGCAATGGGAGTTGATGGCTGAAGGATAAAGTGAGGCGGATGCTCCTAAGAGACAAGCACATTTGTATTTGCTTCAGCCAAGCCTGGCTGGGCTTAGTGGATGGGATGTGAAGGGAGCACAGCCTGAAGCAGGACTTGAATAAGGAGCTCCACTGACGGCTGGCACGTGTTCTTTAGTCCCCCAGGTCCTCCAGAGCTGCGCTGAGTTCATTGAGCAGCACGGCGTGGTGCAGGGGATATACCGCCTGTCCGGCGTCGCGTCCAACATCCAGAGACTGCGGTAAGAGTGCTGCGACTGACACAGCCTGACTGCATCTGGGGTGGCTTTGGACTCGCCTTCCTCTTGCTCAACCGGGTTTGCGTCCTTCTCTCCAGGCATGAATTTGAGTCTGAGCAGATTCCTGAGCTCACCGTCCGTGACATTCACAGCGCGAGCTCCCTCTGCAAGATGTACTTCAGGGAGCTCCCGAACCCTCTGCTCACCCACCAGCTGTACGGCAAGTTCTCGGTAAGCACAAGGCGACGTCTTGCATTTCCCTCTTCCCTGGGCCTCTTGGGAGATGGCTGCAGCAGTGCCCCAGCTCTGAGGCCCTTTTGCTGTCAGCCCCATGAGGTTTACTCGCAGTGCTTTCCTAGCCTGATTTGTGTCTCGCTCCCTTTCTGCACTACTCCAGGATGCTGTTGGTGCCGCTACAGAGGAGGAGCGGCTGATCCGAATGCAGGACGTCATCCAGCAGCTGCCCGCTCCTCACTACAGGTCAGTGCTGCCCTCAGCCTCTTGAGCTCAGCCCTGCTGCATTGCAGAGGGCAGTGATGCGATTCCAGGCTTTGTCTCACGCCGGCAACACGATGCCTGTGCATGCTGAAGGGTTGAAGGCTCCATGGGGTTAATTTATGGGGTCAGTTCCTGGGCACGGGGGCATGCTTGGTGCAGCTGATGGCTGCGGCTGTGCTGTGCTGGGGCTTGGTGCTGCAGCGTGGCACTCAGTCAAGTTGGATCTACTTCATCTTCGGTGACAGTAGCAATCACAAGAACTAGCATGAATGGAGGTTTGCTTTCTGAATTGCAGCATGGCATGCTCGTTGGTGCTGAACATTTGCCTCTCTTGTCTTCCAGGACACTGGAGTACCTGATGAGACACTTGGCATGTCTGGCTGGGAGCTCCTCCATCACAAACATGCATGCCAAGAACCTAGCCATTGTGTGGGCTCCAAACCTCTTAAGGTAAACTTCTGGTTCTGTTTCAACACAACGCTTACATCTGTTCTCCAGTAAAAAAAAGCAATCCTCCCTTTTTCTCCATCAAACGTGCTCTTCTCCTGTAAAATCTGTGGCTGACAGCAGAGCAGGAGCCTGGGCTGTTCTCCAACCCCAAGGGCATAATGTCTAGGTGACAATTTCTGCGGTCTTGTTGAGATGGGACTGACGTGTCCTTGATCATCCAGGGGAATTTCTGCAGTGGCATCACTGATTGCCCACTGCGGAAGTCTCCAGAGCCTCAGCTGACAGCTTTTGGCTGCAACAATTCAGACTCGGGGAAACAATCTTGGAGAAATGACTTCTAAAATCTGCCTTTTCTACAGATCACAGCAGAACGAGTCTGCCTGCGCCAGCGGAAGAGCTGCCTGCATGGAGCTGCAGACGCAGTCGGATGTCGTGGAATTCATCATCAACCACACAGACGTCCTCTTCTGCTCCAAATCCAGAGCAGACATCGCAGATGGAGCAGGTGAGTGTCTTCCTCCATTAGCTTTATCTTGACCTGACACCTTGATCAAATGCAGGCCTTCTCCAGGACCTCTGAGATACTCTTTTACCGTCAAGGGGACAGCAGACCTCTGGGCTTCCATTAGAATCTGGCATCCTGTTGCTGGATGCTGAGAATGTCCAAGCCCAAACTTCACAAGGAGGAAGCGGTCATTATTTTGGTTTGCATGCAGGAAAAGCTTGATGCAAGTGTGGCAGCGAAGCTTTCTCAGTTCCCTGCCCCTTTTTCTCAGGTTTTTCTGCGCCTGTTTTGATACAGTGAGCTGCTCTTCATGATGACCGTGTCCTTTGCCATAAACATACCTCTGCCCACATGGTTATTTTGAGCTCCTGTTCTTCCAGTGGCTCGGATAATCAAGCCTGAGGAAAATACAGCACCTCCCCCAGAACTGTGGTGGCTGTGCTGCTGCTTTCTGATCCTCGCTCTTACCTGTGCTTTTCCCTTACAGGGCACAATTCTTTCTCAGGGCCCAAGTCTGTGGGGGTCTCTTCTGCTGCCACAAAGCTGCTCAGCCTGGAGGAGGCACAGGCACAGAGGCGAGGCCACAGCAGCTCTCCTATGACAGAGAGCAGCAGGGACACTGAAGTGGAAGAAAGCCCTGCAGCTGGGCAGGGCAAATTCCACACAGTCATCGATTTTCCATCTGAGAGGTAAAGAGGACTTTCTTTTCCAGCAAACAGCTTCATTGTTTGGGTGGGTTTTTATGGTTTTCTTTCCAGTATTTCTAGTGCCAAAACTTGCTGAAACTAGGTTATGCTAATGGTGGGGTTTTCCAGATTTCAGGGCCATGTGTCTGAAACCAATTCCAGTTCTCCACTAAACAGAGCTCTTGGTCAGACTTGCTGGCACTAGAAATTAAGCATGGCAGTGAGATGAGGCCAATGAGGTGCTAATATAAGAGTCAGAGATGCTTTTGAACTTCCTTTATGGCTGCACGGTTCCTCAGAAAGCAGTTACGCCTGCCAGCTCAATAAAAGCCATCCCTCAGATGCTGTGCTGTGCAGCTGTGGAGCTTTTGCTCACATGCTCTGCATCTTGCTTGCCAGAGTTGAGGGGAATTTAGCCAGCAAGACTTCAGGGCTGAGCTACAGGAATGGAGCCATGCTCAACTGCTGGAAACAGAGCGAGTTTCTAAGTTGTGTTTCTGCAGAAACCAGGCAGTGCTAGGAACAAGCAACTGCTGCCAAGAGCCCAGTGCAGCTCTTCCCTCACCCTGCACCACGCACGACTCACAGCATTCGCTGTTTTCTCTCTCCAGGCAAAATCCACCCAGCACGAATGAGGAATCACCAGCTGGCAGTTGGTGTTGCTGCTTCAGCCTCAGAAAGCCATCCTGTGGGAGCAAACGCCAACTGCAGCGCAATGCCAGGCAGCCCTCAGAAACAGCAGTGGTAGTCCTGGCAGGTAAGGGTGCAAATGCAACTTCCAAATCCCTGCTTTTCAGGAACATAGAATTCAAGCTTGCACTGCACTTGTATCTCCTTCAAGTGTTCAAGCTCTTGCCTAACATCTTCAGTTCTCCCTTGTTCAAGAACCACTGTCATAATTCAGCTTGTGAAAGTTTGACACTAACCCCTGTGTATCCTTTCTAGGTGAATTAAGCCCTTGCCAACCCAGAAGATCCAGGGCAAGTAGCAACGATGCTCTGTGTGCTTCCATCAGTGGAGAGCTCTTAGGAAGCACAAATTGCTGCAATTCCAACAGCAGCCTTCCATCTAACAACATTAATGGAGAGAAGGAGCTCATTGAAGTTCATGCTCTCATTACACCTGGCTCTGCTGAAGTTGCTGACCTGTGCCTGCAAGACACCGCAGTCATCAGTCTGGATTGTAACCAGGAGTCTCTGCAGTGCAGCCCATCCCAAGCACAGTGTGAGTGCCCTGACAACAGCATCTCCATGCAGGAGCAGGTCAGCGTCAGTGAGGAGGAGCAGAGCCTCTTGCAGGGGGACTTTCAATCAGGCCTCCAGTCCCAGGCACCGGACAGCAGCACTGAGAGCTCTGAGCCACTCTCTCCATGACAAGACAGGATGAGTCCCATCTTCACCATGGACCTCTCACACCCTCCTGTCTTTTATATAATAATAAAAGCACACTTGTGCTCAATCAACGCCTTGACTGCCTCTGGAGCCTTCATTCACGTGGATTGGGATGAATGCAGCACACAGCAAGGCACCTCAGCTTGCAATGCTGTGGCTGTGGGATGCATGCAGCACAGCTCTGGGGTTGTTCCCATTTTGTCTGGCTTTGGGATGTCTGCAGGGAGAGCTCTGCTACCATTTGGTATGGTAGCAAATAATCTCTAGCATCCTGGATACTGCTCATGATAATCCCAAGCTTCCTGGCTGTGGCTTTGTGATGCTTTTCAGAGCTTTCTGATGCATTTTGATGCCTTGGCTGTTGCTTAACACCTCTCTCCTCTCTCACCAACGTCAGAAAGTACTGCTTGGTCTGCAGCTCAGTGGCCATTTCCCTTTTAGGCGGCTCTTGCAGAAGAATCAAGCAGCAGAAGAATTTGCTCACCCTGCACACAATATGTAGCACACAAATGCTACAAAAGCAGAAAAAAACTGGGAATCCCTGGGTCTGCAAGACTTCACGGACACTCACTGACTGTGTTTGATGGCTCCCTCCCATCCTTGATTTCCTTCTCCCCTTCTCCTCGTCTGATCCCACTGCTGAGCCACGATCAAGCTGCCCAGTGTGGCAGAGCATCGTGCAGAGCCGTGCTGGCACCTCCTCCCCTTCCTCTCCTGCAGCTCGGCGTGCAACCTGAGAAAGTTTTCCTGAAGAAGTGACCAGCTCTTTTCCATCCCTTTGCCCCTACAAACAGTTGTCCAGAGGATCTCGTCCAAGAATTCCTTGAACAGCCTGCAGCTGGCTCTCCTGAAGTTCAGGCTCCTGACTTTGCTTCCTGCCAGGCCCGCATTCCTTGAGATCACAAACTCAAGGAGGGCATGGTCACTGCAGCCCTGACCGCCTCCTGTCGCAACCCCTGGTGTGCTCCATGTCCAGCAATGCTTCCCTTCTGCTTGCTGTGCCCAATGCCTGCACCACAAAGTCATTCTCACTGCACTCCAGGAGTCTGTCAGATTGCTTGCAGCCAGCCATGCTGATTTCCCAGACGGACTGGAATCCCCCATCAGGATGAGGGTCAGTGAGTGCGATGCTTCTGCTGGCTGCAGTCAGCAGCTCCCACCAACAGGCTCTCTGACCAGGTGACCTGTAGCAGATCCTCACCTCCAGAAGCCCTGCATTGCTGCAGTTCCTAATTTTACCCACAAGTTTTCAACCTGGCCATGGCTCTTCTTAGTTCTTTGCAGTCAACTTCTCATCATAGAGGGCAAATCTTTTGCCTTCCAGAATTCCATAGTAACAATTGTGTCTCCTTTCTGTCAGGATTTTTTTTTCTTTCTTTTCTTTTCTTTTTTATTTATTTTTTTTTTTTTTCCATTTTCTAGGTAGGAAAATTAATTTCTGAGCCAGGAGAAGAAGTGAAACAGTCTTCCTTGCACTGCTCAGGTTGCATGAGTTGCCAAGTGCTCCTCAGGTAATGTGTGCTGAAGAGCTGACCTTGGTGGCAGGGGCTGTGGCTGCATTTTGTGCCTGTCATGCGGGAATACAAGAAAGCCTATTCAGAGCAGGAGCTGCAGAGCAAGATAAACATCACGAGAAGGTAAGGCTGAGAGCCAAGGACACCTCCAGAAAGAAGAGAAAAACTGAGTCAAGTAAGCTGCGTGACGGCCGTGTGATGCTGACCACGATTGGAGGAAGAGCGCATGGCTGGGAATGACTGATGGCTCTGGTTGGATGGGTGCCTGTGTGCACAGAGTTAAGGAGTGTTTGTGGGATGTTTTGCTGGCATCTAACGGCTGTAAGGGGAAGATAAGGGAGAAAACTCGTGAATGCATATAGGGGATGTTAGAATCTGGAATAGACTGTTTGGATCATTCACATCTGAGTCCGTGCCAGATTGCCACACTGTCAGAACTTGGGGCCTAGGATTTTCCTTTAAGAGTGCCAACTGCTTATTTTAAATGATAAAAAGTAATACTGAAAAAAGCTTCCCTCCTTGCATTAGAATAACGCATTGATATTTGATGTTTCTGTCTTTCCATTCCTTTAGCACCCTGGGTGTTGATGCAGCTGCAAGCATCTGCTGTCCTCCCCTTCTGTTTTGTGTAAAAGAACAGTAAAATATGCAATCAGTGTGAGATCTTTTTGAAGTATTTTACTTTATTCGCCCCTAGGCTGCAATGGCTTGGAAATGGCAGTGTCACCCAGGAGCCCACACGGCGACCTGATGTCTCATTGTTTGGGTCTATTGGAAACCACCACGATGACAAAAGAATGCCTGGGATTCCTCCGGCCCAAATGCCAAACCTTGCACTTTGCTGTGTTGAACCTCATTAGGTTCACCCAGGCCCGCCTCTCAAGTCTGTTCAGGTCAAACAGATGTCATTTTTCTCGTGTCCTTCCATTCCGAGTCCATCTTTTCCCCAAAGCAAAACAATCTGGAGGTAACCACCTACAGTTATGTGAGCGATTTCAGCGTCTATTTCTGATCATGGCAATAACTTCAGAGGTCACACTTAATTTACGGTGCCCGTTTTAATTCTGACCAAGGTTGTGGTTGCAGCTGACTTCCCAAGGCTGCAAGACGTGGTGGTGACGCAGCCTTGTGCTTCTGCATTTGTGCTCATCCCACGTTTCCTTCCTCTGTCTCGCAGGTCAGCTCCTGCTGGAAGCAGATGGTATCCCAGTAGGAATGAAGGTCAGTGCAGGAGCAGCTGCTGACGGGAGGAAGGAAGTCCATGCTGATGAGCTCTGAAGCATCTGCAGGTATGGTTCTGGAGGAGGCAGCAGTGATGTCGGAGGGCTCCCCAGCAGGAAGCTGTCTCATCCAAATGCTTGCTGAGTGCTTGGAAGGGAGCTTTCTTCATGACAGCAGCACCAGTCACTTGATTCACATGTTGCAAAGACAAGGATGAGCACGAGTTCCAGTATCTACAGTATCATCACAAATCACAATAAGATTACAGTGTGTCCTCATACAAACGCAGCCATTTCTCTCTGAGTCCAAAGGGCTGTCCGGAAAGCATCTTTCAAGCCTCTCACACCAAACCACTGATGTTCGTGTGGGATCTGACTCATTAGGGTACAGGGGTTAGGAACCACAGGCTGTCTTTTGAGAACTGGTTCAGTCATTTCCTTACACCTTGCACCAGCCGATACGTGCCGTCTGCCTTCCGTGCTGGCAGGATTGGGGTGTTATAAGGCCACAGACGAGGTTCCAGAAGACCATCCTTAACCAGTGTCTGTGTTACAGCTTTTAGACCCACTCTCCCTTCCAAGGCTATGGGATATTGTTGCTGTTTCACAGCTCCACTCCCTCCTTGGACAGTTCTTTGTAAGGGAAAAGTGTGAGTGCACCCCGATTTCCTTCCCCTGCCCACACCTTTGGATTCATTTCTTCTTCATCACCAGCTGTTAACACATTCATTGATACCCTGATATCTGTTTCACAACCTTTCAGCTGTAATCCTCATTTAACTGTTAAATCTCTCCCCGATAAATCGGTCCCTGCTTCAGGCACACAGAACAATTGCCCTGCAACTATTTTATCTTTCCATTTTAGTTCTGTGGTCTCACAGAGTGGAGCTGTCATTTCTGATCCCTCAGCCCCAGTTATGCACAACAGCCACATCCAGATACACGTCTGGTACCTCTGAGCTAGCTCATGCTGTAGGATGGAATGTTGTTTCTGCACTGGCTATCAAATGTGGGATTGCTCTGAAGCAGTACAGCACAATGTGTTTTGTAATTTGCCCTTAGAAACAGTTTGGAAAAGTAGAAGTACTTTATTAGTATTAGTAGAAATAAGTTATTTCATAACATATTTTAGAAATACAGTTGTTCAGTCATGTGATCAATTCTCACTTACAGAACTGTAATAGTTACAAATAGTATGGGTATAGCATTAAGGACCAGAAAGCATGTTGTGAGGCCATTCTGTTTGGATAAGAGCAGCTCAGCAAAAGAAAAACAGACTCCAAAGAAGCCAGGGCCTCCACACAAGGCCGAATTGACTCACTCTGTGGGCAGGTTGGGATGCAACAGGCAGGCATCAAGGGACTCCCCTCTGTCCTCCTTCCAAACTTCTCTCTATTCAGGGATGAGCAGGTGTCCAGAAATAGTGGCCAAGTGTTGATAAGCAGATGTCAGACGTTCAATAATTAGCAGTATACCTGCTGAGCTAGCAACAGTTGGTGTTTAGCCAGTCACACACACACACACACACAGAATGGCCCGGGTTGGAAGGGACCTCAAGGATCACGAATCTCCAACCCCCTGCCACAGGCAGGGCCACCAACCTCTGTACCACTGTACAGATGCACACTGCTGGATAGAAACAGCAGAGAGGGAAAAAACTGTATGCTGTGGATGCAAAGGGTGAATCAGAATGGTTTAACAGCTCAAATTAGGAACGTATTTTCATCTTCACATTGCCCATACAATGTCTGAGAAGGAGCTGTGTGTCAGATTATTTTGTAGCCAAATCTTACTCTGATAGTTGAAAAGATGTGGCAAGAGAATGAGATCAAAAGGGGAGGCAAGAGCAGCAAAGGCAGCAGCCAGATGTTGGAAAAACACCCAAGAAGACTGAAACAAAGCAGACATCATCTCTGCAGAGCGACTGTTGCCAAAGATCGAGCTGTGGCACGTAGCTGATAACATCTCAGGTCAAAGGCTGCAGACCTTCTAACGATGGCTCTCTCTGTCTCTCAGCTTCCTGCATTTGGGCCTTATGCTCCCTTTCTTTCACCAGCCCTCATGTTCAGTGCCTAGCTGATGGCAGTCCTGCTCAGCCTCAGAGAAAGGTGACCCCAGCCAGCATTTCTGTGCTTTGTTTCCTGCGTCAGCAATAACTCTGAGTAACTAATGCATTCAGGAAAATCAGGGTCTGTTCGTGGACCATTTGCAAACACAAAGAGATGCAAAACCCCAATGGATAACTGACCTGCTATGAATTATTATCCCCACCTCTTCTGTTTGCAGCTCAGTGACTGTGGGCAGCCAGTCGAGCCAATGCACACCCCAGAAACATCAGACAAGTCACTGCTGACCTCGTTCTTCCCGTGACCTTACAGCACTGGCCTGCAGAATGAATGTGTGCCCACAGGTATCTCTCTGGGCATAACTTCAAGAGCAGCTCAGTAAGTAGTTCACAACTTCACACCCACCTGGCTGTTAGATCTGCGAGGGAACTGTTGATGTTAGAGCTAGAACATTGCCAAGCTGCAACAAAAGCTGCATGGCACAAGTGCCTATGGGACCTTTTTCATGGCCCTGATAGAAATCACTGCAGTTGTTTCCTCTTCCCATTTGCTCAAGCTTAATCATTCATTGTTTTAATCTCCAGTATTGTTTTGTCTAATCTAATATCTGTGCTTATTTATGGAAAGTTTTAGTGTTAAGAGAAAAGAAGAAATACGGGGAAAGAACATAAATCTGAATAGCCACAAGAATCTACTTTTCTGGGCTGTTTTATTTCTCTTTCTCGTGTATAGGTAACAGTTCACTGTCTTCCAGACTCTTTCCAGGTCCTGATGCAAGTGGCCAACAGAGCTTCAGGGAGTCTTTTGTCTTTTTCAGTTTTATTTGTTGCATGGCTGCTCACTCTTATCCTTCTTACCTCTTCATTACTTAAAAGAGTAATGGAAGTCAATGGGGACACACAGACACCTCCCAGAGCATCTGCTGTGATTTCCAGTGACCCTTCTGAGTAGAGATCATCTCCATGCAAGGTCGAGGCTGCAAACAGGTTGACATCAGCCTTTGGGATTATGCAAGTGAAAATCATAAGGAAGGTTTAAGGGATAGATTTTAAACCATAGGATAGATTTAAAGAAAAAAAATGTAGAAAAGAGTCTATTTAACAAATATGTTTGGTTTTTTGTTTGTTTGTTTTATAGATAATTTTGTTAAGCAGAGACTCTGAAAGATCAGGGAATCCTTATTAAGATGAAGTACTTGTAATAATTTTGACAGGTTCAGTCAGAGGATGCCATTTCTGGAGGCATTAAAAACCAAAGTCAAGTGGCTTTGCTGCATACCAAAGGTAGAAATCCCATGCTGCCTGAAAAAGAATGAACACTGATTGTGGCCTTCTGTTCTGGGCAGACCAGGAAGTGCTTGAAGAGATGCTTCAAATGGCCTCAAATGCTTCCAATGTGTAACTCATTTTCCAGTGCTGCAAGCTCCCTTGGTTTTGACTGTGGCTTGGAAACAACACTGGAGAGGAACTCAGCCAACTCAGTGGGCACACAGTAGGTTTAATACTTCAAACACAGTTCCAATCTGTAGAGCCCATTCCCACCCTGGGTTGAAATCACACTTTTGCAACAGGCTTTTCTGTAGACATGACTGAGATACACAGATCCAGCTTTATTCTTGTCTTTAACTTCAAGGCAGTCCATCAAAATGGCAAACCCCTTTTGTGAACTGCTCAGATAATCGCTGGCCTCATAGTTGGTGGTGTTTTACTGGCCATACAAGCGGTGTATTTGAGGCCTGTGCTCAATGTGCAAAGCACTGGACTGCATATTTTGCTGGTAACTTTGCCTCAGCAGGATTATCAGCAGAGCTTACTGGTATCTACTTGAATTTTGAGCTTCTGTGATTGGCTAGAGTCTCTGTTTTGTTAAACAAATCGCTCCAAAGCCAGCTGAGCACAGATTCAGGACCAGCCAGCCAAGCTCACTGTGCAAGACAGTCTGCATTGACAAGACTTGTGAGATTTGCAAATACAAATGGAAAACAAACAAACAAAGGAAGTGTTTTTTAAAACATCACGATTTCATGTTGTGAGCCGAGACTTTGAGCGTATTTGGTGGATATGATGAAGGTTTTAATACTGAGATGCTTTATAATTTTGAATTTTTCTTAAGATAAGAGGTCAGAAACTGCAGGAAAAGGTTTGTGCCAAATGACAAAGGAAAGAACACCTCCTGTAAAACGTCTGTTAGACAGCAGCACGTTGTCAGCTGGAATCATGAGTTATTCCAGCCCTCAATGGGCTGATCTGGAGGAAGGCTGTGCCAAGGTATTTACAGATGTCTTCTGATGGGTTTGAAGCATTTCTGGCTTGCGGAGTAGGCATAATTCTGCAAAGCTGGTGGTTGCTTGATCAATCTGAAACAAGAAAGATCAATAAATGACCAAAAAAAAAAAAAAAAGAGAGAGAGAGGTTGATAGCTACATTACATACTACACGATTCCTTTCAGCTATATATATATTTTTAAAAAAATAAGAAAGTGTAGAGCTGCCAGTTCCCTTATCTATCCTTTCTAGCTCCAGGCTAAGTAAGAAATGTTATTCCTGTCAACTGGAAGAGGCATTCTGAGAAGAATGGTTTTCAAACTATTTGTATTTCTTTAAGACGATTAGTTATGGAAAACAAACGGAAAAGGAGGGAGCTGCTCTTGTACCTATCAAACCTTCCACATCTTTGAGTGTCTGCCAACAACCAGAATGTGTGGAGGCACCTTCAGTCAATGGAGGGCAGTGATGGCACTACACTTACATTAATCCTTGATGAAATAGTACAGCACTGATAGAAACTTCCCAACAGCCTGCACTGATCTGAAATGCTCTGGCAACTCTTTGCAAAAGGTTCTTCATGCTGAGTATTTTTATGTCATTGCTTGCTTGCTGGTATCACCTGTGCTAAGCTAGCTGGACAAACCTAGATTGGCAGCTCCTCACATGTGTTACCAGCTGATTTCTCAGTGATCATTGGAAACAGAAAGTTAATTCTGCTGGGAATTCAGCCATCTTCTGCATCTCTTCCTTCTCCTGATCTCTGTTCTGCCTCCGTTTGACACAGATACACATTCAGGCTAATTAGTGAAATTTACTTTGACTCAGCACGAAAAGGAGAGCAAAAGGAAGGGCAAAATGAATGAAACAGCAGCACAAGTTACCCAGCTGTCATGTTGAAAAGACCATTTTTAAGCCAAAAGAACTGCAGAAAGAAGGAATGGATGGATTTCCTGGAGCATCCAGTTCTCCACATTCCTACAAGAGACTGCCTTTCTGCACGTGGGACACAGAGCAGATCCCCTCTGATATTCGGCACAGGGATGGATGGTGCTACAAGCAGGTTTGTGTTTCCCTACAGGGCCCATTTGTTTGTTTGTTTCCATGTACAGAGAGCCCATGGGAGGTATCAAAACCATCTCACAGTTTGTGCTTGTAGGTTCAGTGTTTGGGAGCATTTCCCTTCTGAACAGCTGAAACCAAAATCTGCAATTCAGAACCTGTCAATAATATTCAAATAATAACTAATTAAGAAATGAATAGATAAACCTTTCACACCTGGAGCTCAGCTGCCATCACAGACCATTGCAGTGATGCCCATGCATTAATTTTGTGTTGATAGTATCACTGGTGTCTCTCTTCTAGAGATGGATCTAAGCTGAAATGTGACTGCTGGTCGAGTTTCCACCTTAGTAGCTCCTCTACTGCTGCTGTCACAACTGCATTGTCCACCTGAACTGCGGGGTTGGATGTGACCTTGTGAGCAGCAGTCTGCTGGCAGACTTGTGAGCATTTTCCAGTATGTAGTTATCCCTGGTCAGTAGAAGAAGGAGAGAATTAGTGCATGTATGCATATACTATAAATACATTAATTATGTAATTATATAAGTTACATAAATTATAAATAGTTATATATTATAAATCCATGAAATATACGTGAATACATACAAACAATTAAAAATCCATAAATATTTTTGTGCATATTTAAATATAGGAATGCATTCTTTTAGAGGCACTGGTAAGCATGCATTTAAGCACACCTTGCTTTGCTGTTTAAGCAGGTCTGCACCAGAATCCTGACTGTAAGTGACATCTGTGGATGTCTTGAAAAGGACAGCTCAAATCTTACATCACACATGAGCCTGGACAAGCTGATTTCCTCTTGATTAATCCTTGATTTTTCAGAGCATAGTAGTCAAATGGAAGACAACATGTAGTCCAAATGTACTGATTTGAGAAAACAGCTGCTCTGGGTACTAGGAAACGGAGAGAAAATGGAGAAACAGACACTCCCAGAACTCTGCTGTGAGCACTTGTCTCATGAAGGATGTATCATAACAGGCACAAAACCAATGGAAGAAGAAATAGGCTTTCTAGCTGTGTCTTCATCCTCGGCATAGCTAGTTCTGTCTTTAGACATGTTTTTGAAACACTGTGACCAAAATGCTGAATGTCACGCACACATTGCTCCAAAAGTAGTGCCTGCTACTGATTTCGATGGAAACTGCAGCTCTGCTGCCATCTGCTGGCACGCCAACAAAACGTAATGGAATATTTGTAGGAAGGTTCAGCCTCTGCTGCCGTATCACCAACAGTCACCTCTGATATCATGGGCCTGCATCAGAAAATAGCAGGCGTTACTTTTGGATCAGTAAGAATGATACTACTCTAGAAAGTAATGCATAATGTCAGAACATAGGAAAAGATGTTGTGCAAAGGAAAAAAATGAAAGTGAATAGTTGCAGATGTTTTAAAATTGCATGCGTGCCATTTACAATCTTTGTAAAATCTTTGAGAGAAAAAGAAATCCAACCAGCAATTAGGAATTCTTGCTTTCTGTTTGGCAAACAAATGATGTAGAGGCTGAAATGGTAGGAGGATAACTCTATCACACAGAAATCAGTATTCTGAAGCTTCTGGGAAAGAAAACAAAAACTGAATATAAATAGATCAGATGTTCTGTATTGGAACATAAATGTTTCCATATCTCTCAGGTGTAACTGAGAAGCTGAACCAGATGCTGCTACTATTAACAGTATCTAGAAAATACACGCACTGTAGGAGGGTTTGTTGCACTGTGATTGCATTTTCTCACACCTGTCAAAACGTGAGTGAAGCTAATAGATGAGCTGGTGCTCTGATGCAAGGTAACAGCACGTGTTCAATTCATGCTGTTAGTGCAAAATTAAACTCAAAGAAGGGAGATTTTAATTCACTGAGCTTTGCTCACTGGAAATTAAGGTACAGGCTGTTCATAAGGGTACAGAAGCAGAGTGCAGCCTGTGTGCCACCAGGTGGCATGGACGGTGCAGCAGAGCAGAGACTGCATCAGAGTTCTGTGATCTGTTGTGGTTCCCTCGGCAACTTGAGGAGTCAGCAACATCAGGACGTACAAACAGAACAATGATGCTGGGATGAGGACTTGGTGGTGCCAAAGTGCTCACCTCCTCTCTCGGAGCCCAAGACTCACGTTTTTTTACAAAATGCCTTTGGGGAATTCTGCTCATTATAACATCAAAACACATCTCCATCCCGAAAGCTACCAGCCTCCAAGGGTGAGCATGCACACCAAATGTTTTTAACCCATACCTTTAAAGGCTATGTGAGGAAAGTTTACACCAATCAGAACAAAACCAGGTAATCACTGGAGTGACTCCAGCTTCACCTGTGGAATAGGAAATAGTATAAACATGGATAAGGACAGGGGGAAGATGAGGGAAGATACCTTTGCAGAGGAGTCAGGAGAACAGCTCTGACTCTGGGAGCAGCCAATGGGCAGATCCCCTCTTTGCCCCCCACAGGCACTGCTGGTAGGTAAGATTCACACACTCGGTTCTGCTTCCCTAGGAAGCAGTGATCTCTGTAATTTTGGTTTATACCTTGGTGCTCTTGTGGACAGGCCGTATTTCTCTTAGTTCTCTGCACATGCTTTGCATCATCCTTGGTTAACCTCACAGCTGTGCAGGCAGTTGTCACATCCTGTGCGTGAGAGTGGAAGGGATGGCCAGATTTGGGAATGCCTCTGGTTAGATTAAGGTAAAACGAAATGCAGAGGTTCTCACACAACCCTCAGTTTTAATAGGAATCTAATGCTACAGTTATCCCAAAATAGTGCACTGTAAGAATTAAATCTGTCTTGACTGTAAGGCTAAAATATAAAACATTTGGTTGGTCCTTAACAACAATGAATTATCACCAGCCATCCAAAAGAACCTCTCAGCATGTGCCATTCCTGACCAAAATGACAGCTAGATTCAAATATTATAAACTGATGGAAGTGAGTACAGTCACACAAACCTCAGTGACTACAGAACAGAGGTGTTCTGAAGAATGCTATTTCTAGATGGTGAGCACAAAGGGTAGCAATGCAACCAAATTTTGACAGAGTCACAGAGATGCAGGAGATGTGGCCAGTGCCAGATGGTATGAAGGGATTTGGGAACCTGTGTAAAACTGTACCTTCCATGATCTCCTGTGAGAGTGTTCTACAGCTGCACTGTGCATTGCATGCCTTTGTTCATCTGCTTTGAAACTCTTCTTTGCCAGTGCAATTACATGTCCTCTGGTCTTACAATGGGAGAATCAGAGATCAGTAGATCCCTGTTAAACTTTGCCAGTCATGTTCTTGGTTGTCTGCTTTCTGGCCTGAATTGCCTTTGGTTATTTACTATTTTTCGTATGAAAGTCGTTCTACAATCTGACCATCCCTACAGTCCTCCTCTGAACCTACTCACATCCTTCTCGATGGCTTTTGAACTGGGAAGAACAACATTCAAGGTGCAGCCAATGACACACCTACATAGAGGCACATCTTTTCCACTGCCTTGTCTTCTTCCTTGCAGAAAGGTTCATCATACACGTTTTTTTAGAGGACTGCTAACGAGAAAATCTGAAGATGCAAAGCCATGTTTTACTCGGCTGAACTCTTCTCAGCTACTTGTTCCCAGTTGCACGTAGATAAAACTGGTGGCTCTGATGCTGGAGCAGGACAATTAGCCTTCTTTCCACAGCCTCCCACAGCATTTCTGGCACAGCTTCAGAGCAGAAATTCCTTCTCATTACTCCTACACTGAGATGTGTTCTGTTGTGATGACTGCTTTGCGCCCTCAGACAAAATCTCCTACAAAGCACAGATTTGTCCTCTCCCAATTCACCAAGAATGGAGCACTTTGGGGTATTCCTCACGCCTCACTTTTTATTCATATGGGATGTGGGGAAGCCTTTGGGAAGGGATGAGATGACACGTGGCACACTCTAACTTAGTGGCACAAGAAGCAGAAGTTGCAGACTATGAGGGGTAAAAGCTGGTTATATAAATTCTTTGTCACCTCCAGAACTTCTCTTCCCTGCCTTCCATCATTTGATTTCTTTCTTTAAATGCTTACTATTTTTCTTTAGCTTCTAAACTTTACATCTGGCATTTCTCATCCAATATTTCCAATATCCAATATTTCACCTGATTTTTCAGATACTTCTCTGCAATATTTGTACAGTTTCTGTAGTTATCCTCATAGTCATACTAAACTTGATTTACACAACATCTCCACTAGCTGTGAATGTTCCCTTCATCTGCAGAGATCGTGGCCTGAGCCTGACGTTTCTTTCTTTCACTTAATTAAGAGTAACATATTCTCCTAGCTCCCAATGATGTTTCCACAAGATAAGTTTGCACTCCAGAACCATGCACTCCCTTAAAGCAGGCAGAAACCACACAGACGTGACTCTAAAGTTGGCTTAGAAATACCCTGGAACCCAGGTATCATTGCAGATCTTTAACAACCATGGGAAGAGTTTTTCAGATCAGCCTTTCTTTGTGAAGGACTGCAGGTAAACAGCCATGCGTGTGCTGAAAAACTAAACAATAAGTACAAAGTGCAGCTAGTGGCAAGCTGATCAGCCATTGGTGATCTGTCATTATGACAAGTGACTCAGGGCTTTGTGTCTGTTGCTCCTTCTCTTGCAGGTAGATCTCAAATACTTTCTTCAATCCGTCTCCCTTTCCATTCTATGTCTGGTTTGTATCTTCCTAATAAACTGCTCCATAAATGCCGCTGCCACCAGATTTGCATTTAGAGAAATACATTTGAACACAATTAAAACAGTGACAGGCGATCAAATCAGGAATCAAACGTGTAGGCTATAAGCTTGTCAGTCAGACAATAGGAGCATCACAGCTTGCACTTGATTATAACACTTCTTCAGACATGCAAAGGACAAGAATGCAGTCAGGAACTGCACTCAGCAAGGTTTTACTAAGAGCACATCATGTTTGACAAGTCTGACTGCCTTCCCTGATTGCTTATGTGGGCAGGAGGGCAGACATTACAGGACATCGCAGGACATACATGCCAGGACAGAGCAACTGATCTGCAGGTGTAAGGGACTTTTAGGGGCTTCCTTTGCCAGGGAAACACCAAGAAAGTAAAGCGACCCTACAGCAACAGGCAGCTCTCATGAGAGTGGCTGATATGGCCAGGGTGCTGTCAGGGCAAATGGAGACCATACTCACAGCCCTGAAAAATGGCACAGATAACAGCTGGGAAGCTTTCTATATGGGGAAAGAGCTGTAATTCTATTAGGAAGGAAAAAGTGTACCTAAAAACCTCCTTCTAGTGCACTAGGAGGTTTTCTGAAGCTGTTGGACAGACCTCTAAGATCACCTGCTCCAGCCATGGTCTCATCTCCACCATGCCCACTGAACCACATCCCTCAGCGCCACATCTCCACATTTCCTGAACACCTCCAGGACTGTGACTGCACCACCCCCCTGGCAGCCTGTGCCAATGCCTCACCACTATTTCTGAGCAGAAATTTCTCCTCGGATTCAATCTGAGCTTCTCCTGGGGCGACTTCAGGCCACTGTCTCTGGTCCTGTCCCTGCTGACGTGGCAGAAGAGGCCGGCCCCCAGCTCTCCAGAACTTCCCTTCAGGCAGCTGTGGAGGGCAATAAGGTCACCCCCGAGCCTCCTCTTCTCCAGACTAAGCAATCCCAGGTCCCTGAGGTTAATTTGGAGCTAAACGCACTGCTGTAAGGATTAAAAAGTAATCTGTGCATTTTTATTGAATAAAAAGGGTGTTCCACATTATCTGTAATCATAAGAACTGAACGTATGGCCGCTGACACAGATTGCTGACAAGGCCTACGATTAACCTGCAACGATGAGGAAACCCATGAAGTCTATGTGAAAATGACAAAAGCTGGCCAGAATAACTGCCAGCCAGCTTTTACATTACAGACTGATACACCATTTATGTATTTGGCAGGGTGAAGCAGTCGGCAGCTGACAAACAAAGCACTGGATTTTGTCAATAATCCAACAGCACGGTTCCCATTACCTCTATTTTTTCCTTTCTTTGCAGGAATTCCAGTTGTTTTAAAGTCACATTTTTACAGCAGTTACACAAACAGCTGTGGCAGGTGCAAGAAGGAGAGCCGGAGAGCAATTCTGTGTGTGCAAACAATGCATCGAGTGCAGACGTGTCGTTTAAAATAAAAGCTGGACAGAGGAGAGCAGGCTGAAAAAGCTTAAGGATGAAAGTAATTATTTTTTTATGTCACATTTCCTAGACAGGGCGGGGGGGGGGGGGGCGGGGGGGAGGGGATAGAGTCGGGGGGAGGAGGAGAGAACGGAGGGGGGAGGGGCGGCGGGGGATGGGGAAGGGGCGGCCCCCCCGAGGAGCCGGCGGGCAGAGGCAGCGGGGTGCAGCTCCGCACAGGACCCGAGCGGCTGCCTCTCTCCCTCCGGCCCGGCTCAGCCGTCTCAGCTCGCCGCGGAGCAAAGCAGCGCTTTCCCTCGCACCGCCGCGCTCTGACCGGCGTTCCGGACGCTCTCGCGTCTCTCGCTTTGCCGGCTCGGGCTCGTGCGGCGCGTCGCCGTTCCTCCTCGGCTCGCCGCCGTCGCGTTTTCTCTCGGTTCCGACGATCCGCTCGCTCTCTGCCCTTCCCCCTCTCCCGGAGCGCACGCGGCCCGGGGCCGGCCGGCTCGCGGCAAACCGTTGCGAGCCCTGCGGTTGTTTGTCCTTTTCCCGGGGCTGTGCCCCCTGTCACGGACACGGAGGAGGAGGGGGCGGGTAAGGAGGGGGGAAAGGAAGGGGGAAGGATGGGGGGGAAAAAGATGGGGGACAAAGAGGGGGGGAAGGAGGGGAGGCAGGGGAAAGCATTGGGGGGGGGGGGGAGGGAGAGAAGGGGGGGAGGTAGAAGAGCTCGTTTGGTTTCCTCTTGAATCTGTCCACATTTTATCGACCTACAGCATCCTGTGGAAAAGGATTCTGCCCGTACCAATAACCTTCCGAGCACTTGAAGTCAAAGGTGGGTGTCAGAGGAGATGGGAATATCCTGTTCTCTGTGTCCAGAAGAAGGGATGAGATGACTGAGGTGTTAGAAGGAAATAAGAGGAAACACTGGGATGGGCGACTGCTGGAGGCCATTCGGTTTCTTGGTGATGGCTGCCTTTGAGAAGCGTGCAGATGAACAAATCTCAGGACAGGGACAGTTGCTGGATTTCTCTGGCGTAGAGGCAACAGAGCAGCTGCCATATAGAGCTACTTTACTGCCTAGTTATTTACAGTCTGATTTTGGCAGGAGAGAGTGAAGCAGCTTATGAGTGATGACAGTCATAAGCATGCCTTTATAATGCTTGCAGATCATAAGCTGGGACCTGTTTGTGAGAACAGTGCTCTGCAAGACTAGTGCTCGTGTTTGCAGGGAGTTCTCGTGGTTCAGAATCCAAAGCCGTTTTACAGAAATGAAATCTTTTTTTTGAGATTAAAAACCACAAAATACACAAACCCACCCCCCCCACCAAACCCACAAACAAATTTGTTAATAATTTTGTAGATGGGAGAGAAACTATTTTGTCAAAGCAATGGCATTCTCTTAGCTTGAATCAAAATGCCTGTAAATGGGAGCAGTGCTATAAGAACGTTGTTAAAGTAAAGGTGACAAAGTTTTGTTCGTATGGTAAATATAACTGTTGGAAATCAGTAGTTGAAATTTGCACTAGGAATAATGGGATTTCAGTTCTGAGTTTGTTGGGTCTTTTCCTGATGCTTCTGGACGCTACCCTATTATGGCTCATTTAGTTTCGGGATTTTCTTGTTTATTTCACAGAAAAACTGAGTTGGGCCTGGTCTTGTGAATGACTGCTGGTGGTACTGATTTTCCTGGTTTTGGTCTCAGTCCTGCACAGCCCTGCGGTGAGTTGTGTTGTTTTTGTCCCACAGGAGTCACCACCGCCTTTTGTGGAAAGGATCACAGATGGCTGGGAGTGGATTTATCAGCGCTGCCAAAGCTGAGCGGAGCTGTAGATGAAGCAGGACTGGACAGTGAAGTCCCCCCCCTTTCCATAGCAGAGGTGGTGCTCACCTCCATGGAAAGCAGCAGGTCAGGTGAGCTGTCCTCTGTTAGCTGGGTTGTGAAATGAGAAGCAGAGGCTTCATTGTAAGTCGTGGGAGCCTTGTGTCTTAAAACTAAAGCCTCGTGGATTCTGTGCAAGTTCCAAACGGCTCCTTGCGTTGTAGGTATGAGGGAGCAGCTGATTCCCACGAGATCAAACCAGGAGGCAGTGTGCACAGCTGGAACACAGGAGCTTCTGTCTGAACATCTGCAGACGCTTCTGGACTGTGTGAGTGATGGGCACTGTCACAGCTTGCCTAGACAGGCTGTGGAATCTCCCTCCTTGCAGATCTTCCAGAGCTGTTTGTGGGGGTGGAGAGTGATAGGGCAAGGGGGAATGGCTTTAAACAGAGACAGGGGAGGTTTAGGTTGGATGTGAGGAGGAAGTTTTTCAGCCAGAGGGTGGTGAGGCACTGGAACAGGCTGCCCAAGGAGGCTGCGGATGCCCCATCCCTGCAGGCATCCAAGGCCAGGCTGGATGTGGCTCTGGGCAGCCTGGGCTGCTGGTTGGCGACCCTGCACACAGCAGGGGTTGGAACCAGATTATCTGTGAGGTCCTTTGCAGCCCAGGCCGTGCTATGACTCTACTTGGCCATGGTCCTGGGTAGGCAGCTCTGGGTGGTTCTGCTGGTGTAGGAGGTTGGAGCAGATGGCGTCCAGAGGTTTCTCCAATCTCAGCTATTCTGTGAACCTAAAAGGGGGCTTAGAAAAATAATAAGAAGAAGAACCTTAAGTACTGCGGGTTGGTTGGTTTGTTTGTTTTTAAAATTTTGGGGTCTTCTCATCCCAGACTCTATGAATGGATGAGACTTCTGTAGATCCCCAGAACAGGTCTCTCTTTTTTATGGTGTCTGTCAGGATGCCTTAATAGCATGCTTTAAGTTGCACCTGTCCTATAACAGGTGGTCCCACAGGTATTTAATTATCCTTACCTACATCTCCCGACAGGTCAGAAGCCTTGATTCAGTGGCAGCAGAGCATTTCTCTCATGCATGCTTTCTGCTCTATGAGCAGATGCACCCAGAGGACCCCTTTGGACGTGTCATGCAACAGCATTTTAGTCAGCTGGACTCTGCACTTTGTTCTTTGTCTCAAAGCCTGATTGTGAAGCACAGCAGAAGAGTTTTTTTGAAAAAGTGAGTCCCTGCAGCCCTAAGAGCCACGGGAAACTGAAACACCTGGAGAAGGGGTAACTGCAGGTAATTTTAGAAGTCGTCAGCTGGGCCAGCTGGGTTGAAGCAAAAAGGGCCGAGGCAGAGCTGCTGCCTGCTCTGGTGATGTGGCTGGTCATCTGAAGGTCCCTGGCCAACAAGCAGCCTGTTTGCTGGTGTGGGATAAGGCAACGTGTGGGTTCCTCTGAGGCTTTTCACGTTAGATATTCTGTAGAGATTTTTAGGCAAGACATCTCATCAGACTTTGAGCTGCTGCTTCTTTCCAGCTCGGCAGTTTTAAAGACCCCCCATGCAGATGCTTCAGTGAGGGTCTTTGTTTTGTTGTGGGAAGTGAGTCTTTTCTTCCAGAAGGAATCATCTTGAGGGATTTCTGTTTTAGGGCTGCACTGAGTGCAGCGTCACGGATGTGAGTGAGTGTTTCACCTGCTGTGTTCCAGAAGATGAGCAGCACAGAGTGCAGGCTCTGGAGCCTTTTGATGAATACGAGGTAATCCTTGCCAACACTGAAAGAAGACTCTTCTGTGTAAGAGAAGATTTGTGTTCCTTGCTCAGTGAGAGATGTCTTAGGGAGACAATCTCAGCATTGCAAAGTAGCTGCTGTTGTAAAGGCTATTGCTGGCCCTGAAAATTTGCAAGTGCTCCAGTTGCAATTCTTTCAGTGCAGAAATGCATTGAGGGTTACTGGAATACTTGGAAAGTGTGGCTGGTGTGAGGTTCCTGACCTGCACATGTGTGGGAGCATTTCTGGAGGGAGTGCATGCTGCTCTTGCATTTCCCTGGGCTGTTAGTGTTTTGTCATTGTTGAATAAGGTTTATTAGCTATATTCAACAGATCTTTTGTTCTCTCTCTCTTTTTTTTTTTTTTTTTTTTTGTAGCCATTCCTCTAATAATGGCTGCGTTTTAGCTGTGACTGTTTTCTGTGCCATTTTCTATGTTAACTGCTGGCAAATTTGCAAGTGTCAGAAGTGTAGGATTGAAGATAAAGCAGCGACAATGAGTAACTTTGAGGTAAGTATTGTGTAAGATAACTACTGGCTGTTTCTCGTTCTACCTTGTGGTTCTCTGTTTCTAATTCTAGAAGTGTAACAGCCTGCAGTATGAGAACAGTTGAATGTGGTTGTGTTTGCTTTGCCACCAGGCATCGTGAACAAAATCGTTCCCTGAAATTCTGGCAGATGAGCACAGTGGTGTAGCAGTGTTCACAGCAAGTATTGCAGAGGAAGGAAATGTCTCTGAAAGTGGGAAAGCAGACTTTGTGTCATTTCGTTACAGAGGAAGGTGACGAGTCCATGCTGGGAGATCTGCGTAGGAGTCACGTAACTGATAGCAGGGAGCTCAGTGATTGGCCTTTCAGACAAAGGCAGGGTAAGGTCTGGGTCGTGCTGGAAACAAGCTGAATGGAGTTAGATTGGAAACACCAGGTACGTGCTTACTGCTGAGAGTGACTGATTTCTGGAACAATTTTCCTACAGACAAATAGCAAACTCTTAGATTTCCAGTATGTACGTTTTATGCCATCTTGCAAAAGTTTCATCTTCACCTGAGATGAAATTTGGGCTCGTGATGTTGATGCTGTTATTTCTTTGCACTTTAAATTTCTTGTTCATGCCGCCTTGTCGTACAGCGGGGTGAATCTGTTCAGTCCCCTGGTAGTGAACACACTCAGTTCCTCACTGCCCACAACAGCCAGGGTGACCTCTAGTATTGCTGCTGACGCCTTGTGCAGGCCTCTGCTTGTGCTGTTTGCCTCTGAGTGATTGCACGGTGAGACTGGAAATCGTGTAGGTATGGTCAGACAGCAGAGGCCGGGCTGTATCTTTGAACACTTCTGATTTCTTCAGGGTCAGTCGTATTTCGTGACCTCTGGGGAATCTTCATCCCTCTGGTATTCAGCCTTCAGCCCTTTTTATGATCACAGCTGGCAGCAAAAAGGGAAGCTGCTTCTGAAGAAGAGCATTCATCATGCAACTTACAGTACAGCTGTGGAACTCGTTGCATAGAATGTGTGTGTGAGTTTAAAGAGCAGCTGCATGGCTCATGAATGAGAAAACCACCCAGAGTTATTTGATGGAGCAGGGAATCCCTGGGCTGTATACTTCTGAGGGTTAGGAGAGATTGTACAACTTGTTCTTTCTCAGATGCAGTTTTAGGCTTCTGATTTTGGCCGTTGCTGGAAATACTGTGAAGCCAGTTTCATTTGTGCCTTGTTTGCTCTGGCCATTCGTTAGTAGCTTTTGGTCTGAGATTTTGAGAGCATGTGCTTGTTTTTGTTTCTTCTTTTTGTCTTGATACAGGGATGGCATCTGCAGCGTTCTCCTTACTTTGCCTTGACTGCATCAAAGGGGTGGAACCCTCCTGGACTCCATTCTTATCCACCGTGACAGGTACATGCTGACTGGTTTTTGTAGTATTCTTTTATCTCACACAGGCTCCTCTGATAGATTTGAGGAGACACTAACACCCTGGAGGGAACAGATGAGATGGTAATACCCAGTTGGCTTTTTCCATTCGCATTCGCTGAGGACTGCTCATTGCCAGGTGAAGCCAGCCCGACAAATTCCTGCTTTTGGCTGCTTGCTTCCTTTAGGGAGTGGTAAGCAGAAGCTCAGAGTTGGTGCAGGGTAGTTGAAAGTGCTGCAGATTGATTTCCAGGGCATGTCAGGTTGTCAGATGGCTGCATCAGGTTCCTTTGCGATTTTCAGTTTCATTTTAGAGCTACAAAGTGTAAGTGTTGGTTCTTGTTTGCTTGAAATTCAGGTTGTTGTGGTCCTGGTTGGCTTGCAGTTCCTCCTCATCGTGGCCCCATCGGGTTGGCTGGCAGTGTCAGTGCGTTGGCACTGCAGCTCAGTCTGAAGCTCTTGGCTTGAGACGTGACGGTCAGCACTCCGCTCTTACAGAACCCAGTGTGATGCTGAGCACTGGAGGCTTTGGGGAGGAGAGTGGACATCACTGTCGTCTGCGGAGTTCTCCTGTTCTTGTGGAGTCTGCAGGTCCTGGCACAGCAGGTGTGTGAAGGAGGAGAATGCTGATAAAGATGGGGAAGTGTTTCAAGCGGGTACTGATGGCAGGGGTAAGGGAGATTTTTTTTTTTTTTTTTGTAGTCCTTCTTTGTGTTGTTGCAAACAGTGTTCTCCAGAACTAGCTTTGTAGGCCTTAGAACCAGAGAATCCTAGAATGGCCTGGGTTGAAAAGGACCACAGTGATCATGTAGTTGCAACCCCTGCTATGTGCAGGGTTGCCAGCCAGCAGACCAGGCTGCCCAGAGCTACATCCAGCCTTAGAGGTGAAGCAAGGAACAGTGCTGTGTTCAGAAGTGATGTAAGTTTGCACAGTGCTGACTTGTAGGTCATGTGAAGTCACTGAATCAAGAAGCCATTGGAAAGATGCAACCAAGCATAACTGAATGTGAAGCAGGATGTGTCATTGGTCATTCTTGAATGTTTCTAAAGGCCTTTGTGAGGGTGCATGGAAGGAGAGTGTCTGCTCCCTTAAGGATATTTGGTCAAAAACTGTTTTACAGTGTAAGAAGGGAAAATAGGAAAGGGAGGAGGACATAAGCAGGAGCATAGAGAGATACAGACCTGACCAGCAAATGATAAGCAAGGCCGTAATGGGAAGCTGCCTGGTCAGTCACAGTTACTGATGGGGGGATGTAAGTGTGTGAGAGTGTTTGTTCCAGCAAGGTTATCTGCTAGGGACTTTGTCGAGTGGGAAACTAAGGGAAAAAGGGGAAGGCAGAAACCAAAACAAACGATGACATAGACCTGACCAAACAAACATAAAGACAATGACAAGAAACAAATCTCTGATAATCTGGGACAGTGTGGGACTCAGTAGAGCCTGCAAACTGACGGTGAGATGCACAAAGAAAAGGGGAACCAGGGATGAAGTGAGTGAAGGTGCTGGAAAATCAAGGTTATGAAAGTTGTGTGTAAAATAGAGCTGGTCAGGGCTTGTCTGGCATCTGCATCTTGACCACAGTCTGCCTGCTTATCGTTTCTTATTAAATCTGGACTCACTCTGTGTATTCACACACTGCCCTATGTGTACGTATTGCTGCAAGGACTGGTGAGACCTGTGTGTGTGAGCAAAAACTTGGTGCCAGCTCTGGAGTCGGGGGCATTTTACTTGCAGCCACATAGGTGATGATCTCCAGGGGACCCTTCCCATTTTAGCCATCCTGTGTAAGGGCCTGAAATCTGCCTAGAGGTGTTGGATAGAGGCACTGCTGTGCTGCTCCTTAAGGGATCCAAGGGGTGCTGTGTGACAGAGAGGCTGTATCAGTGCTTGCATGTGTGCTTTTGCAGCTCGAGTGCTGTGTGTGTGCTGCACTGGTGAGCTTCTGTCTCTGCAAGCCAAAGGGGAGGAAAAGGACTCGAGTGTGTTTGTTGTGCACGATTGCTGTGTGTAGGTGCTGGTGAAGGCAGCCTCTTGTCTGTGGCAGTCTGTGTGACTGACTGTGTCAGCATCCTGTGTGTGTCTCTGGGATACGTGCTGAGTTTCATTTCTGGTTGGATCTGCAAACGGGAGAGTGGCAGCAGTGTCCTCCAGCCTGAGCACAGATCCTGGGTCCGCAGACTTTGGGCTGCCAGCCAGTGGCTGCTCAGGAGTGGTCTCAGGCCGTAGCAGCTGGAGGAGGCAGTCACACCCTTTACCTCTCTTAGCAGTCTTGATATGACAAGCTGTGTTTCTGGCCAGCAGCTCTGCTCCAATCTGTGGCTCTTGCTTTGCTGCCCGGGAGGATAATAGTATGCCTGTGAAATGGGGCAGGGCTCATGGCTTTGCTTTCTCCCTCCAGTACAGCCTCCATCAGGCTCTATTTCTCCCTCAGAGGTGGAGATGCTGCCTCTCAGCCTCCTTCCATCGTGCCCATGCTCTGCAGCCAGAGGAGCAGCAGGCCAAAAGACAGAAAGCACCAAGACCCAGCCCTGCTCGCAGGGCCATCACCCAGCCCAAACCAGCTGGGTCCACAGCCCTGCTGACGGCTGAAGGGTTTCTGTAGCCAAGCTGCTTTTGCTTTTTTCTCTCCTCCTCTTCTCTTCTGCATCTCTCCTGCCTTGTGGCTCCACAGCAGGCCTTTGTTTCTTCTCCCCCAGCAAAGGAAAGAAGATGAGACCCAAGAAGCGCCAGCTCCCAGAGGACAGAGTGGGACACAGCCTGCAGGGACATCCCCACTATTCCAGCTGCCCCTACCAAGGGCAGTTTTTCCATTCTCTTGTCCTTCTTTGTTTTATCCCTGAGGTGTCCACACTGTCACTTTCCCTCCCTTGTTCTCAGACCCTCTGCTGCAGGAAAACTTACTGACATAGATGGATGTGATGATGGTCCTTCAGCCTTCCTGTGGAGTCTGTGAGCCTTTGAGTTTCTGCTGAAGTTAAATTTCATAGCTGCAAATAGAGGAACCGTTCATCTCTGTTTTTTTTTTTTTCTGTCCCTCTGCTCTGCTTGCTGTTTTTTGTTTGTTTGTTTTATTATTGTATCTGTATGCAATTCCTGCAGCCAAGCCTGTTTTCCCTCCTGTTCTGCTATCCCTCGACTGTTTTTTCAGTTGGTAACATTGGTGGCAATTCAGCAGCTTACCTTTGTTTCTTCAAGTTTGGAAAAGTTGTTAGAGCATTTCTCGCCATACTGTAAGGATTTAAAGCGGGTCAGCTTTTGGCCTAGCAGTGATGGAGCCCTTTAAATATGCTCCAGCTGTAGCGTGTTGTTAATCACTGTGGCAGGCGTAAAGTACATTGTTTGGTTGGCGAGAATAGCATGTTTTCCTTTGCTTGTGAATTGGTCCCTGAAAAGTTCCTCCTGAGAATATGTTGGTTCCTTCCTTCTTTTGTTCTTTCTTTCTTTCCTTACAAGGAAACTGAGGACTTTTAACTACAGATGTGCTGCTCTGCAGAAGACTCCAGAAATCACTGATCTGTGGTCAGCGTAGGTATTAATCTACCTGGGTTTGGAGATTAAAACAATGAACGATTAATTACATAGCCTTGAGGTTATTTTTCAGAAACAGCAATGGAAGCAGTGATGGGCAAGGCTCAAAAGGTTTACGTAAAGGCTCAAATCGGATCAAATCCCTAAATTTCACAGACTGAGAAGCTGGCTGGAAACATCCATAAGAGGAAAAGTGCTTTGAGGATGTATTTTAAGGTAGAGCAATGGGCCCAGTGGGAAAAATAAGAAACTGTTTAGAAAGCACCTCTTAATCTTGGGCCTGAGAGTCAGTGCACATCCTTAATTACTCTACCAATGAAAGCATGAGCATTTAGATGACTTTCAAAGTCTGAATACAGGGACACATGTAGAATTTCTTACCACATTTTAGTCTTTTCATAATGACTCAGTGTTTGGTCAAACTGGGAACAAGAATTTCAGCATAGTAGAGATTCTGTTCTTCTCATAGCTTTTCTTTCTCTTTGCTCCCACAGAACGAAAAGACCTTCCTACACTGACATGGAAGATCATAGGTTGTTATGCCAAATCCCTCGGGAGCATTTCTTCTGTGGCACCAATGGAACAGGAATGTGGAGAGATGTCCAAACACAGATTTTGTGCATCAGCCCTCATGATACCCCATAAATTGACCCATAAGCCACATTCATTCTTATATCTTCACCTTCTTCCTTTTTCTGTTTTTTTTCTTTTTTTTTTTTTGTTTTTCCTATCAAATATTCTGTCAATGCAGTGTACTTCTGGGTGGCTACCAGGCTTTAAACTGAGAGGGAGCAATACAGTCATACTGCAGGGCAGAAACCCCTTTAAATTACCTTGCCTTTAACCTGGGTTAACTCTGTGCTAACTGAGGCTCTGTCTTTCCCACTGCTTTTGAAAAGGAAGGACCAAGAGGGTGCACAAAAATCTGTCTTTTTTCCAGTATGCTATGGAGATAGAACCTTAGTCTGTAAGCTTCTGGGAGCTGTGTCTAACAGTATAGTTGAGCAATGGACTTTCTTCCTCAGTAGTGCTTCTGGCTGTGGTGGCACCAGAAGTACTGTGACATCACTTGAGCAAATGGGAAGAGAAAACAACTGCAGTGATTTCTATCAGGGCCATGAAAACGGTCCCATAGGCACTTGTGCCATGCAGCTTTTGTTGCAGCTTGGCAATGTTCTAGCTCTAACATCAACAGTTCCCTCGTAGATCTAACAGCCAGGTGGGTGTGAAGTTGTGAACTACTTACTGAGCTGCTCTTGAAGTTATGCCCAGAGAGATACCTGTGGGCACACATTCATTCTGCAGGCCAGTGCTGTAAGGTCACGGGAAGAACGAGGTCAGCAGTGACTTGTCTGATGTTTCTGGGGTGTGCATTGGCTCGACTGGCTGCCCACAGTCACTGAGCTGCAAACAGAAGAGGTGGGGATAATAATTCATAACAGGTCAGTTATCCATTGGGGTTTTGCATCTCTTTGTGTTTGCAAATGGTCCACGAACAGACCCTGATTTTCCTGAATGCATTAGTTACTCAGAGTTATTGCTGACGCAGGAAACAAAGCACAGAAATGCTGGCTGGGGTCACCTTTCTCTGAGGCTGAGCAGGACTGCCATCAGCTAGGCACTGAACATGAGGGCTGGTGAAAGAAAGGGAGCATAAGGCCCAAATGCAGGAAGCTGAGAGACAGAGAGAGCCATCGTTAGAAGGTCTGCAGCCTTTGACCTGAGATGTTATCAGCTACGTGCCACAGCTCGATCTTTGGCAACAGTCGCTCTGCAGAGATGATGTCTGCTTTGTTTCAGTCTTCTTGGGTGTTTTTCCAACATCTGGCTGCTGCCTTTGCTGCTCTTGCCTCCCCTTTTGATCTCATTCTCTTGCCACATCTTTTCAACTATCAGAGTAAGATTTGGCTACAAAATAATCTGACACACAGCTCCTTCTCAGACATTGTATGGGCAATGTGAAGATGAAAATACGTTCCTAATTTGAGCTGTTAAACCATTCTGATTCACCCTTTGCATCCACAGCATACAGTTTTTTCCCTCTCTGCTGTTTCTATCCAGCAGTGTGCATCTGTACAGTGGTACAGAGGTTGGTGGCCCTGCCTGTGGCAGGGGGTTGGAGATTCGTGATCCTTGAGGTCCCTTCCAACCCGGGCCATTCTGTGTGTGTGTGTGTGTGTGACTGGCTAAACACCAACTGTTGCTAGCTCAGCAGGTATACTGCTAATTATTGAACGTCTGACATCTGCTTATCAACACTTGGCCACTATTTCTGGACACCTGCTCATCCCTGAATAGAGAGAAGTTTGGAAGGAGGACAGAGGGGAGTCCCTTGATGCCTGCCTGTTGCATCCCAACCTGCCCACAGAGTGAGTCAATTCGGCCTTGTGTGGAGGCCCTGGCTTCTTTGGAGTCTGTTTTTCTTTTGCTGAGCTGCTCTTATCCAAACAGAATGGCCTCACAACATGCTTTCTGGTCCTTAATGCTATACCCATACTATTTGTAACTATTACAGTTCTGTAAGTGAGAATTGATCACATGACTGAACAACTGTATTTCTAAAATATGTTATGAAATAACTTATTTCTACTAATACTAATAAAGTACTTCTACTTTTCCAAACTGTTTCTAAGGGCAAATTACAAAACACATTGTGCTGTACTGCTTCAGAGCAATCCCACATTTGATAGCCAGTGCAGAAACAACATTCCATCCTACAGCATGAGCTAGCTCAGAGGTACCAGACGTGTATCTGGATGTGGCTGTTGTGCATAACTGGGGCTGAGGGATCAGAAATGACAGCTCCACTCTGTGAGACCACAGAACTAAAATGGAAAGATAAAATAGTTGCAGGGCAATTGTTCTGTGTGCCTGAAGCAGGGACCGATTTATCGGGGAGAGATTTAACAGTTAAATGAGGATTACAGCTGAAAGGTTGTGAAACAGATATCAGGGTATCAATGAATGTGTTAACAGCTGGTGATGAAGAAGAAATGAATCCAAAGGTGTGGGCAGGGGAAGGAAATCGGGGTGCACTCACACTTTTCCCTTACAAAGAACTGTCCAAGGAGGGAGTGGAGCTGTGAAACAGCAACAATATCCCATAGCCTTGGAAGGGAGAGTGGGTCTAAAAGCTGTAACACAGACACTGGTTAAGGATGGTCTTCTGGAACCTCGTCTGTGGCCTTATAACACCCCAATCCTGCCAGCACGGAAGGCAGACGGCACGTATCGGCTGGTGCAAGGTGTAAGGAAATGACTGAACCAGTTCTCAAAAGACAGCCTGTGGTTCCTAACCCCTGTACCCTAATGAGTCAGATCCCACACGAACATCAGTGGTTTGGTGTGAGAGGCTTGAAAGATGCTTTCCGGACAGCCCTTTGGACTCAGAGAGAAATGGCTGCGTTTGTATGAGGACACACTGTAATCTTATTGTGATTTGTGATGATACTGTAGATACTGGAACTCGTGCTCATCCTTGTCTTTGCAACATGTGAATCAAGTGACTGGTGCTGCTGTCATGAAGAAAGCTCCCTTCCAAGCACTCAGCAAGCATTTGGATGAGACAGCTTCCTGCTGGGGAGCCCTCCGACATCACTGCTGCCTCCTCCAGAACCATACCTGCAGATGCTTCAGAGCTCATCAGCATGGACTTCCTTCCTCCCGTCAGCAGCTGCTCCTGCACTGACCTTCATTCCTACTGGGATACCATCTGCTTCCAGCAGGAGCTGACCTGCGAGACAGAGGAAGGAAACGTGGGATGAGCACAAATGCAGAAGCACAAGGCTGCGTCACCACCACGTCTTGCAGCCTTGGGAAGTCAGCTGCAACCACAACCTTGGTCAGAATTAAAACGGGCACCGTAAATTAAGTGTGACCTCTGAAGTTATTGCCATGATCAGAAATAGACGCTGAAATCGCTCACATAACTGTAGGTGGTTACCTCCAGATTGTTTTGCTTTGGGGAAAAGATGGACTCGGAATGGAAGGACACGAGAAAAATGACATCTGTTTGACCTGAACAGACTTGAAAGGTGGGTCTGGGTGAACCTAATGAGGTTCAACACAGCAAAGTGCAAGGTTTGGCATTTGGGCCGGAGGAATCCCAGGCATTCTTTTGTCATCGTGGTGGTTTCCAATAGACCCAAACAATGAGACATCAGGTCGCCGTGTGGGCTCCTGGGTGACACTGCCATTTCCAAGCCATTGCAGCCTAGGGGCGAATAAAGTAAAATACTTCAAAAAGATCTCACACTGATTGCATATTTTACTGTTCTTTTACACAAAACAGAAGGGGAGGACAGCAGATGCTTGCAGCTGCATCAACACCCAGGGTGCTAAAGGAATGGAAAGACAGAAACATCAAATATCAATGCGTTATTCTAATGCAAGGAGGGAAGCTTTTTTCAGTATTACTTTTTATCATTTAAAATAAGCAGTTGGCACTCTTAAAGGAAAATCCTAGGCCCCAAGTTCTGACAGTGTGGCAATCTGGCACGGACTCAGATGTGAATGATCCAAACAGTCTATTCCAGATTCTAACATCCCCTATATGCATTCACGAGTTTTCTCCCTTATCTTCCCCTTACAGCCGTTAGATGCCAGCAAAACATCCCACAAACACTCCTTAACTCTGTGCACACAGGCACCCATCCAACCAGAGCCATCAGTCATTCCCAGCCATGCGCTCTTCCTCCAATCGTGGTCAGCATCACACGGCCGTCACGCAGCTTACTTGACTCAGTTTTTCTCTTCTTTCTGGAGGTGTCCTTGGCTCTCAGCCTTACCTTCTCGTGATGTTTATCTTGCTCTGCAGCTCCTGCTCTGAATAGGCTTTCTTGTATTCCCGCATGACAGGCACAAAATGCAGCCACAGCCCCTGCCACCAAGGTCAGCTCTTCAGCACACATTACCTGAGGAGCACTTGGCAACTCATGCAACCTGAGCAGTGCAAGGAAGACTGTTTCACTTCTTCTCCTGGCTCAGAAATTAATTTTCCTACCTAGAAAATGGAAAAAAAAAAAAAATAAATAAAAAAGAAAAGAAAAGAAAGAAAAAAAAATCCTGACAGAAAGGAGACACAATTGTTACTATGGAATTCTGGAAGGCAAAAGATTTGCCCTCTATGATGAGAAGTTGACTGCAAAGAACTAAGAAGAGCCATGGCCAGGTTGAAAACTTGTGGGTAAAATTAGGAACTGCAGCAATGCAGGGCTTCTGGAGGTGAGGATCTGCTACAGGTCACCTGGTCAGAGAGCCTGTTGGTGGGAGCTGCTGACTGCAGCCAGCAGAAGCATCGCACTCACTGACCCTCATCCTGATGGGGGATTCCAGTCCGTCTGGGAAATCAGCATGGCTGGCTGCAAGCAATCTGACAGACTCCTGGAGTGCAGTGAGAATGACTTTGTGGTGCAGGCATTGGGCACAGCAAGCAGAAGGGAAGCATTGCTGGACATGGAGCACACCAGGGGTTGCGACAGGAGGCGGTCAGGGCTGCAGTGACCATGCCCTCCTTGAGTTTGTGATCTCAAGGAATGCGGGCCTGGCAGGAAGCAAAGTCAGGAGCCTGAACTTCAGGAGAGCCAGCTGCAGGCTGTTCAAGGAATTCTTGGACGAGATCCTCTGGACAACTGTTTGTAGGGGCAAAGGGATGGAAAAGAGCTGGTCACTTCTTCAGGAAAACTTTCTCAGGTTGCACGCCGAGCTGCAGGAGAGGAAGGGGAGGAGGTGCCAGCACGGCTCTGCACGATGCTCTGCCACACTGGGCAGCTTGATCGTGGCTCAGCAGTGGGATCAGACGAGGAGAAGGGGAGAAGGAAATCAAGGATGGGAGGGAGCCATCAAACACAGTCAGTGAGTGTCCGTGAAGTCTTGCAGACCCAGGGATTCCCAGTTTTTTTCTGCTTTTGTAGCATTTGTGTGCTACATATTGTGTGCAGGGTGAGCAAATTCTTCTGCTGCTTGATTCTTCTGCAAGAGCCGCCTAAAAGGGAAATGGCCACTGAGCTGCAGACCAAGCAGTACTTTCTGACGTTGGTGAGAGAGGAGAGAGGTGTTAAGCAACAGCCAAGGCATCAAAATGCATCAGAAAGCTCTGAAAAGCATCACAAAGCCACAGCCAGGAAGCTTGGGATTATCATGAGCAGTATCCAGGATGCTAGAGATTATTTGCTACCATACCAAATGGTAGCAGAGCTCTCCCTGCAGACATCCCAAAGCCAGACAAAATGGGAACAACCCCAGAGCTGTGCTGCATGCATCCCACAGCCACAGCATTGCAAGCTGAGGTGCCTTGCTGTGTGCTGCATTCATCCCAATCCACGTGAATGAAGGCTCCAGAGGCAGTCAAGGCGTTGATTGAGCACAAGTGTGCTTTTATTATTATATAAAAGACAGGAGGGTGTGAGAGGTCCATGGTGAAGATGGGACTCATCCTGTCTTGTCATGGAGAGAGTGGCTCAGAGCTCTCAGTGCTGCTGTCCGGTGCCTGGGACTGGAGGCCTGATTGAAAGTCCCCCTGCAAGAGGCTCTGCTCCTCCTCACTGACGCTGACCTGCTCCTGCATGGAGATGCTGTTGTCAGGGCACTCACACTGTGCTTGGGATGGGCTGCACTGCAGAGACTCCTGGTTACAATCCAGACTGATGACTGCGGTGTCTTGCAGGCACAGGTCAGCAACTTCAGCAGAGCCAGGTGTAATGAGAGCATGAACTTCAATGAGCTCCTTCTCTCCATTAATGTTGTTAGATGGAAGGCTGCTGTTGGAATTGCAGCAATTTGTGCTTCCTAAGAGCTCTCCACTGATGGAAGCACACAGAGCATCGTTGCTACTTGCCCTGGATCTTCTGGGTTGGCAAGGGCTTAATTCACCTAGAAAGGATACACAGGGGTTAGTGTCAAACTTTCACAAGCTGAATTATGACAGTGGTTCTTGAACAAGGGAGAACTGAAGATGTTAGGCAAGAGCTTGAACACTTGAAGGAGATACAAGTGCAGTGCAAGCTTGAATTCTATGTTCCTGAAAAGCAGGGATTTGGAAGTTGCATTTGCACCCTTACCTGCCAGGACTACCACTGCTGTTTCTGAGGGCTGCCTGGCATTGCGCTGCAGTTGGCGTTTGCTCCCACAGGATGGCTTTCTGAGGCTGAAGCAGCAACACCAACTGCCAGCTGGTGATTCCTCATTCGTGCTGGGTGGATTTTGCCTGGAGAGAGAAAACAGCGAATGCTGTGAGTCGTGCGTGGTGCAGGGTGAGGGAAGAGCTGCACTGGGCTCTTGGCAGCAGTTGCTTGTTCCTAGCACTGCCTGGTTTCTGCAGAAACACAACTTAGAAACTCGCTCTGTTTCCAGCAGTTGAGCATGGCTCCATTCCTGTAGCTCAGCCCTGAAGTCTTGCTGGCTAAATTCCCCTCAACTCTGGCAAGCAAGATGCAGAGCATGTGAGCAAAAGCTCCACAGCTGCACAGCACAGCATCTGAGGGATGGCTTTTATTGAGCTGGCAGGCGTAACTGCTTTCTGAGGAACCGTGCAGCCATAAAGGAAGTTCAAAAGCATCTCTGACTCTTATATTAGCACCTCATTGGCCTCATCTCACTGCCATGCTTAATTTCTAGTGCCAGCAAGTCTGACCAAGAGCTCTGTTTAGTGGAGAACTGGAATTGGTTTCAGACACATGGCCCTGAAATCTGGAAAACCCCACCATTAGCATAACCTAGTTTCAGCAAGTTTTGGCACTAGAAATACTGGAAAGAAAACCATAAAAACCCACCCAAACAATGAAGCTGTTTGCTGGAAAAGAAAGTCCTCTTTACCTCTCAGATGGAAAATCGATGACTGTGTGGAATTTGCCCTGCCCAGCTGCAGGGCTTTCTTCCACTTCAGTGTCCCTGCTGCTCTCTGTCATAGGAGAGCTGCTGTGGCCTCGCCTCTGTGCCTGTGCCTCCTCCAGGCTGAGCAGCTTTGTGGCAGCAGAAGAGACCCCCACAGACTTGGGCCCTGAGAAAGAATTGTGCCCTGTAAGGGAAAAGCACAGGTAAGAGCGAGGATCAGAAAGCAGCAGCACAGCCACCACAGTTCTGGGGGAGGTGCTGTATTTTCCTCAGGCTTGATTATCCGAGCCACTGGAAGAACAGGAGCTCAAAATAACCATGTGGGCAGAGGTATGTTTATGGCAAAGGACACGGTCATCATGAAGAGCAGCTCACTGTATGGAAACAGGCACAGAAAAACCTGAGAAAAAGGGGCAGGGAACTGAGAAAGCTTCGCTGCCACACTTGCATCAAGCTTTTCCTGCATGCAAACCAAAATAATGACCGCTTCCTCCTTGTGAAGTTTGGGCTTGGACATTCTCAGCATCCAGCAACAGGATGCCAGATTCTAATGGAAGCCCAGAGGTCTGCTGTCCCCTTGACGGTAAAAGAGTATCTCAGAGGTCCTGGAGAAGGCCTGCATTTGATCAAGGTGTCAGGTCAAGATAAAGCTAATGGAGGAAGACACTCACCTGCTCCATCTGCGATGTCTGCTCTGGATTTGGAGCAGAAGAGGACGTCTGTGTGGTTGATGATGAATTCCACGACATCCGACTGCGTCTGCAGCTCCATGCAGGCAGCTCTTCCGCTGGCGCAGGCAGACTCGTTCTGCTGTGATCTGTAGAAAAGGCAGATTTTAGAAGTCATTTCTCCAAGATTGTTTCCCCGAGTCTGAATTGTTGCAGCCAAAAGCTGTCAGCTGAGGCTCTGGAGACTTCCGCAGTGGGCAATCAGTGATGCCACTGCAGAAATTCCCCTGGATGATCAAGGACACGTCAGTCCCATCTCAACAAGACCGCAGAAATTGTCACCTAGACATTATGCCCTTGGGGTTGGAGAACAGCCCAGGCTCCTGCTCTGCTGTCAGCCACAGATTTTACAGGAGAAGAGCACGTTTGATGGAGAAAAAGGGAGGATTGCTTTTTTTTACTGGAGAACAGATGTAAGCGTTGTGTTGAAACAGAACCAGAAGTTTACCTTAAGAGGTTTGGAGCCCACACAATGGCTAGGTTCTTGGCATGCATGTTTGTGATGGAGGAGCTCCCAGCCAGACATGCCAAGTGTCTCATCAGGTACTCCAGTGTCCTGGAAGACAAGAGAGGCAAATGTTCAGCACCAACGAGCATGCCATGCTGCAATTCAGAAAGCAAACCTCCATTCATGCTAGTTCTTGTGATTGCTACTGTCACCGAAGATGAAGTAGATCCAACTTGACTGAGTGCCACGCTGCAGCACCAAGCCCCAGCACAGCACAGCCGCAGCCATCAGCTGCACCAAGCGTGCCCCCGTGCCCAGGAACTGACCCCATAAATTAACCCCATGGAGCCTTCAACCCTTCAGCATGCACAGGCATCGTGTTGCCGGCGTGAGACAAAGCCTGGAATCGCATCACTGCCCTCTGCAATGCAGCAGGGCTGAGCTCAAGAGGCTGAGGGCAGCACTGACCTGTAGTGAGGAGCGGGCAGCTGCTGGATGACGTCCTGCATTCGGATCAGCCGCTCCTCCTCTGTAGCGGCACCAACAGCATCCTGGAGTAGTGCAGAAAGGGAGCGAGACACAAATCAGGCTAGGAAAGCACTGCGAGTAAACCTCATGGGGCTGACAGCAAAAGGGCCTCAGAGCTGGGGCACTGCTGCAGCCATCTCCCAAGAGGCCCAGGGAAGAGGGAAATGCAAGACGTCGCCTTGTGCTTACCGAGAACTTGCCGTACAGCTGGTGGGTGAGCAGAGGGTTCGGGAGCTCCCTGAAGTACATCTTGCAGAGGGAGCTCGCGCTGTGAATGTCACGGACGGTGAGCTCAGGAATCTGCTCAGACTCAAATTCATGCCTGGAGAGAAGGACGCAAACCCGGTTGAGCAAGAGGAAGGCGAGTCCAAAGCCACCCCAGATGCAGTCAGGCTGTGTCAGTCGCAGCACTCTTACCGCAGTCTCTGGATGTTGGACGCGACGCCGGACAGGCGGTATATCCCCTGCACCACGCCGTGCTGCTCAATGAACTCAGCGCAGCTCTGGAGGACCTGGGGGACTAAAGAACACGTGCCAGCCGTCAGTGGAGCTCCTTATTCAAGTCCTGCTTCAGGCTGTGCTCCCTTCACATCCCATCCACTAAGCCCAGCCAGGCTTGGCTGAAGCAAATACAAATGTGCTTGTCTCTTAGGAGCATCCGCCTCACTTTATCCTTCAGCCATCAACTCCCATTGCACGTCTCTCCAGTGCTATCAACCTGCCCCCTGCTAGATATGATCTCCCTTTCATCTTCTTTAGATGCCCAGCAGAGAAAGGTCTCAGGAATGGGCTGTTCCTTACCGTCACGACCAGAGTGGAGAAGATGCTCTCCCAGGTCTCGGCCAAACACCCTTTCCTTCTCCACCTCCCGCTCGGTCGCTTTCTTTGGGCGGGCCTTCACCAAGGAACGAAGGAAGGTGAGGATCTTGCTGCGTTTCTTGGGCACTGCACAACAAAAGGAAGAAACCAGGTCATTTCAGGTTTGGCTCCGTTGGACGAGGCTGAGCACAGCACATTCTACAGAGCACGTCAAAACGGGAAGAACATTACCAACAGTACATACAAAAAGGGATTTTCCCCATGCCTGGAGGAGCCCAAGGCCAGGTTGGATGGGGCCCTGGGCAGCCTGTTCTAGTCTCACATTAAATGTGGGGGCTGGCACACCATCTTGTGGCAGGGGGGTTGGAGCATGATGATCCTTGAGGTCCCTTCCATCCCAAACCATTCCATGAGTATTCTATAGTTTCGCCAAGTCCAATCATAAACACAGGAGGACTGGGCCAAATCTCTGCCCCATAGTGTGCATGAAGGATCATCAACACAGAGGGGATCCCATCAACACAATATGGGATGGATAAAGGAGGTATTAAACACGGATCAACCCCAAAAAAGACTCCATTTTGCTTCCCCACACCATCAAATGTAACATCCGTACCTGGCTTTGGCACAGAATTGATGAGTGCCTCAGGAATGTTCTTATTAATGAGTTCCACACACTCCCCTGGGAAAAATCCAACCTGTAACAAGAAGAAAAGAGAGGCCAAATATTGCATGCAGCACTTCTCAGGTCTGAAATGTTAAACCAAAAGCCACGTCACATTTCCCTCAGAACGTGCTTGCCTGATGCTCCGTAAGACTATCCAGCAGAAAATGGCCATAGTTAACAGCATAAAGGTAATAATTTTTCAACATTTGCAGCCAAAGGCAAGGTCCTCTGACACCGACACAGGGAAACTCTTTATGTCCATTACCCATCCTGTGCAGGCAGAGCAGCTCTAAACTGAGGTTCCTGCCTTTACTGAAGTTGCACTCTCCAGTCTGAAGCTTGTGCCTACCTGAAAGCCATGCTTGCCTCTCCACCAGGGGGTCAGCTCCTTTGGTGGCATGTCAATCACACAGACGATGTCTCCCACCTGCAAGAGATTGCAACGTCAATCCCAGCTTCAGCACGGCTGGGAGGAAAGCACAGCTCAAATGTCTGCATTCTTCTGCACTGCCAAACATCGCCGAGCTTGAGAGCAATTGCACCAGTGCAGCTCTGAAGGCATTTGCCATTGTAAAATTGAACAACAAGGAACGCCTTGAACTGCTTACCTCAAAGGAGAGTTCATCCGCTGCCTGGGCAACGTGTCTCTTAACGACATGGGCAGCAGCAATAGCTGGAACATTCACAGGTGAGACCTCATGGTCCAGCAGGGGCTTCCCCATGTTCTCAATCTGAAACAGAGAGCACAGGCCACGGTGAGGAGCTGAGAACCAACCAGGAGGATTTCAAGGTGAGGAGCACATCTGCAGAGAAAGCTGCAGGAAATGCACTCGGTCCTTATCATGGGCACTTCAGAAGGAACTGCAAGTCTAATAACGGCTGTTTCTCTCCCTGGTGTGCAGCAGGCACACGCCAGGCAATGCAAAGATGCATCTCTCCCCACCCAGACTAATCAGCAATGGCACTGACGCAGACAGGTGGCCTTGTCCATTTTGCCCCATCCCTTCCTGCGCTCTTTGTGCAGGAAGGTTGACTGTTTAAGATGCTAGGAGACCGTGAAGAGGGAAACCAAAGCTACGGCTGCAGTTACAAGGTGCAAACAGTGCCATTGCAAGCACAAAGCAGCTCTCTTGAGCAGTCCAACCAACAGCGAGGGCAAACAGAGCTGAGAATGATTGTTGTTTCTGCAGCCATTTCAAGGGAAAAGTCAGTAGAGGACACCACAACCAAGATGGCTCTGGTAGTTTTATAAACCTGCCACACTTGCACTGCCGCCTTGCCAAAGAGGAGCTCTCTTGGAAAGCAGGAGAGCACGTCTGCGGCTCACTCTGCTGGCTCCAGTCAGGGAACAAAGACCAATCAGAGCTTCATACTCTACCTCTGTCCATGCCAGGTCAGGCCCACAGCTGATCTCGCTGCACGCCACGGCCATCAGCGTAGGTGTGACAAGCTGAAACTGAAAAGAAACACACTTGTATTTTCTCTGTTCACATCTCTGCTGTGCTCCCTACAGCTGTCGGGCACACTCACACAGCCGAAGCACGCCTGCTGGTGTCCCTGGGTGTTGCTGTGCAGCTCTGCACAAGCTGGGGCTAGGACTCTTTGCCTAAGGGATTGGTTTCCTATAGACCAGCTGGTCACAGCACCACAGACAGCATCCTTCTGAGGGCTGAGCTGGAGAGCACGTGGAGAAAACCCACACGTGACCAGCGTCCCATCAAAGCTGGATGAGGCTGTGTTTCTAAACACGGGACGTCAGGGGCTGCTAAAGCATGTGGGGGGAGAAAGCATGGCAGGTACCTGGCAAGAGATCAGAACGAGGGAGACAAATCTCTCGAATCCGCAGCCGTTCCTTGTCACTTTGCTCTGATCTTCCACGAGCAAAAGCTGCACCAGGGAAGCAGGCAGAGGATGGAGAGAAGAGAGAGAAAGAGCAGGTCAGTTTGCTTCCATGGTTTAGCAAAGACTACGAGGGAAATATCAAAATCTGCCCTCCCTCAACTTCAAAACTTAAGTTTTCAACTTAAAACCATTTCCCTTTGTCCTGCAGTTATCGACGCTTCCAAAGAGTTGATTCCCCTCCTGTTTGTAGGCTCCCTTTAGGTACTGAAGGCTGCAGTGAGGTCACCCCGCAGCCTTCTTTTCTCCAGGCTGAACAAGCCCAGCTCCCTCAACCTGTCTTTGCAGGGGAGGTGCTCCAGTCCCCTGATCATCTCTGTGGCTCTCCTCTGGACCCTCTCCAACAGCTCCCTGTCTTTCTCGACACAGTACTGCAGATGGGGCCTCACGAGAGCAGAGGAGAGGGGGACAATCACCTCCCTGTCCCTCATGGCCACCCCTCTGCTGATGGACATAATGTGATCCTATGAGCTCTGCCAGCCAGCAGTTCTCAACACTCACTGCCCACCCGTCTCTCCCACACTGTCTCAGCTTACCTACAAGAAGCTGCACAGGACGGTGTGAAGACAAAGCTACTCAGTCGGTGCACAAGTGCAACAAGCGAGCTGCTCAGTCAGAGCTCCAGCGCTCCAATGAAGGGACGCAGCACGCACTGCTCCTCCCCTCATTCTAGCCCTTATGACATCACTGAGGGCCACCAGGCTGCTCCACCATGACGCACAGGGTGGGGAGGCAAGACCAGTCACAAGGGCAGAAGATTCCAACAGCCCAGCCCAACATTCTAGAATCAGTGGGTGCTTGGAATTCTACCCCAGCCAAATCCTGGAGAAGCTGGCACGGGGTCAGCATGACCAAAGCGCAGGACCTGGCGCTTGCTCTTGTTGAGCCTCGTACAACTGGCCTCAGTGCGTCCCTCTGGAGGGCCTTCCTGCCCTCAGGCAGATGGACGCTTCCTCCCAGCAGCGTACCTTGCAGTGCTGGGCCCATGGCAAATCCACACTAGAGTCCTTTTTGTTAAATTCAAGGGCGTGTTGCAGCACCAATCTATTTCACCTGTAAGGAAATAAAGGAGGAGATGGGAGAAACACAGAACTGCTGCCAGACTGCTTTATAACTTTCTGACCCCAACTTCCCTTGCCTCATCCCCTACCCCAACTCCTGGATGATGCCCACAGGCTGATAGTTGGATCTCAAATCCATAGGACTCCTTTCACAGGACTCCATCAAAAAGATTGTCACACTTGTTCCGTACACTCAAACTGACCCAGCAGTGGTATCACAGTCACTTAACACACACAGAACAACCAAACCCCGAGCATGCACGTCCCTTCCTGCGTTACTGGAGCCCACAGCTCACCTTCACACCTCCGTGGATCTCTGGTGTTTTACATGATGCAGCCTCGCTACAGCTCCGTGGCTGTCACACAAGGCCTGCAGGACCTCTTTCTCCGCAAACCCCATCTGCAGGCATCGGTTCATGAGGTTCACCTCCTGCCCTCCTGAGCAAAAACAAGCACAAAGAACAAGAACAAAGCACACTGGACTCGACCTGACCCGATCCCCAGCCCTCAGTCCTGTCAGACGGACCCTGGTGTGGAAACTCATCCCCAAAGCCTGGCTGGACATCAGCACAGGCATCATTCTTCAAACGCCCCATCCAAGCAGCAAGGGATCAAAGCGTTGGCACAGCTGAAACAAAAATGCTGTCTGAGTTTCCTGTTAGCACTGAGCATGAACAAATCTACCGCTGAGCAACAGGATGTGAGACAAGCAGCAGAAGACAACCAACCTGCAGAACCAGCTCGTTTGGGGTCGGTCCAGATGTTTGTCTGCTCCCTTCCATGGCCCAGGCCAAGCTTGTGAGCTGCTCCTCCTTTGTGCAGGGGGAAATGGTGCAGATGCCATGTGGTGGCTATGCACAGCATGCCTTTGACTTGCTTTTTCTCTCTCCATCTTCCATTAGCAAACAGCATCTCAAACCTTTCCATGCTAAAAAATCACTCAGGTAAAAAAGAACTGGCAGGCTTGCTTTTTAAACTGCCTTATTTATGCAGCTTGATCCTTTACAGCAGAAGCTCACCAAGCAAGGAGCTACCTTAGACAAGCTCAACCTGCAGGGAAAAGTGATTCCTCTGCGCCTGCAGACTTTGCACACATGTCCAGGTGCAGCAGTCAGCCCAGTTCTCAGCACAGCTTTACCAACCACAGAAATCCAGCTGATGCCTGCCGTGCTTTTCTCCCTTCTGAAACACTGCACTGCTGCAAGAAGCGAGGATTAAAACCACAGCATCACAGCACTGGGCTTGGAAGGGACCTCCAGAGCTCACTGAGTCCAACCCCTGCACAACGGGCTCCCTACAGCAGGCTGCACAGCTGGGCGTCCAGGCGGCTCTGGAACACCTCCAGAGAAGGAGAATCCACAGCCTCCCTGGGCAGCCTGTTCCATGCTCACCGTGAAGAAGTTCCTTCTCTTACAAAGGAGGAAAATATGACATTTGTTGGAAGGGAGGTCACAGAAATCTCCAATCAACAACCATTGCCCTCCAAACCTGTTAGATCCTTAGACGTATAAGAACGATGTAAGAGTTCTTTCTTATTGGTATCTGATACCCTGAGTTTAGGATATTTTTCTAAGAATTGTGAAAAAAAAAGGTATGATAAGGGGTACTTAAAGCACAACATCTGTAATCAGATCAGACTCCTGCATTATGAATACTTCACTGAGTAGTCGTGCAGAGTGCATCACTTAGTCTCTTTTTAGCCTGGTGTTCATGGTTTTCCTGTAAGAGCTTGTCTAAACACTGCCTATAATCGTGGTTATGCTAGAAGCATTTGGATTTATTGATCCTTAGTGTGATTTCAATAACAAATTTAGATTTCTCCTCCCCCACCCCCCCCTAAGAATTTGATGAGTGGCCTGAAAATGGTTTGCCTAAAATAACCTTTAAAGACATGATGGCAATTTGTGGATTCAGCATCCAGTAATTTCCTCAGTAAGCTCTGTTTTTAACTTGATGGAGCTAGCAGTAGGAATCTGACAGGTTTGATTTACAGATAGCAAGGGTAACTACAGGTCCTACTACATCATCATGAGCTGACACAGCAGCTGCATAAAGAAGAACCCAAACCAACAAGATATTTGAAAACCCAGATCCTCCTTTCTCAGCCTCAGTGAAGCACGATGTAGAGACAAAAGTTAAGGACAGCTTTCAATTTCTCAATTGAAATTTCAATTGAAATTTCAACAGTGCAGAGAATTACAGGAAGATTAATCTCTCCATCTCCATGCTTCTAGAAATTTATGATTACAGTTATGTAGTTATATACAAACTTTGCAAGGCACCAAAGCTAGAATAACCTCTTGGTGATGTGAAATTGAGGTTCACAAATACAAATTACAAAATTCGATGAATCTGTGATTCTGAATACAAGAAGTGACTCCACTCTGATCAGAAATGCCTATTAATTGTGTTTATTCCTTACATTTCTGAATGTTCATTTCACCAGTCCCTCCAGAAAGAAAAAAATCAGATCTCAGACCCTCACAGTGATTCCAGACAGACATTCCTGATAACACGGTTGTTACATCAGACCTTGGTAAAGGCAAACAGAAAGTTACTCAGAATTGGTGAAATGATGGGTAGCACAGCCCTCATCTCCTCTGGCAAACAAATTAGGTGTTAGATTGATACCTGGCAATTAATTCACTCTTCAGCACTGAATTCAGAGCTTTCAGGACAGCGATGTTCTGTCTAGGGAAGGCTGTTGTTACTACAGCAGCAGGATGTCTGGAGCCCAAGTGCAGAGCCTCAGTGTTCCACAAGCCTTGAAGAGGTGCACCGTATGTGCTGGGGCTGATGACACAGACACTAGAGCAAGGCCAGTGTGATATTAGAAACTTGACCAGCAGCTCATCTGTTGTAAACCATTTCCTGACACAAACGGGATCTGGTCGACTTAGGACATGAACTTTGGGCTGGAGAGCAACTCCCCGAGGAATCACACAACCACTGCAGACCGTTTGCAAGAACCCCATACCAAAAGAGCTCATCTGTAATCAGTTTTTAACCTGTGCAGCAGTGATTGGAGCAGGCGCACACTCTCTGGAGTTGCAGGAATGTTCACAAGTGGAATGTACATCACCTGTGTGCTCTAGCTCTTCTGTGTGCACGCTAGGAGCAGTGATCCCCCTGCACCCCGTGCTGCAATAAAGTCATGTGGGCTTTCTAACCTGCCCACCAGCAGCCCAGGCTGCCCAGAGCCACATCCAGCCTGGCCTTGGATGCCTGCAGGGATGGGGCATCCGCAGCCTCCTTGGGCAACCTGTTCCAGTGCCTCACCACCCTCTGGCTGAAAAACTTCCTCCTCACATCCAACCTAAACCTCCCCTGTCTCAGTTTAAAGCCATTCCCCACCTGTCCCATCACTATCCACCCTCCAAAACCAAACACCTCGGCTGTTCAACAATGAAAGAGCAAAATAACCGACAGCTCTCACTTCCACTGTATGCATTTAATTCCAAACTTAAGGTCACAGGTTACTTAATTATGTGATCCTTCCTGTCAGAAGAACTACTCATAGTGATGTGTAGGAGTAAGGAACAGTTTGAAAAGGTCATGGACATATTAGAACTTGCAGCATTTATCTTAATATATGACTGCATTGCAAAGAATTTTATAAAACACGTTACAAGTACTGTGGATTGGATTACACTATATCAAACTCTAAGTAACAATATAGGTTGCTTTTAAATCTATACTTACATCTTTACTTCCAACTCCTTGATAAAATTCCTGTCTGCCTTCAGTTTCATAGCCAAAGCAGTGTTTGAGCTGGTAATGTATTCTTGAACAGCACTGTTGCCTTTAACATTTGTATGTTTAGATATGAAAAGAGAATTTGGTCATTATTTCATGATGAGAGAACCTTGATTTGACACAACAACAATACTGTAAAATGCCACTGTAAGAATGTGGCTTTTCCTTTTTTTTTTTTTTTTTTCTTTTCTGTTTTTTTATAATTAGAATGGTGAGTGTATGGTTGATTCAAGATAAAAAATTTGTTGTAAGTCAATCTCTATACCTGTTTTGAAAAATATGTGTTTTTATTTCTCATTATTTAAAAATTGTCAGGCGTGAAGAATCAGGAGGTCATTCATGATACAAGATCAGTAAATATCTCACGTCAAGATTAGAGGCCATTCTCTGTGCACATTTTAACAGAGGAGCTGCATCTGTACGTAACTGTAGCTGCACACGATGAGCTTTTCTTAAAGGCAGGCAGGAAATTTGGTCTGCGCTGGAACAAAAATCCAGTCCTTTTTTGACTGCTAAACTTTTCACTGAGATAAAAAAATGGCATCATTCTGCAGGATGAACTAGATATATGGAATTTGGCACTGCCCTTAAATTTTGTGTAGTGAACTGAGGGACATCAGAGCTTTACAGATTTCTACATGTTTTCACAGAGAAATCTAGAGAGATCACAGGATGTAACACTGAGCTTCCAAATGAATAACAAAACACTGATGTCTTTCAGAAGACCAGCAGAAATAGAGGACCAAGTAGCCTGGCTAGCAACGGAGTGCACTGAATAATTGGCTGGATTAAATGAACAGCAGTGTTTAGTCTGGGGTACTGCAGGACTTGCTGACTGACTACGGGCATCCTTTGAGGAGTTAACAGAACATATACATTCTGATTAAATTCACAACTTTTTTCTATTTCCCTCTCTGGCAATATTCCAGAGATGTCATGCAGCCTGGAGGAGGGGCACAAGTGACACCAGAGTAGCACCTGCTGAAAGCTGAGTGCTTCTTCAGTCGGTGTTTCTCAAGTCTGAACTATTGGCCAATTGTCAGGTGGTCCCTCAGGGTCCACAAGAGTGTGTGAACTCCCAAGTGAAAGACAATTTCCTGACGATCCATGGAAACAGGCCTCCTCCTGGCCGTTGGAAGTCAAAGACAAACACAGCATGAAAACCAGATGCGTTTCCATCCCCATGGCAAACACCAGCCTTTCCATCCTTACAGTCCTTCCTGCCACCAGCAGCAAGTGACTTCACCCCAACCTGCCCTTTTCCATGCAGGCAAGGAGGCCGAGAGAAGGTGGATCGGCACGGTTCTGGTGCAGACAGGGGCTGCAGTGCGAGCAGGCCTCCATAGACAAGGCTGTGCCCACACAGAGTGACAGCAGCTTTCGCTGTGACCTGAGCCATGGGAGTTCTCTATCGCAGTCTGTTCCAATCAGCCTGGAAGTCGGGGACGTCTGTCGCAGTCTGGAATCCACGCTGAGGACGCAGTCGCTGTGTCAGAGCAGCTGGGAGCTTCCTTGCCCAGGGAGCAACAACAAGGCCTGCACTGCTCAGCCAGCCCAGGCCAAAGGGAGCACGAGAGAGAGCAGAGGAGAGAGGGGGGGAAAGAGGGCCGGGAAGGAAAGGCCCGTGCCCGAATGGACTTGTAGCATCGGCTGCTGACAGCAAACTCGGTGCTGGCACGGGCACGGCAGAGCAGGTCCGATGTCGGCAGCTTCCTGTGTCACACGGGCACTGGAGACGTGGCCGGCACCGGGAGATCTCCAGAACTGCTGCACGCCTCTGCCAGTCCGGGCCAGAGGAGTGCAGAACAGTGAGCTGCTGCTGAGGGGAGAGAGGATGGCCTGAGAGCTGACCTGAGAGGCGGGGCTGGCCGTGTTACAGCAGCCTCTGTGTCCTCCTCCTTTGTCTGTGAGGGCCAGAGGGCCAGAAGAGAACATGCCCAGACAGCGAAACCCTGCTGTCCTCTGCTGCTCAGCTGGAGAGATGTCCCACCTTCCTGAAGGACGCTGATACAAAGAGAAGTAATCAAAGTAAGTGCAGGCTGGCTGTACTTGTGGGCATCAGCTGCTGGCAGCTGCCTCTGTGCTGCCATGGGCAGGGCACAGCACACACAGTGCTTGCAGTTCCTGTGTGACACTGGCCCTGGTGACCTGACAGCCATAGGGAGACAAGAGAAAGAGCTGCACCCCTCTGCCAGACATGGCAAAGGTGAGAATTACAGAATCACAGAATGGCCCGGGTTGGAAAGGAGCTCAAGGATCATGAATCTCCAACCCCCCTGCCATAGGCAGGGCCCCCAGCTTCTACATGTAATACGAGGCCAGGCTGCCCAGGGCTCCAGTGTTCGTGTAAGCTCTGCATTGTCTAACCAGGTTAGATTAGAAGTGAAACTGAGTTAACAGTAAAGGAACGTAGATGAGATGGCATAAGACAGCTCTGGAAAAGATGTTCCAGCTCTGTGTCTACCTACACATTCAGGAGATGAAAAGTACTGGCTTACTGAGGTGTCCTGGGTTGAAGGTTCTGTTAATCTACATTTTTGGAAGAGCTGCTTGCAATAAATACCTTGTAAGGTGAATGAACTTGATAGAATTAGGGGGTAAAAGAGAGGGATTTGCTGTTTCCCTGAAGGTGCAGGACTATAGCTGTGTGTACAGTCAGTAAACAAGGCAGAAATCTGGACTTGAGCAAGGCCTTTGACATGGTCCCCCACCACATCCTTATCTCCAAATTGGAGGGATGTGGATTTGATGGGTGGACCACTCGATGGATAAGAAACTGGTTGAAAGGCCGCAGACAGAGGGTAGTCATCAATGGCTCTATGTCCAGGTGGAGGCCGGTAACGAGTGGCGTCCCCCAGGGGTCTGTCTTGGGACCGGTGCTCTTTAACATCTTTATCAATGACATCGATGATGGAATTGAGTGCACCCTCAGCAAGTTTGCTGATGACACCAAGCTGAGTGGTGCGGTCGACACAGCTGAAGGAAGGGATGCCATTCAGAGGGACCTCGAGAGACTAGAAAGGTGGGCCCGGGTGAACCTGATGCGGTTCAACACGGCAAAGTGCAGAGTTTTGCACTTGGGCCGGAGGAATCCCAGGCATCCCTACAGACTGGAAGGAGCGGTCCTTGAGAGCAGCCCTGTGGAGAAGGACCTGGGGGTCCTGATAGATGAAAAACTTAATATGAGCCAGCAGTGTGCCCTTGTGGCTCGGAAGGCGAATGGGATCCTCGGCTCCATCAAAAGAGGGGTGGCCAGCAGGGACAGGGAGGTGATTGTTCCTCTCTACTCTGCTCTTGTGAGGCCCCATCTGGAGTACTGCGTCCAGGTCTGGAGCCCCCAGTACAAGAAAGACAGGGAGCTGTTGGAGAGAGTCCAGAGGAGAGTCACAAAGATGATCAGGGGATTGGAGCACCTCCCCTATGAGGACAGGCTGAAGGAGCTGGGTTTGTTCAGCCTAGAGAAAAGAAGGCTGCAGGGTGACCTCATTGCGGCCTTTCAGTACCTAAAGGGAGCCTACAAAGAGGAAGGGAATCAACTCTTTGAAAGGGTGAGTGACAGCAGGACAAGGGGAAATGGTTTTAAGTTGAGGGAAGGGAGATTTAGGTTGGACGTCAGGGGGAAATTCTTCACAGAGAGAGTGGTGAGGTACTGGAACAGGCTGCCCAGAGAGGTTGTGGATGCCCCGTCCCTGGAGGTGTTCAAGGCCAGATTGGATGGGGCCCTGGGCAGCCTGGTCTAGCATTAGGTGGGATGGTTGGTGGCCCTGCATGTAGCAGGGGGGTTGGAGATTCATGATCCATGAGGTCCCTTCCAACCCTGGCAATTCTGTGATTCTGTGATTCTGTGAAATCACTGTGTTCCTCAGAATGAAAAACAAAAGAATAAAAATCTTTTTGTGAGTGAAAGCACGCCTGAATGAAGCACAAATCTAAACACCAACAATTGCACATTTAAAATAAGGTTTAGTGCCAAAGGGACTTGCAGTATTTCTTGTGACGAAATATTTGATGCTTCTTTATGAAAGTCATCACAACAATTTCTTTGGTGAGAATTTCCTTGGTTCCAGCCTGAAGGTGTGTGCAGGCATGAGCAGGCTGTGCTGAGCTGCAGGTGAGTGCCTGTGTCCCACAGCAGGAAAGCCGTGGATGCCTCCAGGGGTTTGAAATGGGCAGAGCTGTAAAACCTTCCGGCTTTCACTGAAATTGTCCTCTGCTTCATTTTGTAATCTTAGTTCCAGCAGTGCTTTCCAATATTCTCTTCGTATGAATGCAGATACATGGGATAGGTTTTAAAGTTTTTATGGTGCTGCTGTATAATTTTCTGTAGTCATCATAAGCCAGTAAAAAAAATAAATGGTAATCAGGCAATCTATTAACAACCTGTGGCATGTGTCAAAACAATGAAATTCCTTGCAGGAAGACAATATTGCTATATAATAATGTGGCTATCCAAAACTGTTAATTATACTTTATGAGCTGGAGATAATCCTGAAATGCAGGACTTTGATCTTAGCCAAGAATAATAAAACTTGTTATCATTCTTAAATAGACAGCTGCTATAAAAAGCATGTGTCTTATTTCCCTTTTAGTAACACAGGCTAAATCAGAGAAACTGATAAAAGAATTTCAAGATTGCAGCTTAGGGAGTCTTTCTGATTTGACCCGAAGTAATCTCCGTCCAAAAATGCCTGTAAATACTTTTTCTATATTATTTTGCCAGATGTATTGATATTTGAGATGAATGGCAAAAACATTATGCCTACATAGATGAGCAATGCAAATTTGCTGAATTGTTTCAGAGAAAGAAGCTCTGGTTAACTGATCATTTTCATACAGAAATAAGATTTACAGTAAAATTCGGATTATTATTATTGATGCATGAATAAGTTCAAAAACGAGATGTGGGGGATGTTCATTCAATTCCTACTGATTGCAGGAAGGACTGTCAGGATGGAAAGGCTGATGTTTGCCATGGGCAGGGAAACACATCTGGTATTCATGTTCTCTTTGTCTTTGAGTGCAAGAGGCCATGAGGAGAGTGTGCCCTCACGTTGGACCTTTTTTGACCTTTCCAGCTCAAATGGAGAAATGTCCCACCTTTTACAAGGACTTCAGTAAAAAGATACTTAATGAAAATAAGTCCAGGCTGTCTGTACTTGTGGTCATCAGCAGCTGGCATCTGCATTGTTGTTGCCATGGGAATGGCAGGACAGGTGGAATGTTTGCACTGCCTTAGGTGACACAGGCTCTGGTGAAGTCAAAGCAAGAGGGATGTAATAGAAAGAGCTTGACCTTCATGCCAGACATGGCAAAGGTGAGTGGGATGTTGTTTCAATTGCTGCTGATGGCAGGAAGGACTGTAGTGATTGAAAGGCTGCTCTTTGCCATGGGCAGGGAAACACATCTGGTTTTCATGTTCTCTTTGTCTTTGAGTGCCAGAAAAATAGAGGAGAGTGTGCCCTCAGCTTGCACCCCTCCTGCCCTCTGCTGCTGAGATGGAGAAATGTCCCACCTTCTAGAAGGACATCAGGACAAAGCTATGTAATGAAAATAAGTGCAGGCTGGCTGTCCTTGTGGGCATCAGCTGCTGGCATGTGCATTGTTGTTGCCATGGGCATGGCACAGCAGGTACAAAGATTGCAAATTTCCTTGTGTGCCACAGGCTCTGGTGACTTGAAAGCCAGAGGGATGTAATAGAAAGAGCTGCAACCTCAGCCAGACATGGCAAAGGTGAGTGGGATGTTGTTTCAATTGCTGCTGATGGCAGGAAGGACTGTAGTGATGGAAAGGCTGTTGTTTGCCATGGGCAGGGAAACACATCTGGTTTTCATGTTCTCTTTGTCTTTGAGTGCCAGAAAAAGAGAGGAGAGTGTGCCCTCACCTTGGATCCCAGCTGCCCTCTGCTGCTGAGATGGAGAAATGTCCCACCTTCTAGAAGGACATCAGGACAAAGATATGTAATGAAAATAAACCCAGGCAGGCTGTCCTTGTGTGCATCAGCTGCTGGCATGTGCATTGTAGTTGCCATGGGCATGGCACAGCAGGTACAAAGATTGCAAATTTCCTTCTGTGCCACAGGCTCTGGTGACTTGAAATGCAGAGGGGTGAAATAGAAAGAGCTGCAACCTCAGCCAGACATGGCAAAGGTGAGTGGGATGTTGTTTCAATTGCTGGTGATGGCAGGAAGGACTGTAAGGATGGAAAGGCTGTTGTTTGCCATGGGAAACAAATCTGGTTTTCATGTTCTCTTTGTCTATGAGTGCCAGAAAAATAGAGGAGAGTGTGCCCTCACCTTGCAACCATCCTGCCCTCTGCTGCTGAGATGGAGAAATGTCCCACCTTCTAGAAGGACATCAGGTCAAAGCTATGTAATGAAAATAAGTGCAGGCTGGCTGTCCTTGTGGGCATCAGCTGCTGGCATGTGCATTGTTGTTGCCATGGGCATGGCACAGCAGGTACAAAGATTGCAAATTTCTTTGTGTGCCACAGGCTCTGTTGACTTGAAAGCCAGAGGGATGTAATAGAAAGAGCTGCAAGCACTGACAGACATGGCAAAGGTGAGTGGGATGTTGTTTCAGTTGCTGCTGATGGCAGGAAGGAGTGTAAGGATGGAAAGGCTGTTGTTTGCCATGGGCAGGGAAACACATCTGGTTTTCATGTTCTCTTTCTCTTTGAGTGCCAGAAAAATAGAGGAGAGTGTGCCCTCAGCTTGCACCCCTCCTGCCCTCTGCTGCTGAGATGGAGAAATGTCCCACCTTCTAGAAGGACATCAGGACAAAGATATGTAATGAAAATAAGTGCAGGCTGGCTGTCCTTGTGTGCATCAGCTGCTGGCATGTGCATTGTTGTTGCCATGGGCATGGCACAGCAGGTACAAAGATTGCAAATGTCCTTGTGTGCCACAGGCACTGCTGCCTTGAAAGCCAGAGGGGTGTAATAGAAGGAGCTGCAACCTCAACCAGACATGGCAAAGGTGAGTGGGATTTTGTTTCAATTGCTGCTGATGGCAGGAAGGAGTGTAAGGATGGAAAGGCTGTTGTTTGCCATGGGCAGGGAAACACATCTGGTTTTCATGTTCTCATTGTCTTTGAGTGCCAGAAAAATAGAGGAGAGTGTGCCCTCACCTTGCAACCCTCCTGCCCTCTGCTGCTGAGATGGAGAAAGGTCCCACCTTCTAGAAGGACATCAGGACAAAGCTATGGAATGAAAATAAGTGCAGGCTGGCTGTCCTTGTGGGCATCAGCTGCTGGCATGTGCATTGTTGTTGCCATGGGCATGGCACAGCAGGTACAAAGATTGCAAATTTCCTTGTGTGCCACAGGCTCTGGTGACTTGCAATGCAGATGGATGTAATAGAAAGAGCTGCAAGCACTGACAGACATGGCAAAGGTGAGTGGGATTTTGTTTCAATTGCTGCTGATGGCAGGAAGGAGTGTAAGGATGGAAAGGCTGTTGTTTGCCATGGGCAGGGAAACACATCTGGTTTTCATGTTCTCATTGTCTTTGAGTGCCAGAAAAATAGAGGAGAGTGTGCCCTCACCTTGCAACCCTCCTGCCCTCTGCTGCTGAGATGGAGAAATGTCCCACCTTCTAGAAGGACATCAGGACAAAGCTATGTAATGAAAATAAGTGCAGGCTGGCTGTCCTTGTGGGCATCAGCTGCTGGCATGTGCATTGTTGTTGCCATGGGCATGGCACAGCAGGTACAAAGATTGCAAATGTCCTTGTGTGCCACAGGCTCTGGTGACTTGCAATGCAGAGGGATGTAATAGAAAGAGCTGCAAGCTCAGCCAGACATGGCAAAGGTGAGTGGGATGTTGTTTCAGTTGCTGCTGATGACAGGGAGGAGTGTTTGGATGGAAAGGCTGTTGTTTGCCATGGGCAGGGAAACACATCTGGTTTTCATGTTCTCTTTGTCTTTGAGTGCCAGAAAAATAGAGGAGAGTGTGCCTTCACCTTGCCCCCCTCCTGCCCTCTGCTGCTGAGATGGAGAAATGTCCCACCTTCTAGAAGGACATCAGGACAAAGCTATGTAATGAAAATAAGTGCAGGCTGGCTGTCCTTGTGGGCATCAGCTGCTGGCATGTGCATTGTTGTTGCCATGGGCATGGCACAGCAGGTACAGAGATTGCAAATGTCCTTGTGTGCCACAGGCACTGCTGCCTTGAAAGCCATAGGGGTGTAATAGAAAGAGCTGCAAGCTCTGACAGACATGGCAAAGGTGAGTGGGATGTTGTTTCAATTGCTGCTGATGGCAGGAAGGACTGTAGTGATGGAAAGGCTGTTGTTTGCCATGTTCAGGGAAACACATCTGGTTTTCATGTTCTCTTTGTCTTTGAGTGCCAGAAAAAGAGAGGAGAGTGTGCCCTCACCTTGGATCCCAGCTGCCCTCTGCTGCTGAGATGGAGAAATGTCCCACCTTCTAGAAGGACATCAGGACAAAGATATGTAATGAAAATAAACCCAGGCAGGCTGTCCTTGTGGGCATCAGCTGCTGGCATGTGCATTGTAGTTGCCATGGGCATGGCACAGCAGGTACAAAGATTGCAAATTTCCTTGTGTGCCACAGGCTCTGGTGACTTGAAATGCAGAGGGGTGTAATAGAAGGAGCTGCAACCTCAGCCAGACATGGCAAAGGTGAGTGGGATTTTGTTTCAATTGCTGCTGATGGCAGGAAGGAGTGTAAGGATGGAAAGGCTGGTGTTTGCCATGGGCAGGGAAACACATCTGGTTTTCATGTTCTCTTTGCCTTTGAGTGCCAGAAAAATAGAGGAGAGTGTGCCCTCACCTTGCAACCCTCCTGCCCTCTGCTGCTGAGATGGAGAAATGTCCCACCTTCTAGAAGGACATCAGGACAAAGATATGTAATGAAAATAAGTGCAGGCTGGCTGTCCTTGTGGGCACCAGCTTCTGGCATGTGCATTGTTGTTGCCATGGGCATGGCACAGCAGGTACAAAGATTGCAAATGTCCTTGTGTGCCACAGTCTCTGGTGACTTGCAATGCAGATGGATGTAATAGAAAGAGCTGCAACCTCAGCCAGACATGGCAAAGGTGAGTGGGATGTTGTTTCAATTGCTGCTGATGACAGGAAGGAGTGTAAGGATGGAAAGGCTGTTGTTTGCCATGGGCAGGGAAACACATCTGGTTTTCATGTTCTCTTTGTCTTTGAGTGCCAGAAAAATAGAGGAGAGTGTGCCCTCACCTTGCACCCCTCCTGCCCTCTGCTGCTGAGATGGAGAAATGTCCCACCTTCTAGAAGGACATCAGGACAAAGCTATGGAATGAAAATAAGTGCAGGCTGGCTGTCCTTGTGGGCATCAGCTGCTGGCATGTGCATTGTTGTTGCCATGGGCATGGCACAGCAGGTACAAAGATTGCAAATGTCCTTGTGTGCCACAGGCTCTGGTGACTTGCAATGCAGATGGATGTAATAGAAAGTGCTGCAAGCACTGACAGACATGGCAAAGGTGAGTGGGATTTTGTTTCAATTGCTGCTGATGGCAGGAAGGAGTGTAAGGATGGAAAGGCTGGTGTTTGCCATGGGCAGGGAAACACATCTGGTTTTCATGTTCTCATTGTCTTTGAGTGCCAGAAAAAGAGAGGAGAGTGTGCCCTCACCTTGCACCCCTCCTGCCCTCTGCTGCTGAGATGGAGAAATGTCCCACCTTCTAGAAGGACATCAGGACAAAGCTATGTAATGAAAATAAGTGCAGGCTGGCTGTCCTTGTGGGCATCAGCTGCTGGCATGTGCATTGTAGTTGCCATGGGCATGGCACAGCAGGTACAGAGATTGCAAATGTCCTTGTGTGCCACAGGCTCTGATGACTTGAAAGCCAGAGGGATGTAATAGAAAGAGCTGCAAGCTCAGCCAGATTAGGCATAGGTGGGTGGGATGTTGTTTCAGTTGCTGCTGATAGCAGGGAGGAGTGTAAGGATGGAAAGGCTGTTGTTTGCCATGGGCAGGGAAACACGTGGTTTTCATGTTCTCTTTGTCTTTGAGTGCCAGAAAAATAGAGGAGAGTGTGCCCTCACCTTGGACCCCTCCTGCCCTCTGCTGCTGAGATGGAGAAATGTCCCACCTTCTAGAAGGACATCAGGACAAAGCTATGTAATGAAAATAAGTGCAGGCTGGCTGTCCTTGTGGGCATCAGCTGCTGGCAACAGCATTGTTGTTGCCATGGGCAGGGCACAGCAGGTACAAAGATTGCAAATGTCCTTGTGTGCCACAGGCACTGCTGCCTTGAAAGCCATAGGGGTGTAATAGAAAGAGCTGCAAGCTCTGACAGACATGGCAAAGGTGAGTGGGATTTTGTTTCAATTGCTGCTGATGGCAGGAAGGAGTGTAAGGATGGAAAGGCTGTTGTTTGCCATGGGCAGGGAAACACATGTGGTTTTCATGTTCTCTTTGTCTTTGAGTGCCAGAAAAATAGAGGAGAGTGTGCCCTCACCTTGCAACCCTCCTGCCCTCTGCTGCTGAGATGGAGAAATGTCCCACCTTCTAGAAGGACATCAGGACAAAGCTATGTAATGAAAATAAGTGCAGGCTGGCTGTCCTTGTGGGCATCAGCTGCTGGCATGTGCATTGTAGTTGCCATGGGCATGGCACAGCAGGTACAAAGATTGCAAATTTCCTTGTGTGCCACAGGCACTGCTGCCTTGAAAGCCAGAGGGGTGTAATAGAAAGAGCTGCAAGCACTGACAGACATGGCAAAGGTGAGTGGGATGTTGTTTCAATTGCTGCTGATGGCAGGAAGGAGTGTAAGGATGGAAAGGCTGTTGTTTGCCATGGGCAGGGAAACACATCTGGTTTTCATGTTCTCATTGTCTTTGAGTGCCAGAAAAATAGAGGAGAGTGTGCCCTCACCTTGCAACCCTCCTGCCCTCTGCTGCTGAGGTGCAGAAATGTCCCACCTTCTAGAAGGACATCAGGACAAAGCTATGTAATGAAAATAAGTGCAGACTGGCTGTACTTGTGGGCATCAGCTGCTGGCATGTGCATTGTTGTTGCCATGGGCATGGCACAGCAGGTACAAAGATTGCAAATGTCCTTGTGTGCCACAGGCAGTGCTGCCTTGAAAGCCTGAGGGGTGTAATATAAAGAGCTGCAAGCACTGACAGACATGGCAAAGGTGAGTGGGATGTTGTTTCAATTGCTGCTGATGACAGGGAGGAGTGTTAGAATGGAAAGGATGTTGTTTGCCTTGGGCATGGAAACACATCTGGTTTTCATGTTCTCTTTGTCTTTGAGTGCCAGAAAAAGAGAGGAGAGTGTGCCCTCACCTTGGATCCCAGCTGCCCTCTGCTGCTGAGAAGGAGAAATGTCCCACCTTCTAGAAGGACATCAGGACAAAGCTATGTAATGAAAATAAGTGCAGGCTGGCTGTCCTTGTGGGCATCAGCTGCTGGCATGTGCATTGTTGTTGCCATGGGCATGGCACAGCAGGTACAAAGATTGCAAATGTCCTTGTGTGCCACAGGCTCTGATGACTTGAAAGCCAGAGGGATGTAATAGCAAGAGCTGCAACCTCAGCCAGATTAGGCATAGGTGGGTGGGATGTTGTTTCAGTTGCTGCTGATAGCAGGGAGGAGTGTAAGGATGGAAAGGCTGTTGTTTGCCTTGGGCAGGGAAACACATCTGGTTTTCATGTTCTCTTTGTCTTTGAGTGCCAGAAAAATAGAGGAGAGTGTGCCCTCACCTTGCACCCCTCCTGCCCTCTGCTGCTGAGATGGAGAAATGTCCCACCTTCTAGAAGGACATCAGGACAAAGCTATGTAATGAAAATAAGTGCAGGCTGGCTGTCCTTGTGGGCACCAGCTGCTGGCATGTGCATTGTAGTTGCCATGGGCATGGCACAGCAGGTACAAAGATTGCAAATGTCCTTGTGTGACACAGCCTCTGGTGACTTGAAAGTCAGAGGGATGTAATAGAAAGAGCTGCAAGCTCAGCCAGATTAGGCATAGGTGTGTGGGATGTTGTTTCAATTGCTGCTGATGGCAGGAAGGACTGTAAGGATGGAAAGGCTGGTGTTTGCCATGGGCAGGGAAACACATCTGGTTTTCATGTTCTCTTTGTCTTTGAGTGCCAGAAAAATAGAGGAGAGTGTGCCCTCACCTTGCAACCCTCCTGCCCTCTGCTGCTGAGATGGAGAAATGTCCCACCTTCTAGAAGGACATCAGGACAAAGATATGTAATGAAAATAAGTGCAGGCTGGCTGTCCTTGTGGGCACCAGCTTCTGGCATGTGCATTGTTGTTGCCATGGGCATGGCACAGCAGGTACAAAGATTGCAAATGTCCTTGTGTGCCACAGGCTCTGGTGACTTGCAATGCAGATGGATGTAATAGAAAGAGCTGCAACCTCAGCCAGACATGGCAAAGGTGAGTGGGATGTTGTTTCAATTGCTGCTGATGACAGGGAGCAGTGTTAGAATGGAAAGGATGTTGTTTGCCTTGGGCAGGGAAACACATCTGGTTTTCATGTTCTCTTTGTCTTTGAGTGCCAGAAAAATAGAGGAGAGTGTGCCCTCACCTTGGACCCCTCCTGCCCTCTGCTGCTGAGATGGAGAAATGTCCCACCTTCTAGAAGGACATCAGGACAAAGATATGGAATGAAAATACGTCCAGGCTGGCTGTCCTTGTGGGCATCAGCTGCTGGCATGTGCATTGTATTTGCCATGGGCATGGCACAGCAGGTACAAAGATTGCAAATTTCCTTGCGTGCCACAGGCAGTGCTGCCTTGAAAGCCAGAGGGGTGTAATAGAAAGAGCTGCAAGCACTGACAGACATGGCAAAGGTGAGTGGGATTTTGTTTCAATTGCTGCTGATGGCAGGAAGGAGTGTAAGGATGGAAAGGCTGTTGTTTGCCATGGGCAGGGAAACACATCTGGTTTTCATGTTCTCTTTGTCTTTGAGTGCCAGAAAAAGAGAGGAGAGTGTGCCCTCACCTTGCAACCCTCCTGCCCTCTGCTTCTGAGGTGGAGAAATGTCCCACCTTCTAGAAGGACATCAGGACAAAGCTATGTAATGAAAATAAGTGCAGGCTGGCTGTCCTTGTGGGCATCAGCTGCTGGCATGTGCATTGTTGTTGCCATGGGCATGGCACAGCAGGTACAAAGATTGCAAATGTCCTTGTGTGCCACAGGCACTGCTGCCTTGAAAGCCAGAGGGGTGTAATAGAAAGAGCTGCAAGCTCTGACAGGCATGGCAAAGGTGAGTGGGATTTTGTTTCTATTGCTGCTGATGACAGGAAGGAGTGTAAGGATGGAAAGGCTGTTGTTTGCCATGGGCAGGGAAACACATGTAGTTTTCATGTTCTCTTTGTCTATGAGTGCCAGAAAAAGAGAGGAGAGTGTGCCCTCACCTTGGACCCCTCCTGCCCTCTGCTGCTGAGATGGAGAAATGTCCCACCTTCTAGAAGGACATCAGGACAAAGCTATGTAATGAAAATAAGTGCAGGCTGGCTGTCCTTGTGGGCACCAGCTGCTGGCATCTGCATTGTAGTTGCCATGGGCATGGCACAGCAGGTACAAAGATTGCAAATGTCCTTGTGTGCCACAGGCTCTGGTGACTTGCAATGCAGATGGATGTAATAGGAAGAGCTGCAAGCTCTGACAGACATGGCAAAGGTGAGTGGGATGTTGTTTCAGTTGCTGCTGATGACAGGAAGGACTGTAGTGATGGAAAGGCTGTTGTTTGCCATGGGCAGGGAAACACATCTGGTTTTCATGTTCTCTTTGTCTTTGAGTGCCAGAAAAAGAGAGGAGAGTGTGCCCTCACCTTGGAACCCTCCTGCCCTCTGCTGCTGAGGTGCAGAAATGTCCCACCTTCTAGAAGGACATCAGGACAAAGATATGTAATGAAAATAAGTGCAGAATGGCTGTCCTTGTGGGCATCAGCTGCTGGCATGTGCATTGTTGTTGCCATGGGCATGGCACAGCAGGTACAAAGATTGCAAATGTCCTTGTGTGCCACAGGCTCTGATGACTTGCAATGCAGAGGGATGTAATAGAAAGAGCTGCAACCTCAGCCAGATTAGGCATAGGTGGGTGGGATGTTGTTTCAGTTGCTGCTGATAGCAGGGAGGAGTGTAAGGATGGAAAGGCTGTTGTTTGCCATGGGCAGGGAAACACATGTGGTTTTCATGTTCTCTTTGTCTTTGAGTGCCAGAAAAATAGAGGAGAGTGTGCCCTCACCTTGCAACCCTCCTGCCCTCTGCTGCTGAGATGGAGAAATGTCCCACCTTCTAGAAGGACATCAGGACAAAGCTATGTAATGAAAATAAATGCAGGCTGGCTGTCCTTGTGGGCATCAGCTGCTGGCATGTGCATTGTAGTTGCCATGGGCATGGCACAGCAGGTACAGAGATTGCAAATGTCCTTGTGTGCCACAGGCACTGCTGCCTTGAAAGCCAGAGGGGTGTAATAGGAAGAGCTGCAAGCACTGACAGACATGGCAAAGGTGAGTGGGATTTTGTTTCAATTGCTGCTGATGGCAGGAAGGACTGTAAGGATGGAAAGGCTGTTGTTTGCCATGGGCAGGGAAACACATGTGGTTTTCATGTTCTCTTTGTCTTTGAGTGCCAGAAAAAGAGAGGAGAGTGTGCCCTCACCTTGGATCCCAGCTGCCCTCTGCTGCTGAGAAGGAGAAATGTCCCACCTTCTAGAAGGACATCAGGACAAAGCTATGTAATGAAAATAAGTGCAGGCTGGCTGTCCTTGTGGGCATCAGCTGCTGGCATGTGCATTGTTGTTGCCATGGGCATGGCACAGCAGGTACAAAGATTGCAAATGTCCTTGTGTGCCACAGGCTCTGGTGACTTGCAATGCAGATGGATGTAATAGAAAGAGCTGCAAGCACTGACAGACATGGCAAAGGTGAGTGGGATGTTGTTTCAGTTGCTGCTGATGACAGTAAGGACTGTAGTGATGGAAAGGCTGTTGTTTGCCATGGGCAGGGAAACACATGTGGTTTTCATGTTCTCTTTGTCTTTGAGTGCCAGAAAAAGAGAGGAGAGTGTGCCCTCACCTTGGACCCCTCCTGCCCTCTGCTGCTGAGGTGCAGAAATGTCCCACCTTCTAGAAGGACATCAGGACAAAGCTATGTAATGAAAATAAGTGCAGGCTGGCTGTCCTTGTGGGCATCAGCTGCTGGCATGTGCATTGTTGTTGCCATGGGCATGGCACAGCAGGTACAAAGATTGCAAATGTCCTTCTGTGACACAGGCTCTGATGAATTGAAAGCCAGAGGGGTGTAATAGAAAGAGCTGCAACCTCAGCCAGATTAGGCATAGGTGGGTGGGATGTTGTTTCAATTGCTGCTGATAGCAGGGAGGAGTGTAAGGATGGAAAGGCTGGTGTTTGCCATGGGCAGGGAAACACATCTGGTTTTCATGTTCTCTTTGTCTTTGAGTGCCAGAAAAAGAGAGGAGAGTGTGCCCTCACCTTGCACCCCTCCTGCCCTCTGCTGCTGAGGTGCAGAAATGTCCCACCTTCTAGAAGGACATCAGGACAAAGATATGTAATGAAAATAAGTGCAGGCTGGCTGTCCTTGTGGGCATCTGCTGCTGGCATTTGCATTGTTGTTGCCATGGGCATGGCACAGCAGGTTCAAAGATTGCATTTCCCTGATTAACACAGGCACTGCTGCCTTGAAAGCCAGGGGGATGTAATAGAAAGAGCTGCAACCTCTGCCAGACATGGCAAAGGTGAGTGGGATGTTGTTTCATTTGCTGCTGATGGCAGGAAGGACTGTGGTGTTGGAAAGGCTGGTGTTTGCCATGGGCAGGGAAACACATCTGGTTTTCATGTTCTCTTTGTCTTTGAGTGCCAGAAAAAGAGAGGAGAGTGTGCCCTCAGCTTGGACCCCTCCTGCCCTCTTCTGCTGACAGATGGAGAAATGTCCCAGCTTCAAGAATGACATCAGGAGAAAGATATGTAATGAAAATAAGTGCAGGCTGGCTGTACTTGTGGGCATCAGCTGCTGGCATCTGCATTGTAGTTGCCATGGGCATGGCACAGCAGGTAAAGAGATTGCAAATGTCCTTGTGTGCCACAGGCTCTGGTGACTTGCAATGCAGATGGATGTAATAGAAAGAGCTGCAACCACTGACAGACATGGCAAAGGTGAGTGGGATGTTGTTTCAGTTGCTGCTGATGACAGTAAGGACTGTAGTGATGGAAAGGCTGTTGTTTGCCATGGGCAGGGAAACACATCTGGTTTTCATGTTCTCTTTGTCTTTGAGTGCCAGAAAAAGAGAGGAGAGTGTGCCCTCACCTTGCAACCCTCCTGCCCTCTGCTGCTGAGATGGAGAAATGTCCCACCATCTAGAAGGACATCAGGACAAAGCTATGTAATGAAAATAAGTGCAGGCTGGCTGTCCTTGTGTGCATCAGATGCTGGCATGTGCATTGTTGTTGCCATGGGCATGGCACAGCAGGTACAAAGATTGCAAATGTCCTTGTGTGCCACAGGCACTGCTGCCTTGAAAGCCAGAGGGGTGTAACAGAAAGAGCTGCAAGCCCTGACAGACATGGCAAAGGTGAGTGGGATTTTGTTTCAATTGCTGCTGATGGCAGGATGGAGTGTAAGGATGGATAGGCTGGTGTTTGCCATGGGCAGGGAATCACATGTGGTTTTCATGTTCTCTTTGTCTTTGAGTGCCAGAAAAAGAGAGGAGAGTGTGCCCTCAGCTTGCACCCCTCCTGCCCTCTGCTGCTGAGGTGGAGAAATGTCCCACCTTCTAGAAGGACATCAGGACAAAGCTATGTAATGAAAATAAGTGCAGGCTGGCTGTCCTTGTGGGCACCAGCTGCTGGCATGTGCATTGTAGTTGCCATGGGCATGGCACAGCAGGTACAAAGATTGCAAATGTCCTTGTGTGCCACAGGCTCTGGTGACTTGCAATGCAGATGGATGTAATAGAAAGAGCTGCAAGCACTGACGGACATGGCAAAGGTGAGTGGGATTTTGTTTCAATTGCTGCTGATGGCAGGAAGGAGTGTAAGGATGGAAAGGCTGTTGTTTGCCATGGGCAGGGAAACACATCTGGTTTTCATGTTCTCTTTGTCTTTGAGTGCCAGAAAAAGAGAGGAGAGTGTGCCCTCACCTTGGACCCCTCCTGCCCTCTGCTGCTGAGATGGAGAAATGTCCCACCTTCTAGAAGGACATCAGGACAAAGCTATGTAATGAAAATAAGTGCAGGCTGGCTGTCCTTGTGGGCATCAGCTGCTGGCATGTGCATTGTTGTTGCCATGGGCATGGCACAGCAGGTACAAAGATTGCAAATGTCCTTGTGTGCCACAGGCTCTGATGACTTGCAATGCAGAGGGATGTAATAGAAAGAGCTGCAACCTCAGCCAGATTAGGCATAGGTGGGTGGGATGTTGTTTCAATTACTGCTGATGGCAGGAAGGAGTGTGAGGATGGAAAGGCTGTTGTTTGCCATGGGCAGGGAAACACATGTGGTTTTCATGTTCTCTTTGTCTTTGAGTGCCAGAAAAATAGAGGAGAGTGTGCCCTCACCTTGGACCCCTCCTGCCCTCTGCTGCTGAGATGGAGAAATGTCCCAGCTTCAAGAAGGACATCAGGACAAAGCTATGGAATGAAAATAAGTGCAGGCTGGCTGTCCTTGTGGGCAACAGCTGCTGGCATGTGCATTGTTGTTGCCATGGGCATGGCACAGCAGGTACAAAGATTGCAAATGTCCTTGTGTGCCACAGGCACTGCTGCCTTGAAAGCCAGAGGGATGTAATAGAAATTGCAGCAACCTCTGCCTGACATGGCAAAGGTGAGTGGGATGTTGTTTCAGTTGCTGCTGATGGCAGGGAGGAATGTAAGGATGGAAAGGCTGGTGTTTGCCATGGGCAGGGAAACACATGTGGTTTTCATGTTCTCTTTGTCTTTGAGTGCCAGAAAAAGAGAGGAGAGTGTGCCCTCAGCTTGGACCCCTCCTGCACTCTTCTGCTGAGATGGAGAAATGTCCCACCTTCTAGAAGGACATCAGGAGAAAGATATGGAATGAAAATAAGTGCAGGCTGGCTGTACTTGTGGGCATCAGCTGCTGGCATCTGCATTGTTGTTGCCATGGGCATGGCACAGCAGGTACAAAGATTGCATTTCCCTGATTAACACAGGCAGTGCTGCCTCGAAAGCCAGAGGGATGTAATAGAAATTGCAGCAACCTCTGCCAGACATGGCAAAGGTGAGTGGGATGTTGTTTCAGTTGCTGCTGGTGGCAGGAAGGACTTTGGTGATGGAAAGGCTGGTGTTTGCCATGGGCAGGGAAACACATCTGGTTTTCATGTTCTCTTTGTCTTTGAGTGCCAGAAATAGAGAGGAGAGTGTGCCCTCACCTTGCAACCCTCCTGCCCTCTGCTGCTGAGATGGAGAAATGTCCCAGCTTCAAGAAGGACATCAGGACAAAGATATGTAATGAAAATAAGTGCAGGCTGGCTGTCCTTGTGGGCATCAGCTGCTGGCGTCTGCATTGTTGTTGCCATGGGCATGGCACAGCAGGTTCAAAGATTGCATTTCCCTGATTAACACAGGCACTGCTGCCTTGAAAGCCAGAGGGATGTAATAGAAAGAGCTGCAACCTCTGCCAGACATGGCAAAGGTGAGTGGGATGTTGTTTCATTTGCTGCTGATGGCAGGAAGGAGTGCAAGGATGGAAAGGCTGTTGTTTGCCATGGGCAGGGAAACACATCTGGTTTTCATGTTCTCTTTGTCTTTGAGTGCCAGAAAAAGAGAGGAGAGTGTGCCCTCACCTTGGACCCCTGCTGCCCTCTTCTGCTGAGATGGAGAAATGTCCCAGCTTCAAGAAGGACATCAGGACAAAGATATGTTATGAAAATAAGTGCAGGCTGGCTGTCCTTGTGGGCATCATCTGCTGGCGTCTGCATTGTTGTTGCCATGGGCATGGCACAGCAGGTACAAAGATTGCAAATGTCCTTGTGTGCCACAGGCACTGCTGCCTTGAAAGCCAGAGGGATGTAATAGAAAGAGCTGCTACCTCTGCCAGACATGGCAAAGGAGAGTGGGACGCTGTTTCAGTTGCTGCTGGTGGCAGAAAGGACTGTAGTGATGGAAAGGCTGTTGTTTGCCACGGGCAGGGAAACACATCTGGTTTTCATGTTCTCTTTGTCTTTGAGTGCCAGAAAAACAGAGGAGAGTGTGCCCTCAGCTTGGACCCCTCCTGCCCTCTTCTGCTGAGATGGAGAAATGTCCCAGCTTCAAGAAGGACATCAGGACAAAGATATGTAATGAAAATAAGTGCAGGCTGGCTGTCGTTGTGGGCATCAGCTGCTGGCGTCTGCATTGTTGTTGCCATGGGCATGGCACAGCAGGTACAAAGATTGCATTTCCATGTGTGACACAGGCACTGCTGCCTTGAAAGCCAGAGGGATGTAATAGAAATTGCAGCAACCTCTGCCAGACATGGCAAAGGTGAGTGGGATGTTGTTTCAGTTGCTGCTGATGGCAGGAAGGACTGTCAAGGATGGAAAGGCTGGTGTTTGCCATGGGCAGGGAAACACATCTGGTTTTCATGTTCTCTTTGTCTTTGAGTGCCAGAAAAAGAGAGGAGAGTGTGCCCTCACCTTGCAACCCTCCTGCCCTCTGCTGCTGAGATGGAGAAATGTCCCAGCTTCAAGAAGGACATCAGGAGAAAGATATGTAATGAAAATAAGTGCAGGCTGGCTGTACTTGTGGGCATCAGCTGCTGGCATCTGCATTGTTGTTGCCATGGGCATGGCACAGCAGGTACAAAGATTGCATTTCCCTGATTAACACAGGCACTGCTGCCTCGAAAGCCAGAGGGACGTAATAGAAAGAGCTTCAACGTCTGCCAGACATGGCAAAGGTGAGTGGGATGTTGTTTCAGTTGCTGCTGATGGCAGGAAGGAATGTAAGGATGGAAAGGCTGGTGTTTGCCACGGGCAGGGAAACACATCTGGTTTTCATGTTCTCTTTGTCTTTGAGTGCCAGAAAAAGAGAGGAGAGTGTGCCCTCACCTTGCAACCCTCCTGCCCTCTGCTGCTGAGATGGAAAAATGTCCCAGCTTCAAGAAGGACATCAGGAGAAAGATATGTAATGAGAATAAGTGCAGGCTGGCTGTCCTTGTGGGCATCAGCTGCTGGCATCTGCATTGTTGTTGCCATGGGCTTGGCACAGCAGGTTCAAAGATTGCATTTCCCTGATTAACACAGGCACTGCTGCCCCGAAAGCCAGAGGGATGTAATAGAAATTGCAGCAACCTCTGCCAGACATGGCAAAGGTGAGTGGGATGTTGCTTCAGTTGCTGCTGATGTCAGTAAGGACTGTCAGGATGGAAAAGCTGTGTTTGCCACGGGCAGGGAAACACATCTGGTTTTCATGTTCTCTTTGTCTTTGAGTGCCAGAAAAAGAGAGGAGAGTGTGCCCTCACCTTGGTCCCCTCCTGCCCTCTGCTGACAGATGGAGAAATGTCCCAGCTTCAAGAAGGACATCAGGAGAAAAATATGTAATGAAAATAAGTGCAGGCTGGCTGTACTTGTGGGCATCAGCTGCTGGCATGTGCATTGTTGTTGCCATGGGCATGGCACAGCAGGTACAAAGATTGCTAATTTCCTTGTGTGACACAGGCACTGCTGCCTTGAAAGCCAGAGGGATGTAATAGAAAGAGCTGTAACCTCTGCCAGACATGGCAAAGGTGAGTGGGATGTTGTTTCAGTTGCTGCTGATGGCAGGAAGGAGTGTAAGGATGGAAAGGCTGGTGTTTGCTACGGGCAGGGAAACACATCTGGTTTTCATGTTCTCTTTGTCTTTGAGTGCCAGAAAAAGAGAGGAGAGTGTGCCCTCAGCTTGGACCCCTCCTGCACTCTTCTGCTGAGATGGAGAAATGTCCCAGCTTCAAGAAGGACATCAGGAGAAAGATATGTAATGAAAATAAGTGCAGGCTGGCTGTACTTATGGGCATCAGCTGCAGGCGTCTGCATTGTTGTTGCCATGGGCATGGCACAGCAGGTACAAAGATTGCATTTCCATGTGTGACACAGGCACTGCTGCCTTGAAAGCCAGGGGGATGTAATAGAAATTGCAGCAACCTCTGCCAGACATGGCAAAGGTGAGTGGGATGTTGTTTCAGTTGCTGCTGATGGCAGGAAGGACTGTCAGGATGGAAAGGCTGTGTTTGCCACGGGCAGGGAAACACATCTGGTTTTCATGTTCTCTTTGTCTTTGAGTGCCAGAAAAAGAGAGGAGAGTGTGCCCTCACCTTGGACCCCTGCTGCCCTCTGCTGACAGATGGAGAAATGTCCCAGCTTCAAGAAGGACATCAGGAGAAAGATATGGAATGAAAATAAGTGCAGGCTGGCTGTACTTGTGGGCATCAGCTGCTGGCGTCTGCATTGTAGTTGCCATGGGCATGGCACAGCAGGTTCAAAGATTGCATTTCCCTGATTAACACAGGCACTGCTGCCTCGAAAGCCAGAGGGATGTAATAGAAAATGCAGCAACCTCAGCCAGACATGGCAAAGGTGAGTGGGATGTTGTTTCATTTGCTGCTGATGGCAGGGAGGAATGTAAGGATGGAAAGGCTGTTGTTTGCCATGGGCAGGGAAACACATCTGGTTTTCATGTTCTCTTTGTCTTTGAGTGCCAGAAAAAGAGAGGAGAGTGTGCCCTCACCTTGGACCCCGCCTGCCCTCTGCTGACAGATGGAGAAATGTCCCAGCTTCAAGAAGGACATCAGGAGAAAGATATGTAATGAGATTAAGTGCAGGCTGGCTGTCCTTGTGGGCATCAGCTGCTGGCGTCTGCATTGTTGTTGCCATGGGCATGGCACAGCAGGTTCAAAGATTGCATTTCCCTGATTAACACAGGCACTGCTGCCTCGAAAGCCAGAGGGATGTAATAGAAATTGCAGCAACCTGTGCCCGACATGGCAAAGGTGAGTGGGATGTTGTTTCAGTTGCTGCTGGTGGCAGGAAGGACTGTGGTGATGGAAAGGCTGTTGTTTGCCACGGGCAGGGAAACACATCTGGTTTTCATGTTCTCTTTGTCTTTGAGTGCCAGAAAAAGAGAGGAGAGTGTGCCCTCAGCTTGGACCCCTCCTGCTCTCTTCTGCTGAGATGGAGAAATGTCCCAGCTTCAAGAAGGACATCTGGAGAAAGATATGTAATGAAAATAAGTGCAGGCTGGCTGTCCTTGTGGGCATCAGCTGCTGGCATCTGCATTGTTCTTGCCATGGGCATGGCACAGCAGGTACAAAGATGGCATTTCCCTGATTAACACAGGCACTGCTGCCTCGAAAGCCAGAGGGATGTAATAGAAATTGCAGCAACCTCTGCCAGACATGGCAAAGGTGAGTGGGATGTTGTTTCATTTGCTGCTGATGGCAGGAAGGACTGTGGTGATGGAAAGGCTGGTGTTTGCCACGGGCAGGGAAACACATCTGGTTTTCATGTTCTCTTTGTCTTTGAGTGCCAGAAAAAGAGAGGAGAGTGTGCCCTCAGCTTGGACCCCTCCTGCCCTCTGCTGCTGAGATGGAGAAATGTCCAACCTTCTAGAAGGACATCAGGAGAAAGATATGTTATGAAAATAAGTGCAGGCTGGCTGTACTTGTGGGCATCAGCTGCTGGCATCTGCATTGTTGTTGGCATGCGCATGGCACAGCAGGTACAAAGATTGCATTTCCATGTGTGACACAGGCACTGCTGCCTCGAAAGCCAGAGGGATGTAATAGAAATTGCAGCAACCTCTGCCAGACATGGCAAAGGTGAGTGGGATGTTGTTTCAGTTGCTGCTGATGTCAGTAAGGACTGTCAGGATGGAAAGGCTGTGTTTGCCACGGGCAGGGAAACACATCTGGTTTTCATGTTCTCTTTGTCTTTGAGTGCCAGAAAAACAGAGGAGAGTGTGCCCTCACCTTGGACCCCTCCTGCCCTCTGCTGACAGATGGAGAAATGTCCCAGCTTCAAGAAGGACATCAGAAGAAAGCTGTGTAATGAAATTAAGTGCAGGCTGGCTGTCCTTGTGGGCATCAGCTGCTGGCATCTGCATTTTAGTTGCCATGGGCATGGCACAGCAGGTACAAAGATTGCATTTCCATGTGTGACACAGGCACTGCTGCTTTGAAAGCCAGGGGGATGTAATAGAAAGAGCTGCAACCTCTGCCAGACATGGCAAGGAGGAGTGGGATGTTGTTTCATTTGCTGCTGATGGCCGGAAGGACTGTGGTGATGGAAAGGCTGGTGTTTGCCATGGGCAGGGAAACACATCTGGTTTTCATGTTCTCTTTGTCTTTGTGTGCCAGAAAGAGAGGAGAGTGTGCCCTCACCTTGCAACCCTCCTGCCCTCTGCTGCTGAGATGGAGAAATGTCCCAGCTTCAAGAAGGACATCAGGACAAAGATATGTAATGAAAATAAGTGCAGGCTGGCTGTCCTTGTGGGCATCAGCTGCTGGCGTCTGCATTGTTGTTGCCATGGGCATGGCACAGCAGGTTCAAAGATTGCATTTCCATGTGTGACACAGGCACTGCTGCCTTGAAAGCCAGGGGGATGTAATAGAAAGAGCTGCAACCTCTGCCAGACATGGCAAAGGTGAGTGGGATGTTTTTTCAGTTGCTGCTGATGGCAGGAAGGAATGTAAGGATGGAAAGGCTGGTGTTTGCCATGGGCAGGGAAACACATCTGGTTTTCATGTTCTCTTTGTCTTTGAGTGCCAGAAAAAGAGAGGAGAGTGTGCCCTCAGCTTGGACCCCTCCTGCCCTCTTCTGCTGAGATGGAGAAATGTCCCAGCTTCAAGAAGGACAACTGGAGAAAGATATGTAATGAAAATAAGTGCAGGCTGGCTGTCCTTGTGGGCATCAGCTGCTGGCATCTGCATTGTTGTTGCCATGGGCATGGCACAGCAGGTACAAAGATTGCATTTCCCTGATTAACACAGGCACTGCTGCCTTGAAATCCAGAGGGATGTATAGAAATTGCAGCAACCTCTGCCAGACATAGCAAATGTGTGTTGGATGTTGTTTCATTTGCTGCTGATGGCAGGAAGGTCTGTCAAGGATGGAAAGGCTGGTGTTTGCCACGGGCAGGGAAACACATCTGGTTTTCATGTTCTCTTTGTCTTTGAGTGCCAGAAAAAGAGAGGAGAGTGTGCCCTCACCTTGGACCCCTGCTGCCCTCTTCTGCTGAGATGGAGAAATGTCCCAGCTTCAAGAAGGACATCTGGAGAAAGATATGTAATGAAAATAAGTGCAGGCTGGCTGTCCTTGTGGGCATCAGCTGCTGGCATGTGAATTGTTGTTGCCATGGGCATGGCACAGCAGGTTCAAAGATTGCATTTCCCTGATTAACACAGGCACTGCTGCCTCGAAAGCCAGAGGGATGTAATAGAAATTGCAGCAACCTGTGCCCGACATGGCAAAGGTGAGTGGGATGTTGTTTCAGTTGCTGCTGGTGGCAGGAAGGACTGTCAGGATGGAAAGGCTGTGTTTGCCACGGGCAGGGAAACACATCTGGTTTTCATGTTCTCTTTGTCTTTGAGTGCCAGAAAAAGAGAGGAGAGTGTGCCCTCACCTTGGACCCCTCCTGCCCTCTGCTGACTGATGGAGAAATGTCCCAGCTTCAAGAAGGACATCAGGGCAAAGATATGTAATGAAAATAAGTGCAGGCTGGCTGTACTTGTGGGCATCAGCTGCTGGCGTCTGCATTGTTGTTGCCATGGGCATGGCACAGCAGGTACAAAGATTGCATTTCCCTGATTAACACAGGCACTGCTGCCTCGAAAGCCAGAGGGATGTAATAGAAAGAGCTGCAACCTCTGCCAGACATGGCAAAGGTGAGTGGGATGTTGTTTCAGTTGCTGCTGATGGCAGGAAGGAATGTAAGGATGGAAAGGCTGTTGTTTGCCATGGGAAACACATCTGGTTTTCATGTTCCCTTTGTCATTGATTGCAAGAAAAATAGAGGAGAGTGTGCCCTCACCGTGGACCCCTCCTGCCCTCTTCTGCTGAGATGGAGAAATGTTCCGCCTTCTACAAGGGCATCGGAACAAAGTCTCTGCTCTGCTGCACCGTCCATGCCACCTGGTGGCACACAGGCTGCACTCTGCTTCTGTACCCTTATGAACAGCCTGTACCTTAATTTCCAGTGAGCAAAGCTCAGTGAATTAAAATCTCCCTTCTTTGAGTTTAATTTTGCACTAACAGCATGAATTGAACACGTGCTGTTACCTTGCATCAGAGCACCAGCCCATCTATTAGCTTCACTCACGTTTTGACAGGTGTGAGAAAATGCAATCACAGAGCAACAAACCCTCCTACAGTGCGTGTATTTTCTAGATACTGTTAATAGTAGCAGCATCTGGCTCAGCTTCTCAGTTACACCTGAAAGATATGGAAACATTTACGTTCCAATATAGAACATCTGATCTATTTATATTCAGTTTTTGTTTTCTTTCCCAGAAGCTTCAGAATACTGATTTCTGTGTGATAGAGTTATCCTCCTACCATTTCAGCCTCTGCATCATTTGTTTGCCAAACAGAAAGCAAGAATTCCTAATTGCTGGTTGGATTTCTTTTTCTCTCAAAGATTTTACAAAGATTGTAAATGGCACGCATGCAAATTTAAAACATCTGCAACTATTCACTTTCATTTTTTTCCTTTGCACAACATTTTTTTCTATGTTCTGACATTATGCATTACTTTCTAGAGTAGTATCATTCTTACTGATCCAAAAGTAACGCCTCCTATTTTCTGATGCAGGCCCATGATATCAGAGGTGACTGTTGGTGATACGGCAGCAGAGGCTGAACCTTCCTACAAATATTCCATTACGTTTCGTTGGCGTGCCAGCAGATGGCAGCAGAGCTGCAGTTTCCATCGAAATCAGTAGCAGGCACTACTTTTGGAGCAATGTGTGCGTGACATTCAGCATTTTGGTCACTTATCTACTTATCTGTTGGTAAAATGTGTGAGTGTTTCAAAAACATGTCTAAAGACAGAACTAGCTATGCCGAGGATGAAGACACAGCTAGAAAGCCTATTTCTTCTTCCATTGGTTTTGTGCCTGTTATGATACATCCTTCATGAGACAAGTGCTCACAGCAGAGTTCTGGGAGTGTCTGTTTCTCCATTTTCTCTCCGTTTCCTAGTACCCAGAGCAGCTGTTTTCTCAAATCAGTACATTTGGACTACATGTTGTCTTCCATTTGACTACTATGCACTGAAAATCAAGGATTAATCAAGAGGAAATCAGCTTCTCCATGCTTGTGCATGACCTGAGATTTGAGCTGTCCTTTTCAAGACATTCACAGATGTCACTTACAGTCAGGATTCTGGTGCAGACCTGCTTAAACAGCAAAGCAAGGTGTGCTTAAATGCCTGCTTATCAATGTCTCTAATAGAATGCATTCCTACATTTAAATGTGCACAAAAATATTTATGGATTTTTAATTGTTTGTATGTATTCACGTATATTTCATGGATTTATAATATATAACTATTTATAATTTATGTAACTTATATAATTACATAATTAATGTATTTATAGTATATGCATACATGCACTAATTCTCTCCTTCTTCTACTGACCAGGGATAACTACATACTGGAAAATGCTCACAAGTCTGCCAGCAGACTGCTGCTCACAAGGTCACATCCAACCCCGCAGTTCAGGTGGACAATGCAGTTGTGACAGCAGCAGAAGAGGAGCTACTAAGGTGGAAACTCGACCAGCAGTCACATTTCAGCTTAGATCCATCTCTAGAAGAGAGACACCAGTGATACTATCAACACAAAATTAATGCATGGACATCACTGCAATGGTCTGTGATGGCAGCTGAGCTCCAGGTGTGAAAGGTTTATCTATTGCATTTCTTAATTAATTATTATTTGAATATTATTGACAGGTTTTGAATTGCAGATTTTGGTTTCAGCTGTTCAGAAGTGAAATGCTCCCAAACAGTGAACCTACAAGCACAAACTGTGAGATGGTTTTGATACCTCCCATGGGCTCTCTGTACATGGAAACAAACAAACAAATGGGCCCTGTAGGGAAACACAAACCTGCTTGTAGCACCATCCATCCCTGTGCCGAATATCAGAGGGGATCTGCTCTGTGTCCCACGTGCAGAAAGGCAGTCTCTTGTAGGAATCTGGAGAACTGGATGCTCCAGGAAATCCATCCATTCCTTCTTTCTGCAGTTCTTTTGGCTTAAAAATGGTCTTTTCAACATGACAGCTGGGTAACTTGTGCTGCTGTTTCATTCATTTTGCCCTTTCTTTTGCTCTCCTTTTCGTGCTGAGTCAAAGTAAATTTCACTAATTAGCCTGAATGTGTATCTGTGTCAAACGGAGGCAGAACAGAGATCAGGAGAAGGAAGAGATGCAGAAGATGGCTGAATTCCCAGCAGAATTAACTTTCTGTTTCTACTGATCAGTGAGAAATCAGCTGGTAACACATGTGAGGAGCTGCCAATCTAGGTTTGTCCAGCTAGCTTAGCACAGGTGATACCAGCAAGCAAGCAATGACATAAAAATACTCAGCATGAAGAACCTTTTGCAAAGAGTTGCCAGAGCATTTCAGATCAGTGCAGACTGCTGGGAAGTTTCTGTCAGTGCTGTACTATTTCATCAAGGATTAATGTAAGTGTAGTGCCATCACTGCCCTCCATTGACTGAAGGTGCCTCCACACATTCTGGTTGTTGGCAGACACTCAAAGACGTGGAAGGTTTGATAGGTACAAGAGCAGCTCCCTCCTTTTCCGTGACAGTTCTTTGTTGTTCCTTAAACATTCGTATGCAATGTGTTATACTTCTAAGTCAGTCAAGAGAAAGTCAAGAGGGTTTTGTTTTCATTTTCAGAATATAGAGGTTGTTGGTGTTTCTTTGTTGTTGTTGTTCTTTTGTTTTGTTTTATTTTCCCATAACTAAACATGGTCTTAAAGAACCACAAATAGTTTGAAAACCATTCTTCCCAGAATACACCTTCCAGGTGACAGGAATAACATTTCTTATTTAACCTGGAGCTAGAAAGGATGCATAAGGGAACTGGCAGCTCTATACTTTCTTATTTAAAAAAAAAAAAAGCATGTAGCTGAAAGGGAACATGTAGTACATAATGCAGCTATCAGTATATCTATTGTGGGGTTTTTTGTTTGTTTGTTTGAGTTTATGTTTTTTTTTTTGGTCAATTATTGATCTTTCTTGTATTTCAGATTGATCAAGCAACCACCAGCTTTGCAGAATTATGCCTACTCTGCAAGCCAGAAATGCTTCAAACCCATCAGAAGACATCTGTAAATACCGTGGCACAGCCTTTCTCCAGATCAGCCCATTGAGGGCTGAAATAACTCATGATTCCAGCTGACAACGTGCTGCTGTCTAACAGACGTTTTACAGGAAGGGTTCTTTCCTTTGTCATTTGGCACAAATGACAAACAAAAAACTTTCCTGCAGAAATTTTAGAATAAATTTCACTGCCGGAAAAATGTGGAGATCATCAACACTGCGTTGCCTCTTTCTCCCAAAACATGCTGACACGACTAAAAGGTCACAGCACTTCTGTGGTATATTGCTTGATCAACACACTCACTTATATTCACACTCTTAATATAAAATGAGAGAAGTTTGTGTCGTGGTTCTCGAGAGTGGAGAATTCTGTACTTAGCTGCTAAAAATGAGTGTCTCACAGCTGAATCTTGGCAGAAATCCATCAGGGGAAGAAGGGCCTTGAGGCTGTGCAGCAATGAGGAGGGCTGAGTTCCTCTCCGGTGTTGTTTTCCAAGCCAGAGTCCAAACCAAGAGAGCTTGCAGCACTGGAGAATGAGTTACAAACGGCCATTTGAAGCATCTCTTCAAGCACTTCCTCCTCTGCCCAGAACAGAAGGCCAAAATGAGTGTTATTTCTTTTCCAGGTAGCATGGGATTTCTGTCTGCCTTGGTATGCAGCAAGGACACTTGACTTTGGTTTTTAATGCATCCAGAAATGGCATCCTCTTACTGAACCAGTCAAAATTATTAAAAGTACTTCATGTTAATAAGGATTCCCTAATCTTCCAAAGTCTCTGCTTAACAAAGTTATAGATATATATAAAAAAAAACCAACAACAAACAAACAAAGAAAGAAAAAAACATATTTGTTAAATAGAATGTTTTCTACATTTTTTTTCTTTTAAATCTCTCCTACGGTTTAATATCTGTCCCTTAAACCTTCCCTATGATTTTATGGCATGCAGGTTATGTATTTGAAACAAACCAAATTCTCACTTGCATAATCCCAAAGGCTGATGTCAACCTGTTTGCAGCCCCGACTTTGCATGGAGATGATCTCTACTCAGAAGGGTCACTGGAAATCACAGCAGATGCTCTGGGAGGTGTTTGTGTGTCCCCATTGACTTCCATTACTCTTTTAAGTAATGAAGAGGTAAGAAGGATAAGAGGGAGCAGCCATGCAACAAATAAAACTGAAAAAGACAAAAGACTCCCTGAAGCTCTGTTGGCCACTTGCATCAGAGCCAGAAAGAGTCTGGAAGACAGTGAACTGTTACCTATCCACGAGAAAGAGAAATAAAACAGCCCAGAAAAGTAGATTCTTGTGGCTATTCAGATTTATGTTCTTTCCCTGTATTCCTTCTTTTCTCTTAACTCTAAAACTGTCGATACATAAGCACAGATATTAGCTTAGACAAAACAATGCTGGCCGTCGACAGGCCATGATCACGTACCAGCAGTTCCAAGGATAATCTCACTTGTGTTGAGTTGGCCTTCAGGAGTAAGGAAATTATCCGACACACATGGCACTGTTGCATTAAACAAAAAACGTGTCCCCTGTTAAGGACTCTGACAAAACAATATACTTGGGAGCAAAGAGAAAGTGCAGCCCACCGAATCCATAACTCGGATAATCCCCTTGCAAATAGCTGACAATCAACTCTGCCCAATCACAGCAGATTTCTGTTTTGTTTCTTTTTTGGGGGGTGGAGGAAAAAACGGTGCTCTGGACTGCTGGAAAGGTGAGGTACCTTATTTGGAATTCTTGTCTGGTTAAAATAACAATGAAAAATACAATGGATTTCATTTCCCTTGCAAAGCCAAAAGGAGCTGCTTTGGCAATGTGAAACTATTCTCTAAAGATAATGCTGAGAAATGTACTCATCCTGAATATAATTTCTACTTTATTTCAAGTTATTTCGGAGCCTTTAACTCTTTATGCCTAAAGAGGAATCAAGAGGAATGCAGAAGTTTTCAAGTGAAGCAAAATGGAATAGATCGCTTTGATTTGTTGCTTTTATTTATATTTCATATGCAAAGATATCTTCTGGGACAATAAATAGGGATAATAAATGGAATAATTTGTATCAGTGATTAAAAGTACTTGCTTACTGCTTACAAAGATATACTTAACTTAGAAAGTACGTTCGCAAGATGAAAAACAAGGCATCAGTACATCTGCATTACTAGAAGCAAATACATTGCACTGACACTTGTAAACCATTTTCCCTGCCTCACAGTGATTTTCCAATAAGAAAACAAAGGAAGAAGAAGTATAAAGGCTCCTTGTGCTGCTGGTATGTAAATCACCAAAGCAATCACAAGTGAAGACGAGTATGGTGAAAGCTCACTGCTGATGTACCGAAATCTTCATGTGTTGTATCAAACCTGCAAGGAATGCAATGGACAAATGACGAGCTCACGTCTCTCTCCTGACAAGGTTTTCGCTGCAGTGACAGCCTTCTTTCTGCGTCAGATCTTACCATCCTCCCAGCAACAAGCTACACCTGCTGAATGGCATATTGCTAGAAGCATCCTTCCACAATCCAGTAATGGTCGTAACAGAACCGTGAACTTGATTTCCTGGACAATCAGGCTGTGTCTGAATATATTCCAGCACAGAGCAGGAGAAAAGACGGTGCTGAGCAGCATGGCAGCAGGCAAACAAGTCATCGTGTGCACTTTAGAAAGTAGAGCTTTCCTGTGACGGACAAGGGAGCAAGATGGGGGAAGATGGATGGAATCAAAGGCTGCGGCCCTTGGTGGAAGGGAAAAGCTAACTTCAGTGTGGGACACAAGCAATAAGGACAATCGACATCACTCTGTGGACATTTGGAAGCCCCTTCCTCCAGAGCTGCTTGCCTCCGGAAGGGAGTGCTCAGGAGTGTTTGCTGGAGAAGATCTGCCTGTGACTAAATAGCTCCAGCGCGGTCTGGGAAAGCTGGGAATGATACCTTCGTGTCCTGTGAAAACAGGATGCAGGTGGGCATCCCTGCTCCCTCTTATCTGCTGGCAGGGCCCGGAAGATGGGAACCAAGGAGGTGCTGCTGAGATCCCAGAGCCAGAAGCTGCCACTCCAAGCCGAGCTGACTCGACCACTGTGGATTTGAGCTGTCACTCCAAAGACAGCTGACTCGGCCACTTGGAAAGCACTGAAAAGGGGCCATCATCGCCATGGTCACCGTCGCCGTCGTCGTCAACAGAACAGCAACGCCCGACGACGCACCGCTGCTGAAGGTCAGTGGCTGAACTACGAACCACGCTGGGTCCGTGGTGGTGAGCATCTCCCTCTTGCTTCCTATAAAGACTCCTTGCTGCTTCTTTCCTGTCTTTCCTATCGCCCTCCTTCCCTTCCCCATTACCCCAATTCAGAACGGCGTCCGTCCTCCCCCTCCCCATCTCCCTGATTAAGATTTGCAATCAACTGGTCGGACCAGCATTTGAGCACTGAAGTGTGATGTTGTGTGGCTGTTCATCAACACCACAACCTCCGCTGAAGAATTCCCACCTGGATCCCGGCTCACACTGGGACTTCCTGGGTGGGGAAAGCAGCTGACACAAAGAGCTCTGTTTGTTTTATTTCAGTGTTTATTATTCCTGGTTATTGCTGGATGAATGGTTACTGCCAGATGTGTGGGTGTCTCTTTTCACTTCCCCCCTTCTCTGATGTAACGCTGGTGTCACCACTCCTGAAGAGTCCCCAGGTGGTGTCTGTGGCAAACTGAGTGACTCCGATTGTTGTCTGAAATTGAATGATGATGAAGGAGTTGCTAAACAAATTTTCCGTGCTGAAACGTCTCCTGTCTTGTGTGCTGGTGCAACTCTGATGTTTGTTCCTTGTATGATTCCACGTTTTACTCAATTTCTGAAGGCCTTGTATCCTCCGTGTGCTTTGTAACACTTCTACTGACGGAGGAGTCCGACAGATCAGGGCAACATTTGTAGCCCAAGAAATCTTTTGTAGCAACTGTGTAACCACCACCCTGTGCCAGTGTGCCGCTGTGTGACAGCAAACTGAGCCAAAGAAGGAGCCTTATTCCCAAAGAGTGTTTGATTGTACATTTAAACTTCACATTTTAAGCTCCTTCTGAGACTTGAATCTTAAAATTAAGCCCTCGTGAAGTATTTTAACAGTTCAGGTCCTATTTATTAACCCAGTAAAATGTCTTTATTACAACTTCATAAAATGAATGCTGCAAGTACAGTTAACTCTGTGACCACACATTGTTGTTTTGCTATGATTCAAATAACAACTCCTCTTAGAGCTTCAGAGGGGTCTTGACCACGTGCATGAGTACACACAGACCGAACTGGAGAGTCTCCTTAGCGCCTGTGACACGTGCCCCTGGCAGACAGCAAAGCTCTCTGGAGAGGTGGTCTGGGCAGCAGATGGGGGCCTCAGTGCCTCCCGGCATGGAGTCCCCAGTCACCGAGACAGTGCCGGGCAGCGGTGCCCAGCAGCTGCTCCCTGGCAGGGGCTCTCCCTCAGCTGAGGTCATTCCCTGCTTGGAATTCAGCACGGAACCGGAACCCCAGAGCCGAGGTCACAAACGCGCTGTGTTTGAGGGCCTGCAGGGCTGCCCCGCGTGCTGCCCGGTCCCCAGCCATTCCCCGTGAGGCGACACTGCGCTGTGATGTCACAGTGGTACCTCGTGCGCCCTCGTGGCAACGGTGGGAGCGGTGGCTCAGTCCGCTTGTGGGACCCGCAGGAAGCGGAACCAGAGAGCGCGTTGCGTCTACCTGGAGATTTCCTGCTGTCATGGAGCGGCTGAGAGCCCTTCGAGGTGAGTCCCTCCACCTCTCTGCACGCCGTGACGCCGCCCGAGCGCACGTGTGCCTCCAGAGTCCGTTCAGGACGTGCCGGCAGCACCGTCCTCGCTCTGCTGAGCGCAGCCGCCCGCCGTGGTTTCCCCGGCAGCCCGGCAAGGGGAAAGCTCCCTCCCCGTCCCCGCCAACCGCGCGCAGCCCCGCGCCGTGGGGCTGGAGGAGCGTTCCTCCCAGAGCCGGCCGGATGCTCGGCCCCGGCTCCGAGCGACACCGGCGGCAGCTGCTCCGCTCTTTGCTTCCAGGTCTCTTTGCCTGTGTGGGCTGCGTGCCCAGACGTTCGCGTCGCAGTGGGAGAGGCAGGGTGGCGAGCCCTGTCCCTGTCTCCGCTGTGACTTTGCTGCAACAGCGCCTGCAAGACCATGAGGTGAGCTGGGGACGTCCGACCGTGAATCCTTGCCGCGGCCCAGTGCCGTGGTCCTGTGGGTGCCGGGCCGCGCACCACACCGGCACGGTGATGGGTGGCAGTGGGCGGCTCCCCGAGAACAAGGGCAAAGCAAACCAGGACCGATCCCTGTCCCCAGGGTGATCGAGCACAGGTGTACCGCGAGCTGGAGGGCGCCCTGTGGGAAGATGACAGCCGCCCGCCGTGCGGAGTGGTCAACCGGCTGCTGGCAGAGGTGTCCCAGGACCTGACGGCAACCCAGGTGAGGGGTTACAGCCAAAGGCAAAGGGAGCCGCCTGCCCGTGCTGGTGTTGTGCTGGCGGTGGCTCAGCCCTTCCCAGGGTCTCAGGCAGTCTCCTGGACGGTGTGTCACCAGTGACTCCTTTTCAGGGTGTCAGAGACAACGTGAGGATGGCTGCCAGCAACGTCCTGGTGGCTCTGGCCCGGATGCATTTCAGCTTGGTGATGGCTGAGCTCCAGGGCCATCTGAAGGCCATCGGGGAGATATCCAAGGATTTCGTGCTCATCACCCTCAGCAGACTGTTCGGCATCTACGGTAGAGTGCTCTCAGCCACCCTACATCTCTGACAACTGGGGAAAGGGGTCTTTCCTCTGTGCGCGTGGTCTGCATCCTGGGGGATGCAGGGCTTCCCCCCTCCTCTGTTGCTGCCAGGGCTCTGACTGTGGACTTCTCCTTCTCCTCTGCAGCTCCACAGTGCATCCCCTTTATGTGGCTGATGCTGGCTGGCCTGCGCAGTGTGGTGGGCCAGGTGAGGAGCGGCCGGACCCTGCGCCTCGCTTGTGCTGGTGAGTGCCGGACCAGAGCAGGGGGCCTCGGGACAGCCCTTGCACCTCGCCCTGCTGCAGACTCTCACAGGCTGCCTTTTCTCTCACTCTCTTTAGACACAAAAAATAATGATTACTATTCGTCTATGTTTCTTTAATTTTGTTTTTTCAGTTGTGAAACAGTGGCTGGATGGAGTGAAGACGAACTTGTCCTCTGGAACCCAATGCCCCTGGCCTGCCATGGAGAAAGAGCAGATCTATGAGAACCTTCAGGAGCTGCTCTTCTCTGTGCTGAAGAACTGGCAGGACTGCCAGGAGGAGGAGGTGAGCCTTGCTGCACTCCCAGCCCAGGATGGCAGCGGGGGCACCCGTGTGGCAGCTCTGTCTGTGCCCAGTGGGCTGGCAGCTGAGCAGTGATGGGAGGGAGTGGGCTGGCTCTGCAAAGGGCCCTGAAGCGGCTCTGCGGCAGGGAGCAGCTGCATGTCACAGCACTGTGGCAGGAAGAGCTGGGGATGAGGGTCTGGGGAAAACCTGCCTGCCCTCCGGAGCGAGCCCATCTGCTGCTGGGCGTGGGGGTGTGGGGAAGGGGAAGGGGAAGGGAAAGAGAAAGCCTTCTCTGTAGGAAGGGCAGACCTTCGGTCTTTGATGCCGGGCCTCTGCCATCCCTCTCCAGGACAAACAGGCCGTCCTCGTGGCCGTGGCTGCCATGCTGGATGTTCTCCTGCAAGAGGAGCTGCACCAAGAGCACGTCTGGGAGCAGCTCCTCTGGCTTGTGCACCCGTGCCAGGAGATCCAGGACACCTGCAGGGTGGCCAAGGTGAGAGGTTGTGCAGGGCTCAGGGTGGACGTGGGGCCAGTGCAAGTGCCACGAGGGGTCGGGGGGTGCAGGGAGGAGGTGGGGAGCCCTTGGAGAAAGGAGGAATGGGTGCCTGAGAGCCTGAGGAGCTCTGTGCTAGCAACTGGGGGGACCACATCCAGTTGCATCTGATGGGGGAGAAGAGGGCTGCTGGGTGGGAAATGGCTGCAAATGATGCTCAAACACGGCTCGATTGAGAGCAGAGAGACTCTCGGTGCTGCTGGGAGGTGGGGGATAAACAAGAATGCCTGTGCAGGAGCTTCTCCCTGCAGAGAAACAATTGGGAAGCAGTTTCTCCACTCCCAAGTGGCTAGCTGTGGCTTCATCTCTTTCTTCCTCTCCTGGTCTCTTGCAGAGCCTCATTGTCTTCCTGGAGGCCTTAGAGGGCATGGAGTCTGTCATCCAGAAGGACAGGTTTCTGGACATCACAAGTGCCCTGTTCTACCAGGTAAGGGGAGCCTATCCCTGTGCCCATAGCAGTTTTCCTCTTGGTTAAGTGTCAGGAGGAGTGCAAAGCTCCGAGCCCCTGACTAAGGCAGCTCAGCCTTAGCTCCTGCATGCTCAAGGCTGTTCCAGAGCCTTGCGTGTCCCCCCGGGGATGCTGTGGGGCAGGCTGGGTTTTGTCTGCCTCTCCTCTTCCTGAGAGTGCCCAGGGAGATGAGAGCAGCAGCACAGTTTGTCTTTTCCGTCCTCAGTGCTGATGTGATTTTCTCATATGGACTTTGTTCCCACAGCTCTATGACGACACCAAGCAGCACAGCGAGGCTGATCGTGCACAGCTGACCCACTGCATCATGCTGCAGGGTAAGGAGAGGAGCTTTGGCAACGCTTGGCGGTGCCCTGGCCAAAACCTCTCTCACAAACCTCAGGAATGGGCATGAGTTTCTCGCTAACATAGCGTGGGATTTCCTCCCTGCAGCCCGGATCTGCCCAGAGGAAATGGTCCTGTTTCTGCAGTCACAGCTGGGCGATGACTGGGAGGCTGGACGCGTGGCAGCACTGGGTCTGCTCGGTGCTCTGGCTCGCTCTGATGGTCAGTACCACAGGCTGGGGCTTCCAGGGATCCCCTCTGCCATCTGGGTTGGGGCTCCGCTCATGCTTCTGTGCATCTCTTGCAGAGCCCGTGATGACGGAGAAGCTGCCCCAAGTTGTTGAAGCTGTGCAGTGTCTGTGCAGCGACCTCAGGATCCGGGTGAGCTGCTTTGGGAAAAGAAAGCTTGTCGGGGTGGTGATGCTGCTGCCAACACGGGCAGGGCTGGGGTGACTAGAGAGGTGCTGGGGCATTGACCACACGGTCGTGATGCTCCTGTGGGGAGAGCAGGCAGAGTGGAGCGGGCAGGTCCCTGTGCTGTGCTTGGAAAGTGCACAGCCTGGTGCTAAGGCCTGGCCCTCACCTCAGGAGCCAAGGCTTCTCCTCTGCTCCTGTTGTCTCTGCTCGTGCCCAAAGGGCTGCCCCGATGAGCAGGTGGCTTCCCTTTGCCTTCTGACCTGAAAAATCACACCCACAATTGACCCCTGGCAGGTGAGGACGGCTGTTCTGCATTTCATCAAGGACCTGCTCAGTTCGAGCACCCGGAGCTGCTCAGCCTGGGATGTGGTGGGGCACATCTTCACTGAGTTCAGCCGCAGCACGGGAAGAAGGGTAAGGACAGTGGGCAGCATCTTCTTTGGGAAGACCTGTGCTGCTCCGAGGGTGGCACAGAAGCACCGCTGGGGCCTGAGCCTCCTGAGAGGCTCCTGAGAACTGAGGTAACCAGGTTTCAACACCATTGTCGTGCAGGCAGCTGGAGACCTTTCTGCCCGGGAAGCCCAGGAAGAAGGAGCTCTCCAGGAGCTCTGCATGGACACCCTGGGCTCTCTGGACGTCTCTGCGACAGGGATGTCCAAAGTAAGTCACACTCTGCCCTGCTGCTGCTCCTTGCCTTCGCACCACCCGTTCCTCATCCACCACCCAGGTCTCTCCTCCAGCGTGCTCTGAAGCACACAAGACTCAGGGAAATTCACTGAGTCCTCTTCATCTCTGAGCGGAGGCAGGAATGCTGACACGCTCAACTGCCTCGTTCCCTACAGCTCCTGTGGCCACGGCTGCTGCTGTTCGTGGTGCCAGCCCAGTACACCGGCATGCTGATCCCGGTCTCGCGCTGTGTCCGAGCCCTAGCCGAGAGAGAGGATCTGACAGGACGGCGAGTAGAGGAGCTGGATCCCCATTTCATCAGCTCCATGTTTCAAGGTAGGAGCAGAAACTCCACCGGTGAGCTCTGCTGACCTGTGCTACCACCCAGAAGGGACAGCGGAGCTGCGCGTGGCTGGGCACGGAGCGTCTTGGAGTCTGACTCAGCACTTTTTTCTCCTCACAGGCCCACGACTGACTCCCCAGACGCTGCTGGCGCGCCTGCTGGTGAGTAGATGCTCCAGAGCCCAGTGCCACGAGCCCCCGGGAGGAAGCAGCACGGCCACGGGCAAAGCTGTCGGCTGCTCCTTGCCCGCCAGGGCAGAGCCGAGCTGCTTCCATCCCGGGGGGAAGCCGCTGCTCTTGCTGCAGAAGTGACCCTGCTTCTCCTTGCTCTCGCTCAGGTGCTGGCGGGGAGCCCTGTTGCAGGCAGCGAACTCCAGGCCGCTGCCTTACTGCTGATGCAAAACCTCCACGGCAGGTTCCACAGAGCTGTGGGGGCCATGTGGGCCGCTGAGATCCCCCTGCTGCTGCAGTGTCTCCAAGGTAAAGTGCTGGTGGGGAGGGAGAGGCGGAGGCAGGGAAGGGGGGAGTGAAAATGCAGCAGCTCTTCTTCTGTGCCTTGATCCCAAGTAAGGGTCTTTTTCTTCCTGTTGCTGTGCAGGGAAAGATGAGAGCTTCCTGGACACTGCAGAGTGGGAGTGCCGTCTGCTAAAGGTACGGCACTGCTGGGTGCAGAGAAGTGCTTGCCTGCCCCAAGTAGCCCCGCTGCCACATGAGCCACCATGGGACAGGAACAGCCTCTCAAGTGCTGCTGTGGAGCCTTGGAGGCGCTGCCTCTTTCGCTCTGTCCCAAGCCCAAGGGGGGTCTTAGGAGAAGGGGGGCAGGCGGCTTTAAGGGGGAATGCTGGGGAGCTGGGAGAGGAACTGTTCTTCCAGACACCTCTCCCCAGAGGGCTGCAGCAATTGGGAGTGACGGAGGAGGCAAAGGGCAAGCGAACATCATCTTCTCTTGTTCTCCAACAGTTCCTCGGGGCGTCCATGGACGCCATACGGGATGAGGGCTGGATCGAGGCCCTGAGCTGTGTGCTGAGCCGGTGGCTGAGCAGCTCTGCCAGCAGCTCTGCAGAAAAGGTGAGTTCCCCCCGGCTCTACCCAGCGGTGCAGCTGCAGGTGTCCAGCTGGGGCTGGGGCTGCGGCTGGTGCTCTGCCCACGCGGGATGCTGATGCTGCTTCCCCGGTCTGTGCCCCCCAGAGGGCCTTTCCCTGCAATCTGCCCAGGGATGGCTAAAGCTCGGCCCTGCAGCTGCTCTCAGCGACTCCCGGGGAGCGTGGCTCCTTCCACCTCGCCCTCCCCCAACAGGTTAAGCTGCTGCCACATCTCAACTTCTTCCTTCCCTTCCCCTGCAGTCTTTCCTGTACAAGGCTCTGGGCACAGTGCTGGGAGCCTGTAAAGGAGTCCTCCACGTGCAGGAGAAGCTGCTGCAGCACCTGGAGGAAGCAAACGCGGAGGACCCACGTGAGGCCCAGGTGAGCCCTGCTCTCCTCCAGCTCCTGCGAGCATCCCCGCTCCGTCCCTGGGGCAGAGGGCTTCTCCTGGCCCTGCTCCGCGCCTTTCCATCTCCTCGCCGCTGCCGTTTTCCTCAGGAGAGGATCTGTAGATTCAGGCCTGTGCCAACTGCCCCTTGTTCTTTTGTGCAGGGAATGGTCTCTCTTCTCAGCCATGCGGCTGAGAGTCACTTCCAAGCAGTCCTGGCCACGCTCACCATGTTTGCGTCCAGGCTGTGCAAAGGCCGCAACGCGAGGGTTTCCAGGCGCAAGAAGGTAAAGCGTTACGGGTTTCCATCTTGGCATTCTTCTGCCTTATTTTCACAGCAGCTCCTGCCCTGGAGCCCAGGTGCATCGCGGGGCACTGGGGGCCGTTGAGCGAGTGTCTCAAGGCATTTCTTCCCACACAGATGGAGCTGGACAGCACGAGAGCTCAGGCCACACGCAGCGCTCTCGTGCTCGCCCACGGCAGCTTGGCACTGCGTGCCTCCAAGGAGCAGCTGCTCGCCCACCTGGAGGGAGACATCGTGGGCAACATCCTGATGCTCTACAGCTGCAGCTGCCGGGTGAGAGCTCAAAGCGTGCCAGGCTGTCTGAGCGCCCAGCTGCAGCCCCTCCACGTGGGGGGATGCTGAGATGGGCCTTCCCTTTCCCAAGGTCCCTCGGGGAATGGTTTGTGCCCAGATGAAGACCCAAGCCCTTCCCTTAGCGTTGCCCCCACATGTCCCCTTTGCAGCCCTTGTCCCGTCCCGCAGTTCACAGAATGTTCTTCTCTCTTGGGCCTCAGGACCTGCAGAACAACCTCGCGCTGGTGCAGAGCATCACCGACTTCAGCTCTGCCTTCCAAGCTGTGGGTGATTCTGCATCCTTTAACCCCTCCTTGAAGGGAAAGCTTCTGGAGATCCTGATGGTGAGTGCCTAGAGGCAAGGCTGCCTGCAGAGTTCTGGGCTGCGCCACGAGGCTCGCTTCCCTGGGGGCACACAGGTCTCCATCAGCCACACGTCTCCAGCTGGTAGGGACCTTGGGTGCTGGAGGCAGCGGCTGGGCAGCGGGCTAGGTGCACCAGCTGTCGAGCTGCTGCATCCTGCTCTGCTTTCATGGGAAACATGGGAGTTGGGGCTGTCTCAGGGGCGGGTGGAACAGCTCTCGTGTGCCCCCTGCCCACCTTGACAGTGTCTCTCTGGGACTTGCAGGACCTGCTGAAGAAATACTACTCGGGCACCCCTGTCTCCCCAGTGCCCCTCAAGGTGGTTCTGGCCCTGGAGCAGTTGAGGTAAGGTCCCCGTTTTGGGTAGCTCTTGAAGGTCTGGAGGGGGTAGAGGGTCTGGAGAGGGTAGGGGGTGAAGAGTGAAGGCTGGGCTGTTGTGCCCGGCGAAGCTGAGGTTCTGGGCAGGGAGAAAGGCCCTGGCGCTTCAGTCCCCTGGCAGGGAAGAGAAGGGAGAGTTGGGGTCCCCTTCCCTTCAGAGCAGGAGGTTCACTGCTGCCGGGGAGGAGGTGGGCGCTGCTGGAACTGAAGACAGTGCTCAGCAGCAGGAGCTGGGGGTATTGGCTTGGTAGCTGTCGATTAGGAGAAAGTCAGATGTTGTCTGAAGCAGTCTGGAGAGCACTGCTAAAGGCCCTTTCTGATTTCTCTTCCTTTCTTCCTCCTGTCAGCAAGCTGAAGCCCTCTTTCGAAAGCAAGGACATGCGCGAGATGTTGGTCCTGTGCTGCAAAAACATCGTGACGCACCCTTCAGCACAGATGATGCTGAAGGTCAGGAAGTCACAGCACGCAGCGCAGTACCTGCAGGTAACCTGCCGTAACTTTCCCGGCCACCTCTCGCTCAAACCCGACCTCAGCACACACAGCCTATGCTCTGGCAGCAGCCGTGATGCTAAACCTCACTGCCCTCTTCTGCTTTCAGCTTCAGCAAACGTCCCTGAAAGCTCTGGGCCGGCTCATGGCGGTTCTGCTCGAGACAGAGCCCACCGGCGGCTTCTTTCACAACATAGTGCATGTGAGTATGTGTGGGGCAAGGGAGAAAGCATGGTGCCTGTCAAAAGTGCTGGGGAAGGAGGGACAGGGAGAGGGGCGGCAGGAGGGAAAGCAAAGACGTCCTCAGTGAGACAGATGCTCTACCCCAGGTCCTGCAGAAATCAATGGTAGCGGAGAACGTGTGGGAGCGCAAGAGGGCCCTGCAGACCTGCTCCCAGCTGCTGGCTGTTTGTGAAGAGCTTCGAGTGAGTAACGACCCCACCGCGTGCCCCCTGCTCCCTCCCCAGTGCCCCTGAGCTGGAAGGTGAGCTCCGCCCAGCTGTGCGTGCTGTGTCACGGCGTGAGGAAGGCACGGGCGGAGAAGCTAGGGAGAGCCGGGGCCGTCTACAGCTTTCTTCCTGCCTCTCACCCCTGCAGAGAGCAGATGCCTGCGAGCACTTTGGCTCCCTGGTGGGATTGCTGGCGCCTCTGACGTGCGACCCCATGCCCGCATCCCGCCAGTTGGCTGTCACGTGTCTGAGCTCCCTTCTCCGAATCCAAGGTGAGCACAGCAGGTTGCACCAGCCCTCCGCCCTCCTCCGTAGCACTGCCAGAGCCCCACGGGCTGGGCCCTGTTTACAGGAGGGAGAGGCACCGTGCACAGCTCTCCTCTTGTCCCCACCCTGTCCTCTGCCTCTCCCCCGTGGAGAGCGGTTCCATTTCCAGAAGCATGACTTCCCTTTTCTCCCTGGGCTCTTTCCAGCCAAAGCAGCCAACGGAGTCACAGAGCCAAGAGACATCGGGAGCCTGTCTGAGGGACTGCATGCCTGCAGCACTGTCTCTCAGCTCCAGACCACGTCCAAAATGGCCATGGTAAGTGGACCCAAAAAGGGCTGGTGGGATCTCTGTGCGGAGGCTTCTGCACGACTCTATGCTGCTCCCAGCCTTTCACACCGTTTCCAAAATGAGCTGTCACCCTGAGACCGCTTTTCTCAGCAAGTAGCAGGAGGCTCTGAGCTATGTCTGGCCTTCAGGCACGCAGTGCAAGGGGCTGCCTCCATGATGTGTGTGTGTGTGTGTGTGTGTGTGTGTGTGCACTTGCGTGCATGTGTGACCGTGGCTGCTGGGAGGTAGGCTTTCATGTAAGCAAACACCATGGGTGCAGAAGCCGAGCGAAGGCTCAACCGCCTTCCGTGTAAATAGCAGGGTACGGACAGCAGGAGCGCTGTGAATGGCCGGCAAGCCACCGAACTAAGAATGCCCTCCAGACTGCTTTGTGTTCTGAAGAGCTGCGCAGAGCAGTGATGGGATCTCTCCTCTTCTCATCTCTCTGCAGATCGTGTGGAGAAACTTCCCCGTCGAACGCACCGTCGACTTCATGATGGCCATCAAGGAGACCATCCGGAAAGCCACAGGAGTGCGCGTGCGTGCTGCTGGGAAGTGGATGACCACCTTTCTGCAGATGCACGGGAAGGACATCTGTTGGAACGTAAGAGACTTTCTTCCTTCCACGTGTCTTGATTTTTTTCTGGCTGTTGCACTATGCCCTGTGCCGTCTGCCTCTGGTACTAAAGAAGCACAGCCTGAGCGCAGAGCCAGGGCTTGGACACGGTGGCTGGTTTGAAATTTAGGCTTATGAATGTCCATGGTTAGGCCCTGCAGAGTCCAGGCTGCAGCAAGTCATTCCTTCTCCCCTTCTTCTTCCAGGTGCCACCCATCCTCTTCATCCTGCGCAGCTGCGCGTCATCTGCGCAGCAGAGCACGTTCGTGCCCTTCCTGTGCCAGGCGGTGGTCATCCTCACCCGCTGTCACACTGAGGCCGTGATGAACAACTTCTCCCGGCTGCTTGGACCCACAGACAGGTACTGGCACTCCTGCCTTTGCTGTTGTTGAGGTCAGAGTTGTAGCTTGCCTCTGCCAGAGGGATCCAGGGAGGAGGCAGCTTTTCTTTTTTCCTCTCAAAGTCTGTTTGAGGTGAAAATTACTCAGTCACAATGTGAGACTCTCCATTTTCTAGTGAGACGTGGAAGAGAATAAGAGAGTTTTGCCTTCAACGGTGGAGCCAGTAGAAGAAAAAGGAAGAAAAAGAAAAGGAAAAGAAAGGAAAAAGAGGAGAGAAGAGAAAAAAGAAAGAGGAAATGAAAGGAGAGAAGGGGAGTAGAAGGGAGAGGAGAGGAGGGAAAAGGGAAAGGAGAGGGAATGAGGAGGAAAAGTGGAGGGAAGAAAAAGGGAACGAAAAAGAGAAATTTAAAATGAGGAGAGGAGAGGAGAGGAGAGGAGAGGAGAGGAGAGGAGAGGAGAGGAGAGGAGAGGAGAGGAGAGGAGAGGAGAGGAGAGGAGAGGAGAGGAGAGGAGAGGAGAGGAGAGGAGAGGAGAGGAGAGGAGAGGAGAGGAGAGGAGAGAAATAGAAATAGAAAGAGAGAGAAGAGAAGAGAAGAGAAGAGAAGAGAAGAGAAGAGAAGAGAAGAGAAGAGAAGAGAAGAGAAGAGAAGAGAAATAGAAATAGAAAGAGAGAGAAGAGAAGAGAAGAGAAGAGAAGAGAAGAGAAGAGAAGAGAAGAGAAGAGAAGAGAAGAGAAGAGAAGAGAAGAGAAGAGAAGAGAAGAGAAGAGAAGAGAAGAGAAGAGAAGAGAAGAGAAGAGAAGAGAAGAGAAGAGAAGAGAAGAGAAGGAAGGAAATGGAAGGAAATGAAAGGAGAGAAGGGGAGGAGAAGGGAGAGGAGAGGAGGGAAAAGGGAAAGAAGAGGGAATGAGGAGGAAACGGGGAGGGAAGGAAAATGGAAATGAAAAAGAGAAATTTAAAATGAGAGTAGAGGAAAACGGGAAGGAAAAAGGGAAGGAAAAAGGGAAAGGAAAAGGGAAGGGAAAAGGGAAGGAGGGGAAAAGAAGAGAAGAGAAGAGAAGAGAAGAGAAGAGAAGAGAAGAGAAGAGAAGAGAAGAGAAGAGAAGAGAAGAGAAGAGAAGAGAAGAGAAGAGAAGAGAAGAGAAGAGAAGAGAAGAGAAGAGAAGAGAAGAGAAGAGAAGAGAAGAGAAGAGAAGAGAAGAGAAGAGAAGAGAGAAGAAAGAGAAAATTGTATCATTTATTAAAAATAAATAAATGCCAGAATCCTGGCTGAGATGTGAAAAGGGTATTTTTTTACCAGTCTTCCTATTAATAGCTGCTGTCTCTTCTCCATCCCAACAAGAGACTCACAGAATCACCGAATGACAGGGATTGGAAGGAACCTGGGAAGCTCATCTAGTGCAATCCCCTGCCTTAGCAGGAACTCCTAGATTAGGTCACTCAGGAGCGCATCCAGGCAGGCTTTGAGTAATGTCTCCAGAGAAGGAGACCCCACAGCCTCTCCGGGCAACCTGTTCCAGTGCTCCATCACCCTTACTGAAGGGTCTGAAAGTCTGAATCGCTTTCAGAATTGAAAAACTAGTTGAGTTATGAATTGTAAAAGTTTACCTCAGCAGTCTAAGTGCATATGTCTCTCATGAAACTATGACACATCTACACATCTCTTTTTCCCCCTTAAATTCCTCACATCCCTAGCGTTTATGACAAAATGTGTCATGAGATAATATGTTGGCAGAGAGTGTTTGGTGGCAGGCTTTAATTTTAGCAGTCTTTCAGACCAGAAGCTGTGTAGCTCAGCTCTAGATTTAGACACTTACATTTAGACAATCAAATGTCGTTGCTGTAGATGCCTTAAATTTGGAGGCTCCTCAGTTGTGCAGTCAGACGTGAGTACCACTGAGAGAATCTGGTCCATGTTTGAGCTGTGGGTGGTTCCTCACTGAGTGGCCGACGCGCGTTCAAAACTCAGCAATATCTCTTGGCAACTCAGATGGCCACAGAGATATTTATCTGCTAGCTCTACTTATCTTGGCAGCAAATCTGGACATATTTAGAAGTTTACAAATAGGAAATGATAGCTAATATATAATGCTTGTGCTTGAAACAGGTTACTTTATATTAAACATTTGACAGCTTTTCAGCCTAATCTATTCTTCACTTAACACTTTTCTCTCAAAGTCGTGACAATAATCAGTGGTACCTGAAATGCTTATTTTTAAATTTCCAATTTATTCAAAAACAATTATTTGAGAATCTTACAAATACTGAGAGAACTCAATTGATTACACCCAGTTTCTTTCAGATGTCTGTGCTGAGCAATTTCAAAGCTGGATTTCAATTGTCTCCTGTCCGAATACTCCGTCACTGGCCACCTTCACTGATTCAGCTTGGTCTTAGAGCCATCAACAGCCGTGATGAACTTTTCTCCCGGAGTCGGCTTTTGCTTCTGGATACATGCAGCTCAGAAAAGTCATCTTCAGAAGAACGAAAATTTAAGGCAACTAAACTGCAGCCTCCATGAGACATCATGGAATTATTTTGATTTGAAGAGTTCAAATCTCTTGTTATGATTGATTGATTGATTGATTGGTTTTGTAAAAATGTTAACATTCTCCTTGAAAAAATACGTCAATACTTCTAACTTTGCATTATTTTGGCAACAGCATGAGATGTGAACCAACAGTAACAGAAGCCACTCTCAGCACTGGCAGATGGGCTACACAGCTAAGGGTGGAATTAGGCTACAAGTTCACACATCTCTCACAACTACGCTGTGCTACCAGTTAGATTTAGTGGGTCTACAGACTTCCAGAAGCACAAAGCAGCTGTCAGCCACGCTTAATTAGACAGGTTTGCAGATATTTGGCCTCACTACAACATCGTGAAGACACAGAACAAATTCAAAGATAGCCCAGCAACAGCATTTCTCACACTGGAGAAGAGCAAGGAGGCTGTGGATGCCCCATCCCTGGAGGCATTCAAGGCCAGGCTGGATGTGGCCTGGGCAGCCTGGTTGAGTCCTTGGTGCCCTGCACATAGCAGGGGCGTTGAAACTGTGTGATCATTGTCCCTTTCAACCCAGGCTATTCTATGATTCTATGATACATTTTATTCACATACATTTTATTCATAAATACATTTATTCATAAATACATTTTATTCACATACAGGTCTTAAAGCATCATGAAGAACTATGTTTTAATTTATGCACTAAAAGAAACACTACAACAGCAAAAACAAACAACTTGGTTTTATCTTTTTTTCTCTCTCCCTCTCCTTTTTAACCTTAGAATATTATATAGGGAAGAACACTGGTGTCCCCATACAACATGACATAACCCCACTGACATAACTGCACTAGTTAATGTCTTTTTTTTTAAGGCTGCCAAATATGCAAACAGAAACAGGCTAGACTTCTAATGTCGTAGAATATTTCCCTTTCTAGGTAACAACTCCATTAATCACATAACTTCATCTACCTGTCAAGCAGTTCATTGTTTTTCTGCTGAAAGAGACTTTGCAATTAAAATCGTACTGAAATGAGAGCCACAGTTTTCTAGAATGGAGACTCAGAATGCCCTCAGTGAAAAATAATCAATTTCTTTTAAAAAAAGATTACTCATTTGCACCATGGCTTATTATCCATGTATAAGTATGTTCATTTTGTGTGTGTCTCAAGTTTACCATTACCATGCAGCATAAAAAATGCAGACATTTTTTATTCTAAATGAAGTTGAAACAAATTTATTTTCAAAGATTTCTTAATATAATCCTTGTGAAATGTTCTGTATTTACGAATCTCTATTTTCTCACTGAAGATGGTTCCATAGTGCTGCTCACTGGACAAGATGAATAATTTATTGCAGTTATTTGGTGGCTATTTTTCACATCCTGATGTTAAAACAGCTAGTCTTGTCCTACTGCCTCTTCCTCCCTGAAAAGCATACCAAATAAATCAACAAATAAATAAAAGGGAATGTACAGACAGAAACTTAATTCACACCATTAACTCATCCAGCTATCAAACTCCATTCAGACGAGGTGATTTTAAGAGTAGTTCCTCCCATGAACTACAACTCTGACTCTCAAAAGAAATTATTGCTGTTTTCAACAATGTCAGTGCCTGTAAGTGCAGCCTTGCCTTACCTTATTAGAGAGTTCTAATGAAAACTTAGGAAAACGTGCCTCCCTCACTTTCAAGATCTCCAATCTTTAAGTCCGTGTCAGCATTCACTTTTTGGCTACCGCCTATTCAGTGACAGAAAGCCAGCATGCATGTTTCAGTTTGTTTTCCAAGTTTGCCCTTTGACAACAGAATGATGAAAAGACACCAAGTTTCTCCAGCAGGTTGCTGATTTGAACACAAGCTGAAGTAGTGTAAGCGGTTTCCCATGAAGTAACTTGGCAATTTAATTATCAAATGCATTAGTTGTGTTTGCTAGTTTCAATTAGTAGGAGAGAGAAAGCTAAAACTTCAAGAAAGCTTCCTATGCTGTTAAGAAAGACACTGGATAACGGTGCTTCTCATCAGTACAAGGTATCACCGCCTGGGGAGTTAAGTTTTTTGTACAGCGAAAACCACCAGCAGAAAAGTCAGTCTGCCCTTCATATTCCTTTCCTTTATTGGTATGTTTCAGCATTTTTTCTTGTAAATACCGTGGCCAAAAGAATATTTAAGGCAGTTTCAGCATATGTGGGGAGATTCAGGTCATCGTTCCATCAATCAGTGCCTCTTATTCTGCTAGCATTTGACAGGTGACAAACTGGTCTTACGTTTTTCTAGGGTAGACATCACTGAGCAATGATAAAGAGGAATCAATCCTATACAATTAAGAAGGAAATTAAGAAGAAATTAAGAAGAAAAGAATTGAGAAGAAAGATGTATGAGATCTGCTCATTCTGGGAGTGAAGCAAGTCTTGTGGTCAGTAGATGAAAAGATGATTCAGAAACATGAAAGATATATTTTTAAAGCAAGTAAGTTCTGTATATCAGAAGTATAGTTAACGGGAAGATATGTGAGTTATGAGTGACAGGTAACCATAATTTCAGTGTTAAAATGTCAGTTTGGATCGTTGTTAATTTGTTTAATGTAGTTAGCAGTGTATTAGCAGAAGATATTTTCAGGTACATATTTTAGTGTCTCTGTGGCAGATGCTTGGTTTTCATAAACCACACATATATTTTACTTCTAAAATAAAAGCAGGGTGCCTCATCCAGAGACTAATTATACTGCAAAGCAAAACCAGCATGTTGCTCTACACAGGTTACCAAAGCCATCCTCCTTGAGCTAGATCTGGCTACTTAATAGCTTTCATCAGCTGGGAAGAGTTTCCAAAGCACTCTGTTAAAGCCATTTCCAAACCATTTTGTCCTAGATCAGGAAGAAAAATTAGCACATGTCCAAACAAAAATTGCTACAGCTTTTTTTGTTCCCAAAAGAGAAATGAAATGGACAAATTTGTATTTTCTCATTCCTGACATGAGAATACAGTACAGCTATAAGAGAACAGGTAGTCAGAGCTTCACTGACCATAAACCATTCTGTAATGAATAAGTCCTTTATTTTTTTGTTCTATCAGATAGCAAACCCCAGAATAACAACTGTCCCACTGACTCTGTGACAATGTGAGGATTAGAGGGTAGAGTAGAGAAAAGTGGTTTAATTGTATTTGTATGAATGAAGAAGATTAATTCATTTCATCAGTATTTGTAACAGTTTACTTGCTTTCAGGTAACATAAGCAATCTCCATTTTAAGCAGTACCTCTTGACCTGGGGAAAGAACATCCAGCAGTTCTGGAGGCTAACATATACTATATAAGTGCTCTCACAAAAAGTACTGGTGCTGTGATGAGCTCAACCTTCCCCTCTTTCATGTCACCAGTGCTGTAGAGCAAGGGGCAAGTTCTCAGAGCAAACATGGTAAGAACAATCCATGCACAGGAAGGCACGCTCATACAATGCTATATAATGCAAAATCGTTTTCTTATTAGCAGTGATGGTGAAGATAAGAGCCAATTTACCTACAATCTACAGAACATGTTCTACCAATACATACATGTGAACCTCCCTTCTCTACTCTTTGCCCTCTCCTTTCAGACACAGGACACTCACCTGAGATGCAGTGTAGACAGGAATCTTTCAAATAGACACAGGACATCTAACACCAATTAAGCCTCCCCAGCTTTTCTCTTGGCCTATAACTTTCTCTCCAAAAGGATACAGATCTTCCCTAGGATCCATGGCATGTTTGCAGGCTTCTGAATGTCTCAGGTGTCCCAAGGCATCTAAAATAGTACCAGACATTCATGCATAAGCACCTGAATTCTACTCAGCAATCTGCAAGGTGAAAATCTCAAGAGTAACACGAGCGTACTTTGTTTGCAAGAACATCATCTGCAGGTTTTTGTTCCTTCCGTTACTGTTTCCTACTTTCACACTGCCAAGGAAAAGCAAAGCAACAGAAAAAGGGAACAGAATATACATCCTTCATTTCTAAGCCCTTTGTGAACTGAATTTCCCACACTGTCTGGAGATGCCTCGGCAAACTTCTTTCTAAATCACACCCAGCTGCACAGTGCCAAAGGGCTGCCATCCTGTAACCAAATGCTATCAGAATATGGAAGCATGTACTTTCTACATCTACTACGTGTACTTTCTTTCCATTAAGCCAAAAATGTCGTACCTTCCAAACCATGACGCTGGTAGAGACCACAGACAGTGCTAACAGCTTCCAGGAGAAGCCATATAGCAGCAACTTCAATTAAGGAGTAAAAATTACAAGACATAGGAAGTGCAGCTGATGTTTCCCTGATACTGTAAAGAAATCCCTAGAAATGGGAACAAAACACTGCTTTTAGCAATATTAGATGTCGCACAAGGAAAACTGTATTGAAATGTTTTTCAGAATTTGCTCTACAAATTTTGCTCCTTGCAAAATCTGCAGATAGGACAACTCTTGTGCTGCCATTTTTTTTCCTGCAGATGAAGCTGCTGAAGAGAGAATTAATATATGCAGGAATTGCAGTCAGAGGTACATAAAAGTGTGAATAAATGATAGCCCAGAATCCACAAAACAGCATAATATCTTTTCAATGCTGAAAAAAAGTAAAATATTTTTTAAACTTAAATAGACATTTTATGTAAAATACGTGCTCCAGTGACAACTGTAACATGCAATCTTACCTGTATCCTTCAATAAGCCAAAATGTAACAAAAGAAATGGACTATGTTTCTAGAGAAGTAATCTACTAGGTCTCATTTGCACTATGTTCATCCTAAAATACTGGCTTATGAAAACATTTAGCTTTGTACTTTGAAACTCATTTGCTCAAACTATGTACTGCTATGGATGCACATGATCTTACTCAAGTATGCATTGAAGCAGCAGATCGTCAAGAAAGAGGTAATCACGGTATTTTTTGCTGAATGTGCAAACATACTCCTCTGATTTCATCACAGTTTTCAAATTACACTGGCTTTGAAATTTGGAGCATTTGCTGGTTTTGAGTCATCAGTGTCAGAGCTCTCTTTCTTTCTATTTCAGGCTGCTTTGTCAATTCTGTTGTATCATTCTCTTTGGATTTGTTTGCCATCAGTAGGAAAATAATGTCCTTTGTTCAGCCCCTTCTTTAATGGTTAACTCAAGTGAGAAGCAGAACATGCTGAAACGGCCAGCTAAGTTGTTTAGAAGTTTGTTCTCTAAGAACATGGTGTGCACGACACTGGTAAGAGCAACCAGGGACTTTGATGAGCAGTACTAAAATATCCTGTAGTTTGGAACGAAGTCCTGGCCCCAACTTTTATATGTCCATGTTGTGAGGGCTGGTGAATCAAGTCGGACGGTCTGAAGATTCCTGCTTAAAAGCATGAATGAAAGGTCATTTCTCAAAATGCTTCTGGGCAGTTGAAAATTGAGCAACGTTCAGTTCGGACTGGAATTCTACCTGACACAGCCTGACCCTTCATACTGGCACTTTACACACTGTGCATGTGACACGGCAGAACAAACTTCCACAGCAACTTAAAATATTAGAACTAATGGGGATTTGCAGAAGCTGAGTGTTCACTCTCAAAGATCTAGCACAAGGAATATTTTAATGATACGTTTCAAATGTTCAGCCCAGAGAAGGCAATAAGATCCAGCCCAGGAGACATAAAAACTGAATAAAAAACAACCACCTAAACAAAACCAAATAGAAGGTGTTGGAAAAAGCAACTGTTTGTAAGATATTTCTTAGGGGTCGTCATCTATAATTATTTACATATTATATTAGAAGAAGTATTTTCCCATTCATACATAAGTGTAGGCCATATTTCTGACTACAGACTATTCCTGTGTCTCTTGTGTTCCTTTGAATTTCTTTCTTTCTTGAAAGTTGGCCTTTTTGTCAGCATATTCACAAGTGTAAACACAATTTTGCTGTGAAGTATGGTTTTATTTTCTGTTGTTTTGAAAGATTCATCTCTAAGGTTCATGCTTGGGCAAGAAACACAGCTTGGATGCAGAAAGTAGAAAACAAACAAAAGCTGAAAACAACTTTTTTTTAAAAGGATGAAAGAGTTCTCTGCCACACAGTGACACAGCATGGGAAGATGGGCCAGGAGCACCCTGTAAGACAAGAGTATTGGGGGCTCCCCATGGGGAGTTCAGGGCAGGCCCTGGCAACCTGATCCCATCCCATGTTCCCAAGCACAGGAAGGCAGTCAGGGACAGTGGTGCAGACCTTGGATGTGGAGTCTCCTTGCGGGGGGACAGGCACACAAGTTGGGATGGGTTTGGACCACAGGTGGGCTCAGCTGGGCAAAGGGCTGACCTGGCAGGGCTGTGAAGGGCTGAAGCCCAACCTGCTGTTGTCTTGCTGGGAAAGGGACCAGCAGCCCCTGGTGTCCTGGTCTCAGGTAGCACAGAGTTAATATTCTTCATAGCAGTTGGGGTAGCTCTGTGTTTTGAATTTGGGATGAAAATAATGTTGATAGCACAGCAGTGTTTTGATTGCTACTGAGCAGTGCACACACCAAGTCATGGACTTTCAACTTCCCATACTGCCCTGCCAGTGAGGATGCTGTGGCTGCAAAAGAAGCTGGGAGGGGACAGCTGACTCCAGCTGAACAAAATTCCGTATCATATGATGTTATGCTCAACCATAAAAGCTGGGGATACATACACTGTCTTTGTCTTGAACCATAATCTTTTCTTACTCTTGCTCTTCCAATTTTTTCTCCCAAGTACTGCAGGTAAGCAGTGAGAAACTGAGTGGGGACTTAGCTGCCACTTGGAGTCAGACCCCATAGCCATAAATTTAAAGGCTGTAAACAGAGAAAAAATATATATTAAAAAAAAAAAAAAAAAGAAAAATACAATCCTTCTTGTGATGTTTCTTGTGACATTTAAATAATTGTCATGAATTTGAAGGGAGGAGCTGTAAGGTTCTTGTTTGCCTGTGTGATGTCAAAGATGCAGTGTACTGAAGAAATATTTCAACACTCTGCCCGTGTTGAAAAGAAACTGTATTGGACAACAAAAGCCAGATTCAGTAACACCATATCTGAACGTTCAAAACCCACTTGAGTCAGTCACAGTGCCATCACAAATTACACATGATTTCCTCTGGATAGACCACTGTTTGAGTAACCTTGTAAAGCTGTTCTTGGTAACTGAGGACAAAAACTGACCACCCTGAAGAATGCAATCTGCTCGAACGCCCCCAAGAAAGCATGGAAGGACAGCTCTCCTCATCTGCAGGGACTGCTGTGTGCTTCAGAGGTGACGCACAGGACACGTCAGAAGGCACCAGGGGATGTCTGGGGAGAAGTGTTCTGCCTCCCACTCAGCAAAGAGGGAGCAGAAAGAGAAGTGCATGAAGCCTTTCCCTGCTAGTTCCAGCAGGAAAATCTATGGTGGGTGCTCCCACTCCTCGCTGCCCCAGGCTTCTCGCTTTCCCTAACTGAGGTTTCCCTTTTCTACTCTCAGCCAAGTATTACCGCTTCCCTAGGGATGGCAACTGACAGAGGTTTTAGTAAGAGCATCTGCATCAAAAAATAAAAGTTCCAGCAGTTACAAAATAGTAGAAAAAGAATTGACAGTCAGATCTGTTTCCCATCTTTACAGGGACTGCACTGGCAAGAGCCCTTCACACCTGGTCTCACTGTGGCAGCATATCTTCCCTGACACAACTCAAAAGCAGCAGAAGTGTGGCAGTGGAGCAGCATTATTCCATCCTTTCCATGGGCCAAAATATGGCATAGAAAAAAACTTTAAAAAAATCTTTTCATTTGAACCTAGTCATCCTTTCCATGGAAAAGACCAATTGGAACAGTGAACATCTACACAGAAATACGTATTTTGCTGAAGACCAAGATTCGGGCCACATACAACAGAAAATGCAGTGATCCTTTGGATCAGAGCAGGGAGAAAGCTTGGTAGACTAAGTATAAGGGAGGGGAGTAAGGTACTGCTAGCAAGTTAAGGAAAACGTCAGACATAGTGCCAAAGACCAGAGCTATGTCCCCCCATCAGAATGTATTACTAAACTGTTTGTTCAAAAAGTGTTGCAGAAGGCAAGTATGAACTAGCAAGACATTGACTAAGGCTCTCCTAAAATAGAATATCCTAAAATAGTTTAAGTGGTGGTAAGTGAATGGTTAGACTAGATGATCTTAGTGGTCTTTTCCAACCCGTTAATGATTATATGTTTCGATGATTCAGGCATAGCTCTTATCTTGCTTTTATATGCACTGATGTGAATGCAGTGGGAAAGTCAGACAGTCTGGGGTGATCCTTACCTTTAACCTGAAAAGAGTTGCAATGCAGTTAGCATTCAAATCCCAATGCAGTCCCCACAGCTTCCTATAGTTCAAACACAATGAAAGGACTTACTGCTGACACATATTCTTTTTGTTTATTCCTATATAATATTGATTTTCTCCCTCAGTGTTACACAGCTTTTTGCTTCAGTGTAAGTGAGCACAGGACTCTCTACCTTTTTGTGACCGTGCTCCCTACAATGAAATTTTGCCTTAAATTTGCTAAATTTGTTTTAGCAAATCAGATTTTGTATCTGATTTTATCACTTCAGTCCAGCAACTCCTTTTTTCTTTCACTGACTTTGATTAACATGCTTGTGCTAGACTTAATAAACCAGTATTGCCAGTTTTATTTCTTGTCAGTCTGGATCACCACCTTGCCTGCATTCTCTCTGCTCCTGAAACAGGATTTGTGGCTGAAATTACTACTTAGAGTATTTATCCCCAATTTGACTCCATTCTCATTTCTCAGGAATCATTTTCTTCCCACTGTGTTTATAAGCTTGAAATCCAGTTGAGGACTTTTAGGACACCAAGCAAATTTAAATTTAATTGTTTCATTAAGTAGAGCTACTCTCTTGGGAAAACCTGGCTGAAACACTGCCTATGATATTAAACAAGGATTTGGTTGGAAGATTCAGAAGCACGACTGCAGTATCATCTCAGTATTAATATAAATAATTGTTAGGCAAAGGAGGAAAAATTACACTAACATCGAAGCCCAACCATTAAGCATGAGATGAGGTGAACTGTTTGTGTGAAACCTTCTTTCATCAGCTGTCTGGAATTATCCATTTCTGATTTGATAATTCTTGCTTAAATTCCCCATTAATTCGCCTCACATTTTTTGCAACCACCACTTTGAGCTACACCACAGACCAAACTCAGCATCAGTTACAAGCAGCACTGCATGCGTTTTGTAAGACTCCTCACGCCAGCTCTCCCTGTCTGGATGCTGTCCTTGGCACCACATCTAATTCTGAATGCTTCACTCACTGAGGAAGGAAATGTGATCCTTCCAGCTGTGAAGCATGCTGCACACTTTCCTTTGCAGTGAAATCAAACTGTGTTTCACATAGCTTGAGAGGCCTCCCCATACATACCTGGATTATTTCCTGAAAGGTAAAGGGGTCCAGAAAAGCTGGTCCCTCCTCAAGAAGGAGGTCTTGAAGGTGCAAAAGCAGCCCATCCCCCTGAGCTGCAAGATGAGCCTGTGGGGAAGAGCACTGGCGTGGATAAATAGGGAGCTTTTCCTGAAGCTCCAAGAGAAAAGAAGAACCTTATTCCTGTGGAAGAAGGGACAGGAAATTCAGGGAGAGCACAGAGAAGTTCTTAGGATATGCAGGGAGAAAATTAGAAGGGTGAAAACCCAGCTTGAACTCAACTTGACCTCAGGGTAGACCCAGTGGCATAGGTGTCAACTGAGTTAAAGGCTAGTAGGAGGGAAGAGCTGTCTTTGTGTTATAGCCACTAGCTTTTGTAGCTACAAAAGCTTTTCCAAGAGAATAAAAGATAACTTGATTTATGATTCATCATACTGTGACGGAACTGGGGAAAGAAAGAAAGTGATAGCTTGTTTAGCTTTCAGAATTCCAGTCTGCAGACAACACTAGATTAGGAGGAACAACCAAGTTGGTATCTGAACAGAAGATTCAGAGCAGGTGGAGCCAGGCTGAGCAAAATTCTTAATAGACTTGCAGAACAGCAGGGGGAAAAGAGGTTGTGGGCAGAGTTTGGAACACAGGAAATTCCAATTAGATATAAGGAAAATATTTTCATTATAAGGATAGTCAAACACTGGAACATGTGTTCAGACAGCTTTTGGGATCTCCAGCCTTGGAGTTGTTGAATACTCAATTAGAAACCTCCCTGAGCAAACTGATATAATCAGACCATCTCTGAGCAACAGATTGGATTAGATGACATCCAAAGGTCTCCTTCAACCTAAATTATTCTATGATTCTATGATTCTAAGAAATGGGATACCAACTGCTTTACACATCTTTAGATCCCACAGCCTGCTCTAAATGAGTGAGCAGTGCAGGACCCAGAGGCATGCTCGGAGTTTGCCTGCATGTCCCTGAAAGGCTGATGTGTGATTGATGTGCCTGTGGCTGAGCGTGAGTGAGTCCATGTGGCACAGCACACTGGCTGTAAGGTTGCTTTAAGGCTCATCTCAAAAGACAATGAAGACTTAACCCGAAGGCATCTTCTGTCCAATCCACTATGGCTGTTTCTGTCTGTTTAACAGAAAAACTCTTCTAGTGGGATTTTTAAACAAACAGCAAGGTATCTTGAAAAAAAGGGAAAAGAAGTAACCATGCACAAAGAAATGCAGTCATTCACTGTTTTGTCTGGATATCATTTGATGGCCCTTCTTTGGTGAATCTACTCTTTTTACAGTCTCTTAATTTGAAAAGGTATTCATCATACCACAGAAAACCACCTACTCTTTCTCAAAAGTATTCAGAGCAAAGACAGAAATGGCCGATCTTATTAACATAATTCTATATATACATGTATGCATATAGTAGAAGTTCTCTGAAGATGGTGTCTGAATATGTACTGACATTTTAAGTGGGATACAGCTGCATCAATATGGAGAGGAAATGTAATGCTTAACATTAATTCCTAACTTCTTGGTAATATTTCCTTACACTTCTTTGAGCTCATTTCCACTGATATTCTCAATCTATATTGTAGGACACAGCTCGAAAAGTTTCCCTCTCTAAGAATACAGGTTAATAGTTTATTTGAAGAGTGAAATGTACTGCAGTTTGTTTTGCTTGGAATGGCAGTTTAGAGCAATAATGAACTCAATGAAGGGCTATAAGCAGAGGGGAGCAATATTGGCAGGATGTCATGATAGACCAGCACAGTGCAGAGGGTATTCTTGTTGAGTAAAGAAAGACTGCCCAATTGACTTCTTCCATAACTTGATGAAAGAGTCAATAGTGTGCTGCAAGTTCTATTCAAATAGAAAAGATTGTAATCTGTAACGAAATAGAGGGAAAAGGAATCTAGAAGATTGAGAAATGGAAAAAAAAAAAGAGGTTAGATTTTAAATATGTAGGCTGATGTCTGTGGGGAGAATAATTCAAAACATAAATATCATTTGTTTGGAATATTTTAAAATATGTAGGGTAAAAATATTCCAATTTGTGCCTGAAGATCAAAATAGCTATCTGCTTGCAGTGCAACATTGATACATAAAGCACTGTGACTGTGGGAACCTGGAAGATATGAACACATACTAGGAGACATGAAAACCCTTCTCTTTCCTACAGACTTTTAACAAATGAAAAATTAAACCTGCACTCACACATATTGACATTTTTAGTGTCAAGGATACAAGTTAATATACGTTAAGGATATATCTGATCTAATATTGGGCAGCCCACCAATGACCTTTCTCCCTTCTACCGCATATTTCCAAAATCCCTTTCTTTTATTTTTTATGCCATTGCCTACAGAAACATGTAGGAGAGGTTGACAGAACTCTGTTTGTTCAGTGATGGGATAAGAGACTAAAAAGATGGAAGGGGGACAGACCGTATCTAAATTAGCTAGTGGGAGGCTAGAAGAACAAGACTCATCACTTCTTGAAGATTCATAGAGAAAAAGATAGTGGACAAGAGAAACTGCTTGCAAGAAGAGGAATTATGATTGGATGTTAGAAAAAAAATCTTGTAACAAAAGTTGTAGTCAAAATCTAGAACAGATTTTTAGAAGAGCTTGACTGGTTAAGTCTTCAGCAACCAAATCTAGCCTGTACCTGATTTTGAACAGGATATTAGATTAAATGACCTCCAGAGATCCTTTACATCCTATATAATTTTGTGGTTCTAGTACACACCTGGAGGAGAAATCCACACATCTGATAGCTTTCCTAAACCAACAGGGCCCACAAGACGAAAACAGGAGACATATCTGGGGCCTAGTTCTGCAGGCAATTACATTAATCACTGCACGTAGTCATCAGACTCTGTTTTTTCCATAGCTTTCTCATGGCTAACAGTATTTGAAAAGTGATAATCAAAAGCTGAACTATCTCCACTGGAAGAGTACTCTTCTTGCTGTTTGTCTTCAGTCTTATTTTGATTATTTTTCATAAAAACTTTTGAACATAGGGAAAAAAAACTAGTAATTTGCCAAATGTATGGTCTGTTTTCCTAGTGAGAAAAATTCCTATAATCTCATAGAACTTGCTTAAGAATATCCCTTTCTGATATTTCCTTTTATCTCCTACTGATCAACTTTGGATTTGCAAGGGCTCAGATGCAAGAAAGTCTTATTAATAAGAATGCACAATGAACATCTAAGGTACTTTTGCTCAGTTGTAGCAGTGTATGACACTAGCAATAGCAAATTAGGAAATTTTACTCAGGTGTCATAAGCCTACCATACGATCATAAAATTGGTATTTTCTGCCTAGGGCTCTCACTGCTATCAGGCTGAATTCAGCACAATGCTAAAAAAAAAAAAAGTAAGTATCAAAATAGCAGCAAGTGTACTTCTCAAAAATAAATTTAACAAAGAGCAAGAAAAACCACAGACCTCCTTCAGTCGAGGACAAGTTACTATATTCACAAACATAAATACAAACCCCTATATTAAAATAAGGGCAAGGTTGATTCACCGGTCCACAGGGATATTTATTTTATACTGTAGTGGGATAGTAAGTCATAAAGCAGTAAAAAATAAACATGACATTTATCTGGCACAGAAATAGCTTTGTTGTTGTTTTTTTGCTTGTATGTTTCATTTTATGCAGCTATGACAGCTATATCCCTTGTTCCCATCGCTGCTGGCATACAGACAGGAATTCTGCTGCGTGCCCTGCCAAATCCAGTCTCCCTGTCCCATGGTTGCAGGAGAGGGAACCTGGAAACCCTAGGCACACGTGACAAGAGCTTATAGTCACAGAATAGACAGAGGAAGTTCTGCTGTTACACTTCCACTGCTGGAAATCCCTGAATAGTAGAGATATGAGCTGGAATTACAGAATCACTGAATGGTTTGGGTTGGAGGAGACCTCAAAGCCCACCCAGCCCCAACCCCTGCCGTGGGCAGGGCTGCCCCCCCCAGCTCAGGCTGTGCACAGCCCCATCTATTGCTCAGTTTCATCTTGATAACATCCTCAGTTTAATCTCCAGTTAGACCTTGTTCCTAAGGTGATGTTTCAAGTTGTATCACTACTCTTCTCTATAGGTTAGAGACTCAGAGGTAGGAAAATGTAGGCAGAGAGACTTTCTGTTATTTGCTGATATTCTGACGACAGATAAACTTGGATTGCTTCCTTTTCCTTCATGGATTCTTTAAATACTTAGAAATTCTTCCTGTATTCTTACATGTATTAAGAGCTAGACTACGTATAAAAGGCAACATTTTTCTATTTCCCCTTTGGAACCAGACTTGAGTTTAGTCTGGTGGTGCATGACTAAATAACATTTCTGCATCTCCAAACCCCCACAGTATTGGCAAATAAGAAGCAAGGATACAATTACAAATGAGGCAGGGATTCTAGTCACTGGTCAGGAAAGACTCTGTAGACAACACTTCTGAAAGACACTAAGTCAGCAATGTCAGACTGTATTCCGTGTGACAGAAATCACTTCTGTTCCCTTTAGTAATTGTTCTGACTGTTACAGTGCATTCACCCATGGACTGGAATGTGTATACACCAATTAAGAAGGTACTGCCCTGGCTCCCTGCAGCTCAAAGTTCAGGAAAACCAAGAGATAAAGACTGGTTCCTTCCCAGTAGTATCAGAAGAAACAATAAATAAGAAGCCTACACAACTGGTAACATAATAAATAGCTGAAATATAATTTTAGTGCTTTTGAAAACTTACTATCACACAAAGTTTGGTTTCCTGGAATAAAGATGTAGTGAACTATGCCTCTTATTTAAATAAATTGGCAGAATTTTTTCCATCTGTGGGATCATAACATAGCAAATCTGGCTCCCCAGAGTCCTCATACCCTGTATAAGACAGCAATATCTGTAAGATTCAGCACAGTTTTGGATATAAACAGAACAGGTGCAATTCAGACAGAGACAAAGCAATAGAATGAACTTTCCACTCCTTTATCAGCTTCTTGGGGATTGGTGGCTTTTGTCCTTCTCAAATTACACATGTAAGACTGTTTTGAGAACTCCAGTGCAGCCTTCCACTTTGCAGAACAGGTACAGATTCATTCTGAGGGCAGAACATAGCAAGGCCATGAGGTTTTTCTGGACAAGAACACTTGCTGAATACCTGAACACCCTACGTCAACTGCTGCCAACAAGCATCTGAAGACAATCAGTGTTTTCACAGAGACAAGTCTCCCTTTGTGTAGGAAAAGTAATCAGTAACCTTGTTACTAGTTATTAGACTTACAAAAGAAATAGTTTATTGTATTTTATTTTGACTGAAAGACTCTAATACGTGAGATACAGTTTAATAATATTATGCCATAACATTATTAAAAATTATTAAACTTACCTAACAAAACTTTCTGCTGATGTGAATAAGCTAAACCAATTTTGTCGCTCCTAGAGGAAAAGACTCGGGAATGTTTGGGCGTTATGAACAAAACTGTACCTGACTTTTTCATTCTCCATGAACATCAAGTCTACGTTTTTTTTATACGTTGCTCTCAGCTAGCAATGAAAGCCATTTTCAGGTTATCAGTGATGTCAAAGGTTTTATAAGAGTGAGGTTTTTCCCTATTTGTATCAGTACATGCCTCCAGACAGGTGCCTTCTTGCTTTATCAAAGATGCTAACATTTATGCTGAGCAAAGTAGAATGCATGCTAACCCAAGCAGACCAGATGATACTCCAGCCCACAGGTATCACACTTCAGGGCCAGTGAGTTTTGAGAAGGGCAAGAAAATTCTCCCCAGCTTGCTACAAGAAGGGAAAATTCACAGAGAAGAGCTCACAAACTGATGCTTGCAGGGGGAAAAAAAAAAAGAAACAACCCAAATAAAAATCAAACATATCAATCAAATAACAATCATCTAATTTAGGAACAGATATCCCAAGAATATATATATTATATATATATATATATATAAGCAAAACAAACTGATTGATCTTCTAGTTGTAGATACTGGAAGGAAAGAAAATATTCTTTTCTTGGTTGATTCCCACACTGCTCCACTGAGTAGAAGTGCTAACACGAGACAGGTAGGGAACACAGAAAGATTTGTAATGCTCAGTCTGACTCATCTTTCATTTTACATCGAGATAAATTATCTAGGTGAATAATTAGCGTGACGAAACTGATACTGGGACTGTCATTTTTATCAATATCTAAAGAAGGACTATAAGAAAGAAGAGGAAGAACTCTTTGGCAGATTCTGTTGTGATAGGACATGGGGAGTTTTAAACTAAAAGGAGAGATTTAGATTGCATATAAGGAAAAAGATTTTTACAATAATAATAGCGAGTCACTGGAACATGTTGTCCAGAGAGGAGGTGGCTGCCCCATCCCTGCAGACATTCAAAGTCAGGCCGGATGGGGCACTGAGCACCAGATCACTGCAGGGGTGTTGGACAAGATGACCTTGAAAGGTTTCTTCCAACTCAAACAATTTTCTGATTCTATAATTAAATCATGAGCTGTTTTTTGCCTGCAGGACAACGTGCTCTAAGCAGCAGAGGTAATGTTATTTGAATACATAACAAGTACATCATAGTAATATAACTTTTCTGAATCAAAAGTGGTCTAGTGAAGTTACATTGTTCTGACATTATTCATCTGTTTTCTTTTTTGCCTCAGTCTACTGAAGAGGTCTTCTCAGCATGTGGGGAAGGCTTTTTCACACCCTTTCTGGAAAACCAGCACATCTCTGTGACCCGCATGAAATGGAGGCCTGTATGCAGTAAAAGGGCTATGACTTCATCAGAATGCAGTGGGATAGCTCATGTAATCAGAGCCTATTAGATAACTGGAAGAAACCTCTTGTTTGCACATCCTAATAAATGCAAAAGAGACAATGTAGTTCAGCACAGTCAGAAACCATCCAGATTTCTGGAGTGCACCGATGATCCTGACACAGGTGATCAAAAGATCAACTAGATATCCTGACTAAACTCAAATATAAGCAGCAACAGATGACCGAGGACAAACACAAAGTCATTATTCAAACCAAAGTCCATCTGGAGGTGAATCCGGTGAGGGACATAAAAGGCAACAGGAAAGACTTCTACAGGTATACAGGCAGGAATATGAGAACTAGGGAAAATAAGGGCTCAATGCTGAATGAAGAAGGAACCCTTTGCAGAACACTGAAAAGACTGAGGTATTCTTACCTCAGTCCTTCCTGGTAAGACTGGTCTTTAGGAATTCCTGACCCCTGAAAAAAGAGGGAAGGTCAGAAGCCAAATAAAGACCTATCCTTAGCAGAGGACAATCAGGTTAGGATGCATTTGAATAGGACGTGAACCCAAGGAACTTGATGGAATGCACCTAGTGAAGGAAGCTGCTCATGGTAAGGCCTCTTAATTATCCTGGATAAGTGCAGCAGGTTGTCCTGACATGTGTTGGCATTACTATGCAAATGATATGGCTATGATGGCTTTGGACACTCAAATGAACAAAGCCCTGAGCAACTTGGTCTGACCCCAAAGCTTGTCCTACGGTGGGACAGAGACTTCCTGAAGCCCCTTTCCAATCAGATTACTGTGAGGTAGTAGCATCTCATGGTCACTTGCTCTCCATAGTCACTGGCATCACTTAGATACAGAGAGGCAATCTACATCATTATTGTGTTAATTGGCACAGCTTACTGGTATCTGCAGGGTTCCACACTGGATATTTGATGATTCATCAGTGGTGTGCACAACAACGGGCCTTCGGGATGGTAAGAGTGTTTTGCCTTGCACTGTTTGCAGGGCCCAGAGATGAGTGAACTTCGTTTCATCTTTTCTCGGGTCCTTTGTGTGTCATGGTACAGCCAACATCTTTTCTAAAACAAAAAACAGAGAAAAATGAATATTTAGGAATTGTTACAGATACCGTACAGTTGGCTGGTTTAGTGACAGCTGTTAGAAGAGAGTTTAAGCCACTAGTTCCATGCCATGTTGTCATTTTCTCAATTCCTTGAAGACTGACAAAATAATAAAGATGAAAAAGAAAAATATTAATCATTGGGATTTAAAGAGAATCTTCACAACTGGCTTATACGATAGAGAGGAGAAAGCCTTGTAGGGAATAGGGCAGGAGAAGCCCATGGCATCATACATACATATTACGTATGGATTACATAAATCCATTGCCAGTAGGACAAAACATGGCTTAAACTGAAGTACAGAAGAATCCAAGCAGACATGAGGAAAAATAAACAGAACTAATTAAACAATGAGAGGTACTGTTGGTTCAACAAACAGGATCTACGTCATCTGAGAGTTTCAATAACAAGTTAGACAGTGGTAAAGAATGATATACATCTGTGGTTGATCCTGTCTTTCTAGGCTTCATAATATGTATCTTCAGCTTTAAGTACTGAAAGTATCTGAGCTCTTTTTAACAGAATGGACTCCTCCTGAACATTTGTGAGCTGATGAAAAATACTTTATGAACTCTTTCCCCGACAAAAGTTATTTAATTAATGTTGCATTACTGCATATTGTTATTTTGCTTTATTTTAACCAACATTTTGTTTTCAAGGGTTGGGTTCTTTCCACATGAGGACTCATTTCCCAGTAAGTAGTAAAGCTTTTAGAAAACTTTCTGTGTAAAATTCTGACAGTAAAAAGAGCAACCTGATGTAGGAACCTGCGTGAACATTTACATCTGAGATGTCACTGATAAGAAAGATTTAGAGACTTAGAAGTTAAATTTTTTGCCACAAAGATTTCAGCGAGGCCAGTAGGAATAGAAGTTACTACCACATCATCCAGATGATTAAATGCCACTGTGTTTTAAGGACAAGGAATAGTTCTGCTCCTTTATCTATTCTGTTCATTATCTTTCTCCTTAGCTCGTAAAGCAATAGGATAACAATTTCAATTGTATGACAGTGATAACTGTCCAGCAGGAACAAGCCTGAGACCATCAATTCATTTCCCAAAAGCCATCCATTACTTAATCACAGCACGTTTAACACTGGGATTCAGCTGAGTCACATGTGATATTAACCATGTTATGCTTTCCTAATTGGAGACTTCAGTAGATATTGTTTACATTAAATGTACATAAAATTCTGTTAATGAGTTTCTGATTCTTCCTCATGTTTGATACCTGTATAAACACTTTAAATGTGGGCAAATATTGCACAGTGATATCTGTATATCTGTAAATTCTCCTTCAATAAACTGTTCATGTTCTTTTCATGTAAATTTGAAAGCGCACTCTATGGCAGTTTGTAAGCGGAAAAAAAAATTAAGATAGGACTACTTCTATTCTCTGAACATAAATCTGTGAACAGAAAGTTATATCAGCGTACTCACATTTATACTGAGAGCCATTTGTGGGATTAATGAATCTCTGAACCAAGGAAAAGATATCACACAGGTGATTCGGATTATTGCACGTTACAAATTAATAGAAAGGCCGATAGTAATTAATTCAAAAGCAACTCACAGACCGAGCATACACTGTGGCAAAGCCCACTTCCAGATGATTCATAAATAGAAGAGAGCAAACTGATCAATCATTGTCCTGTGAACAAAGTTTGTCAAACTCTCTTATTGTACTTCTTTTCAGCTCCAACATTCCCTTGCATCTCTGTTCCCCTTTTTTCACAGCAAGGACCTCCATTATCTCCAGTGCGTGGACCTGCAAGGACGTACTGCTGGCTGTAGCTTAAATGCAGCTCATCTATGATAGATGAGAAAGAGTAAAGCTAAAAAGAAGCCTAAAGCTTGTGGTCATATTAACTTTGATGAGAACAGAGTATGGATGAATGGTGATTGTGTGAAGGTCAGCAATTTCTGCAAAAGGAAAAGACAAAAAACATGAAAGCCAGCACACCAGTATTGAGAAATCAGTCATACTGAGTGATCAAAGGGAGTGAGAGGAAATTGAGCATGAAGCATATTTGTGACTCATTGCAATATAACCAATAGAATGTATTACAATTTAAAAAGTCATTCATTTGAATCAAATATAGAAATTGACAATCATACAGTAAGAGAAGCATAAAAGGTCTCAAAAAATCACATGTAAAGCAGTTTATGTAAAATAATACATGTATTTTTTTACATGTAAAAAAATATCTATTTGTCTTTGAAAGAAAGTACAACAGTCACATTAAAATCTTCTAAAGTGAAAAAGATGACGTTGCTAAAGAGTGAATCCTTCAAAGATGTATTCATGTGAACAATTCCACTTTTACTCACGTAAGTGTTTCCATGTGTTAAACTCTCAACAAATGTTTTAGCAGAACTTTGTGTCTTCCAACTTCGCATTTTTTCTTACATCTATTCATTTACCTCCATCCGCATTAGCAGCAGTATTAATATTGGTTGATGTGCTGTAGTATCATTTACTCACAATTTCCATGTACTTCTATGGGTAGCAGAGGAGCTACTGAACTCAGGTAGTCCCTAAGTGAATGCCCAGATCTTCCAGGAAGATCTTCCAGTTTCTGGATGCCCCATCCCTGGAGGTGTTCAAGGCCAGGTTGGATGGGGCCCTAGGCAGTCTGGTCTAGTACTAAATTTGGAGGTTGGTGGCCCTGCCTGTGGCATGAGGGTTGGAGCATCATGATCCTTGAGGCCCCTTCCAACCCGGGCCATTCTATGATTCCATGACTCTGTGATTCCGAGCCATGGTAGCATAAGCTGCTTTTCAGGGACAACTAGAAGGCCAGATTCTCTAAAGGCCAGCTGTCTGCTCAGTTCCATCATTCTTCCCACAAAAACTGCACACCCAAACTGACTGCTAGCAGACATCATATATTCACCATTTTTTCGCCATTGAAATAGAGGTTCAGTGTGATCCCTGTTGAGCAGACAGCCAGGTGAGCTTTCTGACTGCCTCTCACCGCTCATACCATGAAGCAGAGTTACGCAAAGAAAATACTGCTGCCAACATCCAAAACACACCTGCAATTTGGGGCATCATCACATCCACTCTTATAGACAACACCCCCCAACTCCTTTTCACCTTTTCCCAGCAGATTCTCTTAGTACTTTTGCCCCAGTGTTTCCCTTGTTGAGGATTCTTACCCCACTAATCTTGACAGAGAGGGGAAAAAATGTGATGAAGCAAGCATACTTACAGTGTTTGGTAGAAATTTATGGTGCTTTACTCTGTAGGGGTAAAATCAGTGATGCTTTTTCACTTAGCAGAGGCATCTCACATGTGATCTATGGAAATTTTTGGCTCAGTCTATGTGATCTGAACACTAAACTCTTCATTTCTTTCTCATTTTCTCCACTGCATTACATTTAATTTTTCCTTAACTGAGCAACATTGTGCAGTTGCAGTCATTACAACCGTTCTCAGTCTGTATTTACCTTTGGAGGTCAGTATTAATTATTCTGCCATACATCCCCCATTTCAGAACTGCAAGCAGCTTTTATGTCTTTTCTATTTTTTTTTTCATTTAGTCCAGAAAAAGGTATTAACTCACCCTACAAATCTTGCCATGGGGCTGTTCTGCCATTCATACAAAGAAAATTGTCTTTCTTCTCTGCAGAGTACAGTGAATTTTTCATCTTCTCACCTAACAGTTATATCCTTTAAAGAATAAAAGTAAATACAAAATTAGCAAGGATTCAATAACAGTAGGTCAGCTCCAAATACTTGTAAATGGGAAACATATAGTGAACATCTTTGAAATTACGACATTACAGCATTCTGATTTTAGGAAAATTACAATTAAGCTCCATTTCAATACAACCAGCTCTAAGTTACAAACTCAACAAAAACGTATGGTGGAGCAGAAGTCTTACTCAGTGCACTTCGTGCCTTTTACCCAGTTATTCAGATACAGCACTGTCACGGTTCTGGCCTGGTTTGACCTGGTTCCTTGACTAAATGGCACAGGGGGACCCTGTGATGGGTCTAAAAACAAAACAGCAGCAACGAGCTAAGGGAGAAAATTAATTCACTAAGTATTAGAGCACAGTGTGAGAGAATGCAATATAACACAATACAATTGGAATTGTAGCTAATAAACTAAACAAGAGATTGCCCAAAACCAAAGGCCTTACTCTAATGTTGAAGGTGAGACAGCTAGGGAGCATTCCCTGCAGAGCCAAGCAGAAAAAGAAGTCTCATGACTCCCAGTTTTCTCTTTCCCTTTAAACAGAAAATGGAAATGGAACAGTGAAGTATTCTGGGAGATACAGTTCATTCTTTCTCTTCTGTGAAACGTACCTGGGACTATCAACAATCCATGGAACTGAAGCCTTAACTCTTTAACTCCTCGTGCATTACCTGATGTTATGATGTGGAATACCAACAGCAGAAATCTTGAAACCACAACAACTATGCCAGGGGACAATATCAGGGCCAATACTGTCTATTTTCATTAAAGACCTGAACGTCTGGACAAAGTGCACTCTCATGAAGTTTGTAGATGGTACAACATTGCTGCTGATGCACTAGTTGAGTGTGCTGCCATTCAAAGGGAGCTGGATTGGCTGCAGTATTAGGCTGAAAAGAATCAACAAGAAGAAATGCAAAGTCCTGTGTCTGTCAAGGAATGACTCCCAGTACATAATGACAGGATGAGGAGAAGCACTACAGAAAGGAATCTGGGTTCTGCAGGACAAAAAGCTGACCACAAGCCAACACTGTGCCTTCACAGCAGAGGAGGTCAGCGACCTCCAGAGTTGCATTAGGCAAGGCATTGACAGCAGGTCAGCAGAGGAATTCCCTCTCCTGTACTCAGTTCTGGTGCGATACATCTGGAGCTCTGGGCTTACTGGTATGAGACAGGAAGCTACTGCAGCAGGTGCAGTGAAGGGGCACAAAAATAACAAAGGAAGAGGATAATCTGACATGAAGAGAAGCTGAAAGAACTGAGACTGTTCAGCCTGGAAAAGAAGAGGCTTAGGGGGATCTTGTTGATGATATAAATTCTTGATAGGAAGGAATGAAGAAGAGGGAGCCAGATTCTGCTCATGTAAGATGTAAGGGCCAGTCACTGAAGGAAGTTGTCGTAGCTTGGCCAGGTTTGGTGATAGGGAGCTAAGGGATCTATGGACTGGGAAGAGAAAAGAGTGGGGGAAGAGGCAAGAAAACCAGCAGCAGTGAACTAAGGGAAAAACTTAATTTAAAAAATACAGTGGTGGAATGTGAGATAATAGAATATGATGGGATTTGGAGTTAATAACTCAAATAAAATAGGAGAGAGTTTACAAAACTGCATTCCTTACTCTAATGCTATAGGAGAGACAGCCAGGAGCACAGAGAGCAAAGAGAGGCAGTCTTGAGACTCCGCCAGTTTTATCTTTTTGTTCAAATGGAAATGGAACAATGAAGTCTTCTGGGAGTTGTAGTTCACTCTTTTCTTCTGAGACCAGGAAACCAGAAATGACAAGCCACAGAACTGCAGTACTAACCCTTTAACTCCCGGTACAGTGTGATGTTATGATGTGGAATACTGACCACAAATCATAAGACCACAACAAGAGAGTATCTCTCGGAGCTAGGCTGCTTCCTGGGAAGGAGTGCTGTGTACCCATAGAGCCCCTTCACCACTTGGGGGGAGCACAATTTTTCTTGCTATGTTTACTGGTCTACCTGTGAATACTTTGCCTGGTATCTCCAAGAATCTGTCAGAAGCAATTTTGCTTCTTTGTGAGCAGGGCACCTACATTACCTTTATGTTGTGTGTTCAAACAGTGCTAGTCAGCAGCCATGTGCAAAGCCCTATGAAATCATTAGGGAAAAACTTATGCCAAGACATCTGAAGGCACTTCTCCAGAAAATACAGGTGGGCAAAACACTGTGCACTTTGATCTCTGCCTTTGATCTCTTACTCTGATTCCCTGAGAAGGAAAGTGCAGAGGCTGAAGGGGAACCACAGGGCACTTCGACAGTCCGTCCACCAGTAGGGATGCATGCGGGACCGTGGCTATGCAACATGCCCACAGAGCCACTTGTCTTCAGCTCTGAAAACTACCTGCAAGTCTTCGACTTCAGTGACTCTGAATAGAGTGCTCACTCTTAACTACTGATACACTACAAAACATTTCAGTTACATTTAGTACAGTTGGAGCAAAGATTTACTCTAGCTTGAATACATGGAAAACAGAATTTGCTTATAAGTCCTCCCAGGGTAGACATAATGGCTGCAATAAAATAAATCAGTGATCTATATTTGCTGCTGTTTTCCACCCCAAACATTTCACTGTAGGAGGATAATCAGCTGAGACTACAGATGAGCCTTTAAGAAATTAGCTTAGGAGTTACTGTGCTGTGATCAAGTTACAAAACAACAAGAGGCTCTAATACTTGGATTCAGAGTGCATGAAATTGCTATTCAATGTGAAGAATGATCATTTAATATACCAACCTACTTGCCTTTCATCTGTATTCACCACTTTCACCACAAGACTTACAGAAATGTCATTAGAAATTGACAGGCATCTCAGTTCATACACAGCCTCCTTCTGTAAGATAACAAATACTTAACTGCCATCCAGGGAGTAGGGATATATTTAAGTTTCCCCCACAGCCTTATGGAGTTTCCATCCAGGTCACCTACGTTCCTATAGAGCATGCAAAGCACAAGAAACAGATGTAAAAGTATACACACACACTCAATTCACACCTCTCTACTTCCATTCATCTTTTTCTCATGTGAACAAATGAAGAACCCATCTGGAGATCAAGGGGAAAACAAACAAACAATGCACATAAATAGAAGGCATTCCTGGAGCCTGTATGGATTGTAAGCCTGTGTAGCTACTTCTACTATAAACAGTAATTGAATAAATTGTTGATGTGGTTTGCAGACTAAGAATTAGAGCCACATTTAACGCTCTTTCAGGCAAAGTCCCTGATCACGAGGCCTTCAGCTTTGCTCTTGCTGATGTTTCCTCATTGGGGAGCAGGAGACAACTCTATGCTGAGCAGTTCATCAGCAGGATCTGTCTGGGATGGAAGACCCTTTCCCAGTTCTGGGCCTGTTTGTAGCTGAATCTTATCTCTCCTCTCCAAAGTCTCAAGACAATACTGAATCCTGTGTTCCTGTATTGCCCTATACCGGTCAAGTGCTCTCATCACCTTATCCAACAGCATGGCCTTAAAAGTGCACAGAACTGTGCTGCAGTTCAACACATACAGGACTGCTGAATGTGACAGGCAGCTTCAGAGACACCCAGACTTGTCTGTACCAGCAGCAGGAAACAAGGAGCACTCTAGAGCACCTCAACTTTCATCAGGTGCCTGCATGTGGGGAACTGAGCCAAGTTCCTAGCTCCCATGTGGACACCGACATGAGGACACCTATCTTCAGGAAAGCAATTAACTGGAAATTGAATCTCACTCTTCCTCTGAAATGCTGCAGTCTTCTTTACAACATTTTTGGATGACTTTATAAGAACAGGAAAAAAAATCCGTAAAGATATGATTTAATTAAAATTTGTCACCTTCGCTTGATATTAAAGAGCACTTCCTCTATTAACAAATTTGATACATGAAGAAGGAAAGACAATTCAATCACTACAATCTCCACTAGATCTTTTTTATCTCTCTCCATCAAAATATTTCAAATCCCTTTCTACACCCTTGGTATTCACCCAATAGCTAGTATTAAAATCCACCCCATCTTCATTCTTATTTTCATCTTTATAGACCAAAAGTATCTAAGATAACCTGTGTTCCTGAGCAGATCCCAAGCAGCAGCCCAAATACAAAGTGACGTAGAATAGAAAAAAAAGTACACGCAATAACTATTTCTCCTGATCATCACCAATATTTCACTAAACCATGTCCCTCAACACAACATCTGAATGTTCCTTGAATGCCTCCTGGGTCAGTTACTCCACCACCTCCCTGGGCAGCCCATTCCAGTGCCTGCCCACTCTTTCAGAGAAGTACTATTTCCTAATATCCAACGTGAATCTCCCCTGGTGCAACTCGAGGCCATTTCCTCTAGTCCTGGCACTAGCTACATGGGAGAAGAGGCCGAGACCAGCTGGCTACAACTTCTCTTCAGGTAGTTAGAGAGAGCTATAATGTCTCCCCTGAGCTTCCTCTTCAGCAGATTGAACAATCCCAGCTCCCTCAGCCAAGCTGATAACAGCCTACACCACTCTGTTAAAGAGAGGAGCTGCATAATATTGTGGCAGATTAAAATTACTCAAGTAATCCTGCCCTGATAGGCAGGAAGGTAAATATTAAAACTAAAGTCCAGTTGGATCAAAAGAACCAAACATATAATTTTCAATCATACAAATTTTAATTTCTTTATTAGGGAGTCACAAACTTCATGGAAATCAGAAACCAGGAGGATTCACCTCTTAAATAGATTTTACTAAAGGTGTTTTATCATACAGTTCTGCACTGAGATCTCAGGTTTCCTATAAAGCTGCAAGGAAATCTGCCTCTCCAGCAAGTCTGTTACCTTGAACACATCCCATGTCACAGTGCATTTGGGAAGAGCGACAACTGCTGACTCTCCTTGTACACTTGTGTGTGCATTTACCCTAGAGGTCTCCCTGTAAGCAGTAAGCAAAGGCTGTCATTGCTTCAGTTGTGCGATAATACGAGATCAGTGTCTGAAGCAGCCTGTCTGACAGTGAATCTCTGCTTTGAGGAAGAAGGTTAGATATTACATGGACTTCTTCATTATTCACATCTGTCACTTTTATCTCAAGCTGTGAGTAACTGTCTTATTTTGTAGGTTTTCTTCACAGCTGCAAAGCTCAAGTCTTTTGCTTCTGCCTTGCTACACGCTCCACTGCAGCCACAGATAAGGTGCAAGATGGGCACCTCATCAGATGTTCCCCCAGACAACAGAGGAGATGCAGCCAGCACAGCTGCTGCTTCCACATGGCATTTCTTATCCCCCCTACATTTCAAAAACACAGAAACAGCTTCAGCTGTCAGTGAAGTGCTTCCTGAAAAGGCATACTGCTTTGGAAAGAGTGAAGCCACACTGCCACATTATGTAGTACAGGAGATGAACCACAGATACGCATACACTACAACTCACACCGAGATGTACATACATACTAAACAGAGATACAGAGAGTTTTTTAGATGGCTTTCTTAAAGTGACTTCCAGCTCGAGGCAAGGCAAAAGTAAGAGATACATAAAATGAATACATAATAAGCAGTTCAAGTTAAAAAAGAAAAAAGAACAGGGCTCAGATAAAGTCAATCTGCAATAGCTTAATAGGTTTCGGAATAATATTCCATGATGATGATGATGATAGACAGATGGGATTTGTGACTGTGATCAATCTTTAATACTTAGAGATGAGCAAGGACTGTATGAAAATCTTTCAAAATGGAAAGACTCATTGGTATGCCCTTACCTTTGTCAGCTGCTCAGTTCTCAACTGTATATTGATGATCTTAAAGACAACTGCCATAGTCTATTTCAGCCTATGAGTAAATACATGGAGAATACTCAGTTCTGCAGTGCTGGCTGTCTTGTTATCTCTTTGGCAAAAAAAAGGCCGGTGGCTGAATGGTGCCTTTAGAAAGACCTGACATTTCCCAAGCGAGCCTTGAACGGAACATGTTCTATCTTCTTTTCCCTACAAAGTTCCTGCTTAGCCCAGATTTTTGATTCAACACGCAAGCTCATCAAATAAGCCTGTAGTGTGTGGCTACAGCTCTCCTGAGCTCTAAAACATTACATCTCTTTCTGTGAAAGGTACATTTGGCATGCAGGCTTGCCCAGAGAATATCAGCTTCTATATTTTCCTTCATAATTCTATTCCATTTAGTCAGAGCTGCAGCCAAACAGAGAATGCCACGACCATTGCTACAAACATCTCAAATGAACTCTAAAAAGTCAGAAAGAAGATCTGAACTTGGAGATTAATGATGACTAATGATGATTACGGCCTGAGTTTGTAGCCCCATCATCTGGAAAAAGTGATGAAATGAGAACATACATGCACACACAGCTCCAGAAATTAGATTTCCTGCACCATAAATTGACCACTGTCAATGGTCATTTTTTTCTAATAACTTGCAACTTTCCATCCTGCAACAAAACATCATCTTTCAACCCAGCAGAGACCTATCTTGTTTCCTTTATGTTTTGAACGTTACAGTTTTTTAAGAGATTAGAAGAGGCCAAGGGGAGAAGTTGGACATACTGCTCATTTTCTGCTGAGCCATACCTGTAACATACTCCGTGGGATCCTCTTACTTTCCACAGCATGTCATTTTTAATTGCCATATCACAAAATAGTTTTTAATGCATTGAACATTAAGGGATTTAAATCTTTAATGCTCCTGGATGGTAACCTCTCAAGGTTCATACTGAGGCCAGCTCCATATAATAAATAGAATGTGGGCAAAAAAGCAATAATAACATAAATTAATGACAAGTACTGTAGAGAATATGTGAAACACTTGAAATAAGATCTCTAGGAGTTCTGCATTTCCAATAATAAGCCAAAGCAGTAAGTGAGGGAGGAAGGAAGGAGGGAAGGAATATTTCTGTTCTTTCCGGGGTAAACTCATTTATTACTCTCCAAGCAAAAGGTTTTATACAGTTTAATACAGGTCGATACAGATGTGTGAAATCAAACCTATACAAGGAAGAACCCACAACAGCAATCAGATGTGCATAGGCTGGGGTAAAGCAACATGGAAACCATGGTATCACTGTACTCAATAGAAGGTTAATCTTGAAGACATGAAAGTGCTGTCAGCAGAGGTATATGCAATGTATACCTCACTGTTTTTGAAACAATGAGCCAGTCTGGGGAATGTAACAGCTGTCTTATCCCGACTAACTATGCAATTTACAGAAATCTGTGATTATTTAAGAAATGTGGATAGCAATACCTACACTAGCAGGGGTGAATGGGATCATTTTAACTAACCTTGAAGATTTTCCTATCAAATTATCTCCAAAGAATGAAGAGAAATCAAATTTACGTAATTGAGTTTGTTCAGCATATAGGTACTTGAAACCAATTAAAGTTATTTAGACCCTTTGTATCATTAATGAGCAGTTTCAGATAAGGAAAAGCTCTCTCAACGCACCATTAACAAGCTCAGCAACACTTCTGAAATGAGCTGCAGCTTGGACATACATCAGTGCATCCGGTCACACAGGAGGAAATTCCTTTTCATAGCACATTTTGACTGTTCTCACAAAATCAGTCAGCCTCCCATCTGTCTTTCCCAAAGGTATTTTTAGTATCCGAGACAAAGGCTTGTTATAAAAGCCTATTAGAATCCTAACAGTTGATAATTGTGGGGTTATTTTATTTCATTAAGGTTTATTTAATAGCTTTTTACTCGTTTCAGTGTCTGAACTACATGATCTTCATTAGTTTGCAAATATTATGTCTTGTACCTAAGTGCATGTATTTTAAGTATCCCAGTAGATATCCATGATACACGAGCACCGACAAGTTCCCATAATGAATGATAGTGCTTGGAATACCAAATTCATTCTTGCTTACATAAAGGATTTTTTCTAATTCTATTTGAAATATTCTAAATAACACAGAATTTTTTTCTGCTTGTTATATGGGTAAAAAAGCATGTCACTTGTAACCACTATGCTATTTTGCAGTAACAGCTATGTCATCTCCGAAGTTTTGAAAACTTCAGATTCAAAAAGAAGATTCATCTTCTCACATTACTTACATGCCAACCGTAACTGTTAAGTTGTTCTGAGTATCCCATAGCCAAAGAAAACACAAATTTTGCATATCTTTCCTTTTCATACATTCTTCCTCAATTCTGAAAGGCATTTTCCATAGAATAACAGAGACTTCTGCGTTTAAGCAAGTCCACCTGTTAAAAGTTAGATAATTTAACAGATTCATCTTCTCAGGCTAAGTTCATACTCAGCAGCTTCCCAGGAGTAGTGCCTAAGTGATCATGACAGCCAAGTTCAAGGCTGGGCAAGCTGTAGTCAAGGTCTCTATCTATTGGAGTTTGTCATATCAAGGTTGAATCAGTCCTTCATACAATGAATCAATATATTAAAGCTAGACTCAAACTACAGCAAATCTCAAACGCACAAATGCAGACTTGTGCTCTGACCTGCACAACATCTGAATGAATGCCATGGGGTAAGCGGGTTAGATACAGGTCCTACAAAACTCAAAAAATAGAAGACAACAGTCACAAATCACAGCAAATGAAGGGGATTTTAAAGGCTTAGCCTTCTTGTCGTTTGTTGTGGTATGTTTACTTAGCACTCTGAGCATGTCTTCAGTTTACAGATGAGAAATATTGTTTTTATTCATAATGAATAGGCAGAAAAGAATTCTGAAAACCTTGATGCTGCCAAAGTAAACTCAAGAGACTGGAAACTCTTAAAAAGCATAGTTGGGAAAGTTTTAACAATTCCACAAACAGCAAGACAGTTCTTGACTGCCTGATCAGATTGAAGCAGGGTGGCAATAAATCTCACCAGCTCAGGATGAAGAGGAGGTAGTACTGCCTGGACACCAAAGGAAAAAGAGGACTACATAGAAAAGTTTGCACTTCAATAAATGCATGGGGGAAAAAAAAAAAAAAAAAAAAAAGAGGAAACAACCAAATCTGAGAATAAGGCACAGAGAGGAGTGAATACAGCTGAGATTCATCCAAGCAATAAACTTATGAATGAATCGGTGACTCTGGGGAGATGAAGTTAGTTATGCCACCAAACATTAACATAGAGATTGTAAACAACACAGAAAACAGAATCAAATGAAACTAGAACTTTGACTTCTAAGATGTCGCCACATAATCACTGCTAAGCTTTCTTTGAGCAAACCTAAAACCAGGCTTGCTTTCCTGTTAACCTAGGAAGAGATCAAAGCTCATAGTCCAGAATAAGGTTTCAAGCCAAACTGGATTTCCAAGGTAAAAATCAAGAATCTGTAAACAAGGGTAGGAATATCAGATGAAAAGCCAGAAATGTAGTTAAAAGTGCCCAGGGATTTCAGATAAAGGGTGCAGACTTCACCTACAGATCCAGTAAATTGATACTGCACATACTAGTGCAACTGAAGAGCATGGGAAGCCTCCTCAGCCCTCTGATTACTATTAAATCTTGGTAGAGGAGATCCCAATAGAAAAGAAATTAGCTTCAAGCCCATTACAAATGAAAATCCTTTCATTCAGCTGCGTTTGCCATGCTGTACACTGATATTCTCTTCCAAATAATAACAATTAAAAAAAAAGTATGATTTCAAGCTTTATTTTCTTTTCTACTAAAAGCTTCTAATAGGAGAAGGGAAATTCTGATCTTTCTGTTGACATTGAATTTGTCTGCAAGGCCCATAATATGACTTAATTGCATATTAGGGCACAGATTTCCATTGCTCTGGCCCCACACCATCAGTTGGAGTAGTGTGTTAAATGCAGCATATTTCAGATCAAAAGCCAAATGCCTTGACCATGCAACCCCTACCGTGAGCCTTTTACTGAACTCCACGAATTCATGTATGACTGTAATGCATCCTGAGCATTCTGAGTTCATAGGATGACACTGTTTAGGCATCTCATACTGCTGCTGAGACCTTCAGCTCCAATTCTATCTATCTGATCCATACTGAATCTTCTTCATTAATTTGTCAGTCCCTCACCAAGAAAAAGCCCAGTCCCTCCGCAAACAGATGCAATAAGGGAACCCCAGGTTATGAAGGCAACATTTACATCCAGATGCTTTTTCACTTTTACTTAGGACCAGCCTGACTTCCTTGCTAGCATCCCAGACGTCACACTGCCAAGGCCTGTCACCTCTTCTGGAAAACACAAGTGCAGCAATGCTTCTTCCTTGACATGGGGATAGGTAACAGAAGGAGGCCCTGGCCTTGCCCCATCATCAGTCACATCAGACCTCTTCACAGGAGTTGGGGCAGCTTTCTTGTTGGCTCTGTGGTGGTTGGAAACAGATCTAAACAGCTCTGTCTACAATTAGAAATGTCTCAAGCTCTCAGGATGATTTCCTTCAAACTGCTCCCCCAAAAAAGCACTTCTAGACAGTAAGCCTCAGTAACAGAAGAGGTCTGTCTTTTCAACAGAATTTCTGTTTCTTAGCTAAATGCCATAGCAGTACTCTTCAGAGGAGGAAATCTGCCATAATGATTGTCTCCAAGCCACAAATACGATCACGTAGAATAATGCACTCTGATCTTTAACTTGACACAGAACTATTTACTTGTTGAAGTAGATAGGTAGGAAAGGAGCATTTCAAAAGACCCAGAGCCAGTCATTCACAACCTTTAAGTGTGCATCTGTGTAATCTGGAGTGTGTGAGCCACAGAAGAGTCGTAAATGGAACCTGCCTTCCAGGAAGAGATACCAGTTTGACTCAATAAGTCATGCTGCGACTCTCAGCAAAACAGAGCATACACAGCTCAGAGCTCAACTCCTTTCCTGACATTAAAGGTTACAAGTGAACATAACTTCCCCACGCTAGGCTAGAACTGCCGTGGATCTCTGCCCTATGCATCATTCTCACCTGTTGATTCAGTACTGCAATGTTTTAAGTTTCCTTCACAAAAACTCCAGCTCCCATTTAGTACCAGTGATTATGCCACTTGGGGCATCCTGCCTTTGTCTAGAAGTACAGCAATAAGCTGGCACGTTGGGAAATTATCCAAATGGGAGTACCCCTTCAAATAAAGGGGTCTGCATAGTGTTGTGCATGGATCAGATGCTTCTTCAGTGCTGCGTAACTTGGGGTTCTTAGCATCTAAAGGGGACATCAGTTATTTATTGCTCTGTCCTTATAGCATTAGATCTAATAAACAGCAGGTCAAATGGTACCTTACAGACTCTGAGTGCCTTTCATACCGGGATCCTAATGGACCAGCACTCCCCCAGCACCAAACAAATACACCAAGAGTACAGGACAGAGCAGTTACATTGTTATCTTCCTCAAAGTACATAAGACACCCACATCCCAGAAAGAACAGTACTGCATGGAAGGATTTGTGTGCCTCCTTAAAATAGAATTTCTGTTCTCTAGAATCAGCCATCCAAAAATTAGACATATTATCTTGAGTTAGTATTTAGATTCCCCATATATTCAGCAAAGAGAAAGGAGTGATTAAGGACAGCAATCCATACCTTTTCAAGACAGCCATCTGGGATGGGAAAGATTAAGCTTCCTCTGTAGATGCACTTAGAACGTCCATAGCAGCCAAATCTGATCTTCAGCCAGCTTAACTTCACACCTGTTACAGCTTTGATGTCAAGTGAGATGATTTGTACCCCAGTTGGTACTGACAAGCAAGTCAGAACAGGCTGGAATCAAAGTATTTGAAGTGCACTAAGGACAAGACAAGTAGAGCCATCTATATTGCTGTATAAAAACATGGGAATTTTAAGAAATACATACATCCATCTGGTACTGACGATCCATTATTTTGCTATGCCCTCAGTGCTCCACACAGTTTTGCTGGTTTTTCTTCATCTTGTAATGAACGACCCATCTGTTGACTCAAGATCAGAGAAATGTATTGCTAAGGATGGGAACCAAGAAAAATCCATTTCTGACTAGCAACTATTTCTATAATATTATAGGGATGTTTTAAATTCTTCCTTGCTATAACAGAGTGACTGAGTTACTGGCCCACCATTTTCTACTACCTGAGCATCTCCAAATATTCTGCTATGCACACACAAGCATAAACAGAGATTATGTCAACCTCTTATTTAAATAAACTTGAATATAGGAACTCAAGAAAAATAATTTATGATTAGAGAAATGTGGAATTGTAAGTACTTACAGACTCCTTCTCTAGCTTACTTTTAGAACAGAAATTCTTAGCGATATTTTAATGATATTCATTCTTACTTCTTGACTTCAGTTTTTCCTTCTTGCTTTCAAGAAAACAAGTGACAGAAAAGTACTACTAAGTGATTAGATGCCTCTGCTTGCAAGTTGTTCTACCGCAGGATTTCTCTTTATTCCACAATGCTACAGTTTGCCAGGCTTTTGCGTTTGCCCTAGATAATTCCCAACTACAGCAAACACGTGCTAGAAAACCTCAGTTATACTGTATAATCAATGAATACACAGACATTATAATTACAAAATACAAGAGAGTTTGGCTAAGCATGTTATTAACCAAAGAAAGAATAGATAGAGTGCTTACGCTTACCTGGGCTTGCTGTAAAACTCCAAAGAAGGGATCTCCAGAAAGAGATCCTTCCCCACTGGTAGTCAGCTCTTAAATGGGTCTAGGAGAGGTGCAGCCAGGCTCCACTCCTTCCAGCAGCACAGGTGAATTGCCTTCACCTGTGCTCCCAGGGCTGACTCATTGCTCGCCTCAGGTGATCAATCAGAGGTTCAGGCCATTATTCCCATACATATATATACCACAAAAATCAAACTACAGCTTTAGAAATACATGTAACACTAAAGCACGCTGCTTATACATCCTTGCTTCTCGGCCAGGATGCAGGGTTTTACCCAACCTCAACTTGGGTCACTGCATCACTGCAACCCTAACAGGCTTGAGAAGGGCTGAGCTCAGAATGTCTGCTGGGAACCTAAACTGCTCAACATCTTACACTTGAGAAAGTATCACCCTATGCACGTTGTTACTTGGGGGTAAGAGTGGACTTCAGAAAAAGCTAAGGAGGATTAACTGACAGTGTAGGTATAATATTGATTTTCTTGCACCTCCACTCCCCTTATAGTTTCTGCAAGCAAGAAGAGGATTTGATCTTTATGCCAAGATATAAAATAAAGTAAAATAAAATGAGGATGAAATTCCCCATGGGCAAGAAAGCAATAGACCAAACAGATTTTTATTTAGCATCTTTTGATGGCAACACTACATTTACCACATACTATTTCTCTGGAAACAAAGTGGACTCAGTGGCCCACCACTTAAACCCTCCTGCGTGCTTCCAGGACAATTTTCATTGGTGAATTAGAATCAGAAAGAGGGAGTTAATCCAACTTTATAAAGAAAAGGAAAAATATGGCGGAAATACTGGATTTTAGTTAGGAGATTAGAAAAAAAATAAAAGTAAATAACTATAAATAGCCAGGAAAAGAGAAGAAACCTAACGAGACTTAAGACTCTCCCTGAAATACTCCCATTCTAGTAGAAAAAAGCAATCACAGAAATCTGCAGACCAGAAAATCTCAAGATCACAATCACTCAAGAAGCTAGGGCTTACTGATCACTTACATTCATAACATATCTAAGTATGTTGTAAGTAGAACAAAAAGAAAGATAACATATACTATACCCAGCTCCTCTTGCAGCAGCCAGCCAGTGAGTGCAAGGTGCATTCATGGACTGAACTCACCTGTACAACCTTTGAGACTCAACTGCAGTGTTACTAGTGGGAGAGAGAGCTGTCTTCAGGGTGCCCTCCACACCCTACTTGGGCTCACTTTTCCTCACGGCTCAAACACAACTACAGCAAAGATTTAGAAAGTTTAGAACAAAACTAAGGCTCACAATACTGTCTACAATGTAATTCGCATCAACAGACATTTATTTTTACTATTAGAGACCCTTTATTTCATACTCACATCTGGAAGAAAAAAATATTTCCATATTCATGCTCAAAAGTGGCTCAAACAAAAACAGTCTGTCCTTCCACACAGCAGACCCAAAGGCATACAATTCATTTTGCCGCTGTCTGTAGTGTGCCATTTTGTCAGTTCTACAGACAGCTGAACCTTTTGCAGCCTTTAAAACAACTCCGGCTGTATGGCTACAAGCTCTTCAAAATACCTCTACCAGATTAAAAATGAGAAAGAAAAATAAAACCAAAAACATGAGGTCTGATGATACTACCCAATTCTACCTGATTCTTGGCTGATATCACAAAAAAAAAAAATCACGCTAAATTTAGAAAAATGGGAACTAAACTATGGTATAAATCAACAGAAAAACACTGGAAGAACATTTCCTCTGTGCTGTGCAGCTTTGTGTTGTGACATTACTCTCTCTGAAAAACTGATTGGAACACAAAAACATTGATGCTCAAAATTGCTATTTGTAGCAGATTCCTTTTTTTTTTTTTTTTAATATCTTTAATATTATTCACCTCCTCAGACAGTACAAACTTCTTAAACGTTAGTGAGGACAATGCAAGCAACATCATCTAAAGATAAAGTGGTGTCCCCCAGGGACCCTTATTGGGATTAGTGCTCTTCAGCATCTTTATCGATGCCATAAAGAGTGGGATCAAGCATATCCTCAGCAGGTTTTCTGACCATATCAAGCTGAGTGGTGCAGCTGATACAGTAGAAGAGAAGGATGCCATCCAGGGGGACCCAGGCCCATCAGAATCTAATGAGCTACAACAAGGAAGGCCATGCACTTGGGTCAAGGCAATCTCAGATACGACTACAAATTGGGTGAAGAACTCATAGAGAGCAGTCCTGCAGAGAAAGACTCGGGGGTCTTGATGGACCAAAAGCTGGACGTGACCCAGCAGTGTGCACTTGCAGCCCAGAAGGCCAACTGCATTCTGGGCTGCATCAAAAGAGAGGCGGCCAGGAAGAAAAGGGAGGCTATTGCTCCCCTCTACTCTGTCCTTGTGAGGCCCCATCTGGAGTACTGCACCCCAGTACAGTAAGGATGTGGAGCCGCTGAAGCAGGTCCAGAGGTGGCCATGGAGATGATCAGAGGGCTGGAGGACATTTCCTGTGAAGAAAGGCTGAGGGAGCTGGGCTTGTGTAGCTTGGAGAAGAGAAGGCTCTGGGGAGGCCTCATTGCAGCCTCCCAGTACTTGAAGGGAGCTTACAAGTTTTTACACAGTCTGATAGTAATAGGACAGGGAGAAATTATTTTAAATTAAGAAGGGGGAAATTTAAGTTACATGTTAGGAGGAAATGTTGTACCCAGAGGTTGGTGAGGCGCTGGCACAGCTGCCCAGAGAAGCTGTGCTGCCCCATCCCTGGAGGCGCTCGAGGCCAGGCTGGATGGGGCCCTGGGCAGCTGAGCTGGTGGGGGGCAGCCCTGCCCATGGGGGGGTTGGGGCTGGGGGGGCCTGTAAGGTCCTTTCCAATCTGAGCCATTATATGATTTCATGATCTTCCTAAGGTATGTAAAGGTTGACATATTTTTGCACCTTTTTAATCATGATAAATTAAACTATTTTACAGTGTTAGAGTAAAGATGATACTATAAAGGTTATGCAGGAAGTGCAGATATGAGATCAGCCAAGGGCTTTTATCCCTCACCAACTCTTGATTAAGGCGAATGCCAGGAAGCCCACGGAAAGCAATGACTTCATAAGATGACAGCCAAAAGCTAGACCTCAAATAGGAAGTATCTGCATAACTCCTTCAAAAGACATAGCAGTCTAGCTGAAGTTTTGGCCCTGAAAGCATTGCCCCAGCAATCTTTGTATTCAGATCTGCAGCAGTGAATTATGGCATCAAGTTAATTAAAGGTGATAGAATTTAGTGTGTTATCATGTACAAATAAAAAATCTCAGTTGTTATATTCCTCCAGATAAAGATTTTTCACATGCTTTGAACCATTAAAACAAGGACATCCAGTGCTTCTAAGGACAATAATAGCATACACAACTGAGGGATATTTAAGAAAGTGTATCGGTTATTAAAACTTGTTTAAAGCATGCAATTAAACTTAAGTGCTATTTTCTTTTCTACTCAGAACTTAAAATTCAGATGAAAAACTAACTACCAAATGGGATTATTACATTTCTAGTACTTCTAATGAACAAACAACTTTCTTTCAAACAACCAACACAAAGATTGTTTTTATATATTACCACTCTGAGTTACATTATCCAGTTAAAAATACCCCATATGTAAGGGAATCTATTCCTTCGAACACAGAAAACAGGCAGGTATAAAAAAATCAAACAACAGAATGTTCCCTCATGTTACATAAGAAGACTTGAGAAACCAGCAGACCATCTGGCAAGAAAAAAAAAGTGTACTTTACTAACTGTGAACTTGTGGAGGCTTTTTTTCTTAGCTTAAAACCAGCCAGCATTCCTTTACCCATTGACTATTTTGAACATGCACTGGAAATCAAGGGCTGGCAAGGAAGATAAACATGTCATTTTTCTACAAGGGAGACGTTACAAAGAAGTTGTTCTTACATGGTAAATAATAGAAACTCACAGAAGAGTAGGATGAAATAATGCAGTTCTTCCAGTACTTTGCTGCATGGCTGAATACGGACATAAATCTGCCAATCTTCTTTCTAACTTCTGAAGAAAACACAATGGCTCAGCTGTGAAAAGCTTCCTGGACTATCGAGTAATTGGAAGGAAAAAAAAAAACAACAATGAAGACTGATAATGCTCTGCTTTACCTAACATAGTAATTATAACCTCATATGCTGTTTTATCCCCTCACAATTACTTGGCCCTGTGCAAATGTTTTCAATATATTGATATTACAGTGAAAAACAAGTAGATAGAAGCGTGGTTTTACCAACACGCCTCTTTTAGAAGCCCTATTTATTAGTGTGCCATTTTCAAATTCAGTGATAACATATATTAAGCTAGGAAGAGAGTCATCATCATGTTAGTATCTATTAATCATTGTAATTATGAAAAAACAATTAGATGCATGTTGTATCACCTTGACTGAATATCCCTATAATGCATCTCTAGTTTACATCTACTGACTTTCTGATTAGCAAAAATAAACCAAATCAAGTAAGACCTCTCATCTGTGGCTTGGTTTCCAAATTATATTCAACACCTAGCATGTATATCTTCTGTTACTGCTGGTCTGTATTTGTGCTGTTTATTTTCATGTCACATCACCAAAACCTTCTTTCCTTAAGCTTGTTTTTTTAAGTGTTAAAGATGATGCCTCAGTTAGATGGACAGCCAGCTCCAGGCACAAGAGATGTACCAGTAGAACCAGAGTTACTAGGGTAGCAAAGTACAGGATCCAGACCTCTTTTATGCCAAACAACAGAAACTTCTGTAGAGCACTGAATTCAGGCCATGCAGCACGCTCACAAATGCTGAACAACTGAGTCAAACACTTAGTTTTTACTGACAATAAATCTTCACATAAGTGTTCTTCAAGGTACTGTGACACTCATTTCAAAACTGACTTGTTTCTAACTAATTCAACTCTGTGGCTATTTGTTATTCTGGTTGTCACACTGCTGCAGCACTCTAGTCACAGGCCATAACCTCAGTGACTAAGGACTGAACAAACAGGAGACAAAGCTGCCAGGTGGCCAAGAGTAAATGAGTTTACCTCCAGTCACAGCTAAATAGAGTGGATTGCTGAATGTTTGGAAGAGAGCAGCAAAGAGAGAAAACCAAGTTTTAATCTGCTTCTCTGTCTCAGAATTTGGAACTGACTTTGTTTTCTGATAAAATTATCCAAAGACAGTGTGGATAGAGACATAAAAAATTTATCCAAAACCCATAGGAAGTTAAAGGAATTGTCTTGCTCCTACCCCACCCCCCCCAAAACAAAACTGGAAAAAAAAAAGTTGGAGAATAATGAGAGAAGCTCAGAGAGGATACAGTCCCTGTGGCTCCCATTTAGATATTGAAATGCCACAATCACCTCAGAGCCTTCTCTTCTCCAGGCTGAGCAGCCCCAGCTCTTTCAGCCTGTCCTCATAGGAGAGGTGTTTCACCCCTTGGATAATTTTTATGGCCCTCCACTGAATACAACCCAACGGCTCTATGTCTCTCCTCTACTGAGGACTCCACATCTGGACACAGGACTCCAGGTAAGGTCTCACCAGCGCGAAGTAGAGAGGAAGGATCACCTCCTTCACCCTGCTGGCCACACGACTTTGGATGCAGCCCAGCACACAGCTGGCTTTCCGGGCTGACTCACGTCCAGCTTCCCATCCACCAGCACTCCCAGGTCTTTTTCAGCAGGGCTCAATCCTTTCATCCCCCAGTCTGTATTGCTAGTGGATGCTGCCTCAGCCCAGGTGCAAGACCTTGACTTGAATTTGTTGAGGCTCTCCCAGGCCGAGCGTTCAAGCCCGTCCAGGTCCATTCTGGTGGCACCCCATCCCTCCGGCGCGCTGACCACAGCCCACAGCTCGGCGTCATCTACAGACCCGCTGAGGGTACACTCAGCCCCCGCCAACGTCACTGATACAGAAGAATACCAGTCCCAGCAGCGTGTGACACCACTTGCCTCTGATCTCCAGCGAGACGCCGAGCCGCTGCCCACCAGTCTCCGGACGCAGTCCTGCAGCCGCTTCTTCGTCCAGGCTTTTCCTCAAAGAAACGACCGAAGCCCTGCGCACAGAGGGATGCGGGAGCGGGAGAAGCGACGCGGGAGCAGGAGAGCGCTCACACTGCAGAGGTGAATCTTCAGCACCTCCTTTTCCAAGCAGAACCGCCCACAGGAGACACAGCCCGGAACAACCGAAACAGCAGCCAGGCTCACGTGAAGCGCTGCCATTTCATACGGCGGCCGCCGAGCGCAGCAACAACCGAACGGCAGCCCTGCCCGCGTGTGGCAGCTGAGGCGCTTCCGCCGACACAACCCCGCAGTTTCCGTCTCTACGAGCCGCCCGGCTCAGGAACGAGTTTCTCCGTAAGCCGCCCGGTCCGCCGGCGCCCGGCAGCGCCCGGGTCTCCGCAGCCGCGGCGTCAGCCTTCCGCCGGGCGCGGCCACGGCCGACGGCGGCACGCCGCCGCCACTCGGCGCCTCCGGAGCCGCGGCCGCCGGGCCGTTAACGGGAGCCGCGCGCTCACCGCTCGCCCGGCGGCGCCGACGGCCGCCCTCGCCGCGCGGTCCCGCGTCCGAGCGGCTCGCGGCTCCTCCTCGTTCGATCGGCCCGGGCGATCCTCGCGCCCCGCTCCCTCCGCTCCGCCCCCGAGGCTTTTTCCGGGCGAGCCCCGGCGACGTCCCCGCCGCGTCGGCCGCTCTCGCGAGAACCGCCCGGCCGAGAGCCGCGCGGCCGCTCCGTCGCCTCGGGGAGCCGCGAGTGAGGGAACCGGGCGGAACGCCGCCGCGCCTCGCGGGCCGTCGCTGCGCTTCTGGCGGGAACGGCTCCGAAGCGGCGAGCGGTGCAGCGGGATGGAATAAAGAGGGGTGCGCCCCGTGCGCGTTATTAAATGGCTTTTGTACGCCTCGAGAGTCCCGAGTAACGGGGAGCCGGGAGGAAAGCTGCGTAACAGCAGCGAGGAGAAAGGCGGTTCTGGGAAAAATACCGGGACAGCTTTTCCTTGGCAGTAATGCTGCCGGGTTATACAGCTTCCTTCTTTGTCACAGAGAAAGCATCTCAAAAATCAGTTCCGGGTCCCATAAAAGTACCGGTAGAAGAGACAAAAGACAGGTGTGACAGAATTCAGTCGGGGTAAAGAAAATATGATTTTCAGTTATGTCCAGGAATCAGTAGAACTGTGCATTTAATAGTCTTGAGATGCCGTGTCCAAAGCGGCCCTGTCGCTCACACTGCCGTACGAGGACACGTGAGAAAACAACATGTGAACAGCTCGTAAGGTCTGTAGCTGAGGAGATAAGAACGCCTGAATGAGCAGACCCCAGATTTATCTGACTGTAAGAACTGTCTTCTGCAGTCGGTGTAACAAGTGGCTGTCGGAGAATAAGAACAGGTCAGCACTTATCAAATTCCTCCCGATCTGTCAGCCTCCAAACATGTTCATCCCTGGCATTTCCTTAGCTATGTATGAGAGCTGTTCATTCATTTATCCTCAGTTTCCTTTGCAAACCGTTCAGAATTGCAGAATGCCTTGGCAAGGAGTTCTCCGAGCCTTAGAGAAGTTTGTTTTCTGAACCTGAATATACCAAGAGTCCTCCTTTAAAACCTCGAGGCCTTTTGAAAATGTGAAATCTGCTATCCATCGGACACAGTTTGCAGTGAACCATGCCAGATGAAATCCAGCATCTCATTTCTAGAAAAAAATCTCATGTACTGGGAGATCTGGCCTCCTATCTTCATGCTGGTCAGGTCTGCATCTTTGAAAGAAACCAACAAGGATCTTCTGAACCAGAAAAAAATGCTCTTTGAAGAGGCTTTTATCTGTTTTAAAAACTCAGAGGCTGATTAAACAAATGCTGCTTAATTACAATGTTGTCACAATTTTGATCAGAAATCTATTAAAATCTGTTTAGAAATGTCCTGGACTGAGAAGAACACTTGTACTAAAAGAAAGATAGACTTCCAGTAGCTCTCTTTCCTGCTTAATTTTACAGCTGAGAGCTAATTGTACTGGAATTAAAAGTGCACTCACTCTCCCTCCTCACCCAAGTGTTTTAAAATTTACATGAATGTGTGACTAGGACCAGTGTTTCAGATCTGGGTGTATCTGAACACAGCAAACTTGACAAACACCACTCTGCTGAAAAAAGAAAAATAACAGATTTGAGGAAAGCCAAAATGCTTTTCTTTAAACTGGCAAGTTTTACCCATTTGTTTTGCTTGCCTCTGAGATTAACCCAGGGGCCACATTGTCTCCAAAGCAATTTTAACTTTTTTTGTTGTCGTTAGAACTGTGTGGCTCTTATGTCAGTACCAGCCAGAGGGAAAAGAGAAAACACAGTTCTCATCAGTGCTCACTAATGGAGGGGATCACACATTATACGCATGCTGTGAAGATGAAAGGTCATCCAAACATTTGACTTTGAGGTCTTTAATAGGAACTGTGTTGAATGTGAGTCAGTTCAGCATTCAGTGCAACTATCTCTTATCCTGCTATCATCAATTCACACCCAGCGTTTGAAAGCTGAAGGAAGAAAGACAAATGTTTTGATGCAATCTTCTCTACCAAAGGCTTTGGAGGAAAGGCTTTTTTTAAAAAAAATAAGTACATAGCTGAAAATCCAGATGGAGCTCAAATTCTTCTGTAAAAGAAATTGAATACCTGTGAATGTGTACTGGATGTACGAGATGTCTCTAGCAGTGGGAAAGAGCAGGGACATAACAAAGGACAATCGTGGTCTGGAAAATCAAGAGGAGGGCACGAGGGTAATAAGGGGTCATTTATCTGTGTCACTCCTGAACCTTCTTCCAGTCTTTCCATGTGTGGGCTCCCCCAAGATCCTCCAATATTATTTCACCAAGTTCTGCACCTCACAGTACACAGCTTATGCCATACGTCAAATCATGCCGGACACATCCTCAGTTTCCTGCTGAAAAATCACCATTCTATCCAAGTGCAACACAAACTTCAGGCTATTTCAGACATTCTGAACTGAAACCCACCTCTCCAGATACAGAATGTTTATAATATCTCATAGGCATTTACTGTCTCCCAAAGGGAACCCAGGGTGTGCATGTTTACAGCCACTTCATTCGTGAGGGGCAAACTCTCAGCCGTGTGAATGCAAGTCGTTTTATGACATCATGGTTGGTCTCTGTTTCCTTTATTTATCAGTATAAACAGAGCCACTGAGCTCCTCCCCGTCCTCGGGGTGCACTGTCAGTTGGAGAGGTCCTGCCATTCATGTATTAGATCCAGAGTAGATATAGAAACTTTTCCCACATACAAAGTAGGGTTGAAGCAGCAGCAGTGTAAACATCCAACCAGAATACCAGGACTGACTCAAAGGGATTAACTCGGGAAGTAGAAAACAGGTAGCCTCCGTAATCTCCTTAGCTGTAGTCACAGATGAGCTGGAAGTAATCCTAACCCCCTCCAGAACACCATTAGATATATTCCTGGTTTCCAAAACTGCCTCCAGCAAGCTTCATCCTTTATTAGAGACACCCCTCTCCCTCTGCCTGCACAGTTTTCCCACTCGCTCACTATCAGACATCTCCGCTCTACAAGTGCAAGGAGCACACGGACCAATCCTTTCAGTGCCAGTGTTGATCAGAGACATGCAGCGGTCAGATAATGACTTTTGCCTTAAGACTTCCATCCACATACATCCACTACCATATATTCCCCAGACAAAGAGCTACACGCTGCAGCTTTCTTGTTATGTCATGGGTCTGTCAAGCAGTAGCTTGGAAATAGGTCTAGGCCCTCACATACACAATGCTGTAGGTCCTCCGTACACATCTACGCTTCTGAACATACATAAAGATATTCATATATAAAGCCACTGGGATTGCCAAAAGCATCGGGTGAGGCTATTTCTCATGTAGTTCTATCGACTAAGAAAATAAAATTTGCATTATTTTGATCATTAAGACCTAACATTCTTCCTCTTCCTATTGTCTACACAAATAGAATCTAACTGGGCTGTGTACAGGGTTAGAAAATGAAGATGTCGTGCACTCTAATTAACACTTCACACTGCATGAACTCCCAAATTACTGATCTGAAAAACAGTGTACATACATTTCTAATAACAGCACAACTGCTGGCAGTAAAACACAGAAGACTGGTTTGTCAGATTGTTCTCTGCTAGGTGACCAAGGAGAATTACAAGAGGTGGACGTGCTCACTTGTCTACTGACTGCATAACCTACAAAATGTATTCCACCATATACAAATTCTGGAGAGCTACAGGAGACAGTTGTTGGAAGAAACATTGAAGAGTGTTCACTTCTTGTTGGCAGCCACATTAAAAAACAAGATGCGAAAAAGGCAACGAAAAAGCTCTTTTTAGGGCTGTTTTGAGGGCAGCACAACCACGTGGAAGGCAGCACAAGCCTTCCACGTGGAAGCAAGCAAGATGTCCTGAGACATGAGTCTGCAAGGAGAGGAGAGGGTAGGGACCAGGAGTTCCAAGGGGCATCGTACCTGCAGCAATCACTCAGCAGCATGGGCACCATGAGCTGGCTCTCCTCTACCTCTGCAATACTTGTCCATGAACCTGCTAGGCATCTAATTTTGCTTGCTTGTGTGGCAAATGTGATACTACAACTTTTAATTCCTGGTAGGCTTGTTTGTTTGTTTGTTTGTTTGGGGTGGGGGAGTAGAAGATGACATGGGATGATTAAGCAGAAACCCCATGCTTCTACAAGCCTGCTTTCCTTAGGACATTCATGTACAGCATGGATGTCCAACCTTGGGGCTGCACTGTGTGAAGAGGAGCTTGTTTTGAGCTATATATAAAATAGGAAATATATTTAATGTATATAAGGCACTTTTTTCACATTTTCCTATTGAAACATAAAAAGAGTAACAAAACCATAAAAGCAGTGGGATATTTGACCTTGTTTTTTTGAAACTAATGCATCAGTCTGGTTCGATGCTGTGGTTTACCATTCTTAGTGAGTTATCAAGGGGTTTGTCAGATATTTCTGATGAAATTTTACTCTTACTGTACATCATCCTGGTCCTGGGCCAGACTCTGAGCACCCTGATCAGTTGTATGTGTCCCCGTTCATTGCAAGAAGTTGGATCAGATGGTCTTTAAAGGTCCCTTCCAGCTCAAGTGTTTATGTTTTCCTGGTCATTTGTGTCTTTGTAGTAGGTTCAGAACACCAGGAATCCTCCGTGTGGCCTCCCAGCCTCTCCAGAAGCCCGCCATGAAGAGCTCCAAGGGAGGCCACAAGAAGAAGTGAGGCACTGACCTGGGGAAGCGGCAGACCTATTTGGATCCTGTGTCTCCCTCCATGCTGTGAGTGCTCCTCCTGGCTATAACTGTAGCAGGAGGAGACAAGTCTGAGATGGAATTAAGCTGGACCAGGTTCTGGGCAACTTGATCTAGCCATATTGTCCTTGCGCATTGCAGAGGAGTTGGACTAGATGACCTTAAAAGGTGCCTTCCAACTCAAACGATTCTATGAAGGACTGATAAAAGAAGTGCTGCTTTCAACTGATGGCATGAAGTGTGAAAACAGTGTTCCTTGACTCAGCTATTCAGACTCACGTACAGTCTCTGAATATGAGAGACTTACGAGTGACACTGACATGCCATTCAAGTTGCAAAAATAATGGAATTGATATTGGCACCTACCTTCCTACCTCCCCTTGTGTGACTGGCATTTCTAAACACCGCCTGTTCAAACTGAGCATTTTCCTGTGGAAAGTTAGAAGAAATTTACAAGTATGTACGGTGGCTGACAAAGTCCCAACAGATGCTAGAAGGGATCACTCTAAACACTACTTTGTGATGTGAGATTTCATTTGCAAGCTGAGCCAGCAAAGCAAGGACTTTCCTGACAACAAAGGCATTTGCATCTCCATTTGCAAACCACATATTCAGAATGGTAATTCTGTGCTTGTCTGAGTGTGATTTCACTAAGTCTGTTTATCAAAAATGTAATTAATGTAATTCCTATCCTGAAAAAGTCAGCATCATGCTAAGGAAAAAAAAAGTCAGTATACCTATAAAGACAAAAATGGCCTATTGTTGTTTATATGGAAAAATCAGATCACCTGAAAGAGTTGATAAATATGATATATTTGAGAAGTTTGGATAATACATTCCATCTTTGTAAGTCAGATAAAAACTATGGTCAATTTATGCAGTGAGTGAAGCGTTTGAGAATTTATAATTTATAAATTACAAATTCTGATTGTACAGCAGCAAGCCCAGTCTATGAGCTACTGAATGCTTCCTGGAGAAACTGTCTCTTTCCTATCCTCATTTTTCAGGAAATTCATCATGTTCTGTAGTGGTCAAAAAGATTAGTAATACTCTTCATGAACTAGGTTTCATTGTAGGTAGTTTAGGTGCTTCACCATCCTGTTTTACAATCTGGCCACGAGCAACTAACTTCCATAGGCACAGAACTGCTCAAGAAAAAGAATGGATTGCCATAAGATGGGTATTCCAGAAACAGCTGAACCTGAAACAATGCTATCCCTTTTTACATTCCAGATCTCGTCCCAGGAAAAGTCTGATTCAAAGTGTAGTTGGCTAAATGAGAACCTGATTTCTGCCAAAAATAATTTCAAACTCTCAGGCTTTAAGTGTAGAAATTAAAATGCGCAGAGCTCTTATTTTTTGTTGTTGAAGGACAGCATTTGATGGTGCGCCTTCTCCTCCAGCTGAGAATAAAAAAGAAATCACATTATTTCAGTTAGACAGTAAAAACCACAACTGATGTGACTTCAGGGCTCTAGCAGCTTGTCAACTACCATCAGTAAAAGAAATTATACTTCTGTCTGCTGTTGCTTATGGAGAGGTAAGATGATGTTTGAAAGCAATGACTGCTAATACTGGCAGGCAGTGGAGAAGTCAAGCTCCTAAAGGTGCCAGGAAGGTGGTGAAAATTTTGGATTGCAAATTTCCTTCTGTGACACAGGCTCTGGTGACGTGAAATGCAGAGGGATGTAATAGAAAGAGCTGCAACCACTGACAGACATGGCAAAGGTGAGTGGGATGTTGTTTCAATTACTGCTGATGGCAGGAAGGACTGTAAGGATGGAAAGGCTGCTGTTTGCCATGGGAAACAAATCTGGTTTTCATGTTCTCTTTGTCTTTGAGTGCCAGAAAAAGAGAGGAGAGTGCGCCCTCAGCTTGCACCCCTCCTGCCCTCTGCTGCTGAGATGGAGAAATGTCCCACCTTCTAGATGGACATCAGGACAAAGCTATGTAATGAAAATAAGTGCAGGCTGGCTGTCCTTGTGGGCATCAGCTGCTGGCATCTGCATTGTTGTTGCCATGGGCATGGCACAGCAGGTACAAAGATTGCAAATGTCCTTCTGTGACACAGGCTCTGGTGACGTGAAAACAGAGGGAGATATTAGAAAGAGTTGCCACCTCTGCCAGATATGGCAAAGGTGAGTGGGATGTTGTTTCAATTGCTGCTGATGGCAGGAAGGACTGTAGTGATGGAAAGGCTGTTGGTTGCCATGGGCAGGGAAACACATCTGGTTTTCATGTTCTCTTTGTCTTTGAGTGCCAGAGGCCATGAGGACAGTAAGCCCTCACCTTGGACCCCTCCTGCCCTGTGCTGCTGAGATGGAGAAATGTCCCACCTTCTAGAAGGACATCAGGACAAAGATATGTAATGAAAATAAGTGCAGAATGGCTGTCCTTGTGGGCATCAGCTGCTGGCATCTGCATTGTTGTTGCCATGGCCACGGCACAGCAGGTACAAAGACTGCATTTCCTTCTGTGACACAGGCTCTGGGGACTTGAAAACTAGAGGGATATAGTACAATGAGCTGCCACCTCTTCCAAATGAGACTCAGGTGAGTGGGATGTTGTTTCATTTGCTGCTGATGGGAGTATGGTGTTAAGGATGGAAAGGCTGTTGTTTGCCATGGGCAGGGAAACACATCTGGTTTTCCTGTTCTCTTTGTCTTTGAGTGCCAGAGGCCAGGAGGATTCCTGTTTCCATGGACTATCAGCAAATTGTCTTTCACTTTGGAGATCACACATTCTTCTGGACCTTGAGGATCCACCTGACAATTTGCCAATAGTTCAAAGTAGACAAACACAGACTGAAGAATCTCTCAGTTTTCAGCTGGTCCTCATCAGGTGTCACTTTGGGCCTCTCCTCCAGGCTGCATGACATCTCTGGAATATTACCAGAGAGGAAAAACCCAAGGAAGTTGTGGATGCCCCATTCCTGTATGCATTCAAGGCCAGTCTGGATTTGGCTCTGGGCAGCCTGGTCTAGTGGTTGTCTACCCTGCACATAGCAGGGGGTTGAAACTAGATGATCATTGTGGTCCTTTTCAACCCAGGCCATTCTGTGATTCTATGATTTAATCAGAATGTAAATGCTGTAGTATCTCCTCATAGGATGCCAAAAATTAGTCAAGTCCTGCAGTACTCCAGAATAAACACTGCAAATACACTGTAGTTCATTTAATCCAGCCAATTTTTCAGTGCACTGCGTTGCTACCCAGTCTACTTGGTCCTCTACAGCTGCTGGTCTTCTGAAAGACATCAGTGTTTTGTTATTCATTTGGAAGCTCAGTGTTACGTCCTGTGATCTCTCTAGATTTCTCCGTGAAAACATGTAGAAATCTGTAAAGCTCTGATGTCCCTCAGTTCACTACACAAATTTAAGGGCAGTGCCAAATTCCGTATATCTAGTTCATCCTGCAGAATGATGCCATTTTTTTTATCTCAGTGAAAAGTTTAGCAGTCAAAAAAGGACTGGATTTTTGTTCCAGCGCAGACCAAATTTCCTGCCTGCCTTTAAGAAAAGCTCATCGTGTGCAGCTACAGTTACGTACAGATGCAGCTCCTCTGTTAAAATGTACACAGAGAATGGCCTCTAATCTTGACGTGAGATATTTACTGATCTTGTATCATGAATGACCTCCTGATTCTTCACGCCTGACAATTTTTAAATAATGAGAAATAAAAACACATATTTTTCAAAATAGGTACAGAGATTGACTTACAAACAAAATTTTTATCTTGAATCAATCATACACTCACCATTCCAATTAAAAAAAAAAAAAACAGAAAAGAAAAAAAAAAAAAAAAAGGAAAAGCCATATTCTTACAGTGGCATTTTACAGTATTGTTGTTGTGTCAAATCAAGGTTCTCTCATCATGAAATAATGACCAAATTCTCTTTTCATATCTAAACATACAAATGTTAAAGGCAACAGTGCTGTTCAAGAATACATTACCAGCTCAAACACTGCTTTGGCTATGAAACTGAAGGCAGACAGGAATTTTATCAAGGAGTTAGAAGAAGACATGTAAGTGTAGATTTAGAAGCAACCTATATTGTTACTTAGAGTTTGATATAGTGTAATCCAATGCACAGTACTTGTAACGTGTTTTATAAAATTCTTTGCAATGTAGTCATATATTAAGATAAATGCTGCAAGTTCTAATATGTCCATGACCTTTTCAAACTGTTCCTTACTCCTACACATCACTATGAGTAGTTCTTCTGACAGGAACGATCACATAATTAAGCAACCTGTGACCTTAAGTTTGGAATTAAATGCATACAGTGGAAGTAAGAGCTGTCGGTTATTTTGCTCTTTCATTGTTGAACAGCCAAGGTGTTTGGTTTTGGAGGGTGGATAGTGATGGGACAGGTGGGGAATGGCTTTAAACTGAGACAGGGGAGGTTTAGGTTGGATGTGAGGAGGAAGTTTTTCAGCCAGAGGGTGGTGAGGCACTGGAACAGGTTGCCCAAGGAGGCTGTGGATGCCCCATCCCTGCAGGCATCCAAGGCCAGGCTGGATGTGGCTCTGGGCAGCCTGGGCTGCTGGTTGGCAGGTTAGAAAGCCCACATGACTTTATTGCAGCCTTGGGTGCAGGGGGATCACTGCTCCTAGCATGCACACAGAAGAGCTAGAGCACACAGGTGATGTACATTCCACTTGTGAACATTCCTGCAATTCCAGAGAGTGTGCGCCTGCTCCAATCACTGCTGCACAGGTTAAAAACTGATTACAGATGAGCTGTTTTGGTATGGGGTTCTTGCAAACGGTCTGCAGTGGTTGTGTGATTCCTCGGGGAGTTGCTCTCCAGCCCAAAGCTCATGTCCTAAGTCGACCAGATCCCGTTTGTGTCAGGAAATGGTTTACAACAGATGAGCTGCTGGTCAAGTTTCTAATATCACACTGGCCTTGCTCTAGTGTCTGTGTCATCAGCCCCAGCACATACGGTGCACCTCTTCAAGGCTTGTGGAACACTGAGGCTCTGCACTTGGGCTCCAGACATCCTGCTGCTGCCGTGAAAACAGCCTTCCCTTGACAGAACATCGCTGTCCTGAAGGCTCTGAATTCAGTGCTGAAGAGTGAATTAATTGCCAGGTATCAATCTAACACCTAATTTGTTTGCCAGAGGAGATGAGGGCTGTGCTACCCATCATTTCACCAATTCTGAGTAACTTTCTGTTTGCCTTTACCAAGGTCTGATGTAACAACCGTGTTATCAGGAATGTCTGTCTGGAATCACTGTGAGGGTCTGAGATCTGATTTTTTTCTTTCTGGAGGGACTGGTGAAATGAAAATTCAGAAATGTAAGGAATAAACACAATTAATAGGCATTTCTGATCAGAGTGGAGTCACTTCTTGTATTCAGAATCACGGAATCATCAAATTCTGTAATTTGTATTTGTGACCCTCAATTTCACCACACCAAGAGGTTATTCTAGCTTTGGTATCTTGCAAACTTTGTGTATAACTACATAACTGTAATCATAAATTTCTAGGAGCATGGAGATGGAGAAATTAATCTTCCTGTAATTCTCTGTACTGTACCCCCATGGTTGTCAACACCTAATGCGATACTGAAATTTGAATTGGAAAATTGAAAGCTGCCTTTAACAAAAAAACATCTAAATTTGTTATTGAAATCACACTAAGGATCAATAAATCCAAATGCTTCTAGCATAACCACGATTATAGGCAGTGTTTAGACAAGCTCTTACAGGAAAACCATGAACACACGGCTAAAAAGAGACTAAGTGATGCACTCTGCAGGAATGCTCATGGAAGTATTCATAATGCAGGAGTCTGATCTGATTACAGATGCTGTGCTTTAAGTACCCCTTATCATATCTTTCACTATTCTTAGAAAAATATCCTAAACTCAGGGTATCAGATACCAATAAGAAAGAACTCTTACATCATTCTTATACGTCTAAAGATCTGAAATGTTTGGAGGGCAATGGTTGTTGATTGGAGATTTCTGTCACCTCCCTTCCAACAAGTGTCATATTTTCCTTCTTTGTAAGAGGAGGAACTTCTTCATGGTGAGCATGGAACAGGCTGCCCAGGGAGGCTGTGGATTCTCCTTCTCTGGAGATGTTCCAGAGCCGCCTGGACGCCCAGCTGTGCAGCCTGCTGTAGGGAGCCCGTTGTGCAGGGGTTGGACTCAGTGAGCTCTGGAGGTCCCTTCCAAGCCCAGTGCTGTGATTCTGAAGTTTTAATCCTCGCTTCTTGCAGCAGTGCAGTGTTTCAGAAGAGAGAAAAGCACGGCGGGCATCAGCTGGATTTCTGTGGCTGGTAAAGCTGTGCTGAGAACTGGGCTGACTGCTGCACCTGGAAATGTGTGCAAAGTCTGCAGACGCAGAGGAATCACTTTTCCCTGCAGGTTGAGCTTGTCTAAGGTAACTCCTTGCTTGGTGAGCTTCTGCTTTAAAGGATCAAGCTGCATAAGTAAGGTAGTTTAAAAAGCAAGCATGCCAGTTCTTTTTTACCTCAGTGATTTTTTTTAGCAAGGAAAGGTTGGAGATGCTGTTTGCTAATGGAAGATGGAGAGAGGAAAAGCAAGTCCAAGGCATGCTGTGCATAGCCACCACATGGCATCTGCACCATTTCCCCCTGCACAACGGAGGAGCAGCTCACAAGCTTGGCCTGGGCCATGGAAGGGAGCAGACAAACATCTGGACCGACCTCAAACGAGCTGGTTCTGCAGGTTGGTTGTCTTCTGCTGCTTGTCTCACATCCTGTTGCTCAGCGGTAGATTTGTTCATGCTCAGTGCTAACAGGAAACTCAGACAGCATTTTTGTTTCAGCTGTGCCAACGCTTTGATCCCTTGCTGCTTGGATGGGGCGTTTGAAGAATGATGCCTGTGCTGATGTCCAGCCAGGCTTTGGGGATGAGCCTCCACACCAGGGTACGTCCGACAGGACTGAGGGCTGGGGATCGGGCCAGGTCGAGTCCAGTGTGCTTTGTTCTTGTTCTTAGTGCTTGTTTTTGCTCAGGAGGGCAGGAGGTGAACCTCATGAACCGATGCCTGCAGATGGGGTTTGCGGAGAAAGAGGTCCTGCAGGCCTTGTGTGACAGCCACGGAGCTGTAGCGAGGCTGCATCAGTGTAAAACACCAGAGATCCACGGAGGTGTGAAGGTGAGCTGTGGGCTCCAGTAACGCAGGAAGGGATGTGCATGCTCGGGGTTTGGTTGTTCTGTCTGTGTTAAGTGACTGTGATACCACTGCTGGGTCAGTTTGAGTGTACAGAACAAGTGTGACAGTCTTTTTGATGGAGTCCTGTGAAAGGAGTCCTATGGATTTGAGATCCAACTATCAGCCTGTGGGCATCATCCAGGAGTTGGGGTAGGGGATGAGGCAAGGGAAGTTGGGGAAAGAAAGTTATAAAGCAGTCTGGCAGTAGTTCTGTGTTTCTCCCATCTCCTCCTTTATTTCCTTACAGGTGAAATAGATTGGTGCTGCAACACGCCCTTGAATTTAACAAAAAGGACTCTAGTGTGGATTTGACATGGGCCCAGCACTGCAAGGTATGCTGCTGGGAGGAAGCGTCCATCTGGCTGAGGGCAGGAAGGCCCTCCAGAGGGATGCACTGAGGCCAGTTGTACGAGGCTCAACAAGAGCAAGCGCCAGGTCCTGCGCTTTGGTCATGCCGACCCCGTGCCAGCTTCTCCAGGATTTGGCTGAGGTAGAATTCCAAGCACCCACTGATTCCAGAATGTTGGGCTGGGCTGTTGGAATCTTCTGCCCTTGTGACTGGTCCTGCCTCCCCACCCTGTGCGTCATGGTGGAGCAGCCTGGTGGCCCTCAGTGATGTCATAAGGGCTAGAATGAGGGGAGGAGCAGTGCGTGCTGCGTCCCTTCATTGGAGCGCTGGAGCTCTGACTGAGCAGCTCGCTTGTTGCACTTGTGCACCGACTGAGTAGCTTTGTCTTCACACCGTCCTGTGCAGCTTCTTGTAGGTAAGCTGAGACAGTGTGGGAGAGACGGGTGGGCAGTGAGTGTTGAGAACTGCTGGCTGGCGGAGCTCATAGGATCACATTATCTCCATCAGCAGAGGGGTGGCCATGAGGGACAGGGAAGTGATCGTCCCCCTCTACTCTGCTCTTGTGAGGCCCCATCTGCAGTACTGTCCAGAAAGACAGGGAGCTGTTGGAGAGGGTCCAGAGGAGAGCCACAGAGATGATCAGGGGACTATAGCACCTCCCCTGCAAAGACAGGCTGAGGGAGCTGGGCTTGTTCTGCCTGGAGAAAAGAAGGCTGTGAGGTGACCTCATTGCAGCCTTCAGTACCTAAAGGGAGCCTACAAACAGGAGGGGAATCAACTCTTTGAAAGCGTAGATAACTGCAGGACAAGGGGAAATGTTTTTAAGTTGAAAACTTAAGTTTTTAAGTTGAGGGAGGGCAGATTTTGGTTTTTCCCTCGTAGTCTTTGCTAAACCATGGAAGGAAACTGACCTGCTCTTTCTCTCTCCTCTCTCCACCCTCTGCCTGCTTCCCTGGTGCAGCTTTTGCTCGTGGAAGATCAGAGCAAAGTGACAAGGAACGGCTGCGGATTCAAGGCTTTTGTCTACCTCGTTCTGATCTCTTGCCAGGTACCTGCCATGGTTTGTCCCCCCACATGCTTTAGCAGCCCGTGACGCCCCGTGTTTAGAAACACAGCCTCATCCAGCTGTGATGGGACACTGGTCACGCGTGGGTTTTCTCCACGTGCTCTCCAGCTCAGCCCTCAGAAGGATGCTGTCTGTGGTGCTGTGACCAGCTGGTCTATAGGAAACCAATCTCTTGGGCAAAGAGTCCTAGCCCCAGCTTGTGCAGAGCTGCACAGCAACACCCAGGGACACCAGCAGGCGTGCTTCGGCTGTGTGAGTGTGCCCGACAGCTGTAGGGAGCACAGCAGAGATGTGAACAGAGAAAATACAAGTGTGTTTCTTTTCAGTTCCAGCTTGTCACACCTACGCTGATGGCTGTGGCGTGCAGCGAGATCAGCTGTGGGCCTGACCTGGCATGGACAGAGGTAGAGTATGAAGCTCTGATTGGTCTTTGTTCCCTGACTGGAGCCAGCAGAGTGAGCCGCAGACGTGCTCTCCTGCTTTCCAAGAGAGCTCCTCTTTGGCAGGACAGTAGTGGAACTGTGGCAGGTTTATAAAACTACCAGAGCCATCTTGGCTGTTGTGTTTGTCCTCTACTGATTTTTCCCTTGAAATAGCTGCAGAAACAACAATTCTCTGCTCTGTTTGGCCTCGCTGTTGGTTGGACTGCTCAAGAGAGCTGCTTTGTGCTTGCAATGGCACTGTTTGCACCTTGTAACTGCAGCCGTAGCTTTGGTTTCCCTCTTCACGGTCTCCTAGCATCTTAAACAGTCAACCTTCCTGCACAAAGAGTGCAGGAAAGGAGGGGGCAAAATGGACAAGGCCACCTGTCTGCATCAGTGCCATTGCTGATTAGTCTGGGTGGGGAGAGATGCATCTTTGCATTGCCTGGCGTGTGCCTGCTGCACACCAGGGAGAGAAACAGCCGTTATTAGACTTGCAGTTCCTTCTGAAGTGCCCATGATAAGGACCGAGTGCATTTCCTGCAGCTTTCTCTGCAGATGTGCTCCTCACCTTGAAATCCTCCTGGTTGGTTCTCAGCTCCTCACTGTGGCCTGTGCTCTCTGTTTCAGACTGAGAACAAGGGGAAGCCCCTGCTGGACCATGGGGAGTCAGCTGTGAATATTCCAGCTGTTGCTGCTGCCCATGCTATTAAGAGACACGTTGCCCAGGCAGCGGATGAACTCTCCTTTGAGGTAAGCAGTTCAAGGCGTTCCTTGTTGTTCAATTTTACAATGGCAAATGCCTTCAGAGCTGCACTGGTGCAATTGCTCTCAAGCTCGGCGATGTTTGGCAGTGCAGAAGAATGCAGTCATTTGAGCTGTGCTTTCCTCCCAGCCGTGCTGAAGCTGGGATTGATGTTGCAATCTCTTGCAGGTGGGAGACATCGTGTGTGTCATTGACATGCCACCAAAGGAGCTGACCCCCTGGTGGAGAGGCAAGCACGGCTTTCAGGTAGGCACAAGCTTCAGACTGGAGAGTGCAACTTCCGTAAAGGCAGGAACGTCAGCTTAGAGCTGCTCTGCCTGCACAGGATGCCTAATGGACATAAACAGTTTCCCTGTGTTGGTGTCAGAGGACCTTGCCTTTGGCTGCAAATGTTGAAAAATTATTACCTTTATGCTGTTACCTATGGCCATTTTCTTTCTGGATAGTCTTACGGAGCATCAGGCAAGCACGTTCTGAGGGAAATGTGACGTGGCTTTTGGTTTAACAGTTCAGACCTGAGAAGTGCAGCATGCAATAGTTGGCCTCTCCCTTTCTTCTTGTTACAGGTTGGATTTTTCCCAGGGGAGTGTGTGGAACTCATTAATAAGAACGTTCCTGAGGCACTCATCAATTCTGTGCCAAAGCCAGGTACGGATGTTACATTTGATGGTGTGGGGAAGCAAAATGGAGTCTTTTTGGGGGTTGTTCCGTGTTTAATACCTCCTTTATCCATCCCATATTGTCCTCTGTGTTGATGATTCTTCATGCACACTATGGGACAGAGATTTGGCCCAATCCTCCTGTGTTTATGATTGGACTTGGCAAAACTATAGAATACTCATGGAATGGCTTGGGATGGAAGGGACCTCAGGGATCATCATGCTCCAACCCTCCTGCCTCAGGATGGTCTGCCAGCCTCCACATTTAATGTGAGACTAGACCAGGCTGCCCAGGGCCCCATCCAACCTGGCCTTGGGCTCCTCCAGGCATGGGGAAAATCCCTTTTTGTATGTACTGTTGGTAATGCTCTTTCCGTTTTGACGTGCTCTGTAGAATGTGCTGTGCTCAGCCTCGTGCAACTGAGCCAAACCTGAAATGACCTGGTTTCTTCCTTTTGTTGTGCAGTGCCCAAGAAACGCAGCAAGATCCTCACCTTCCTTCGTTCCTTGGTGAAGGCCCGCCCAAAGAAAGCGACCGAGCGGGAGGTGGAGAAGGAAAGGGTGTTTGGCCGAGACCTGGGAGAGCATCTTCTCCACTCTGGTCGTGATGGTAAGGAACAGCCCATTCCTGAGATCTTCCTTTGCTGGGCATCTAAAGATGAAAGGGAGATTATGCTCCGAAGAGACAAGCACATTTGTATTTGCTTCAGCCAAGCCTGGCTGGGCTTAGTGGATGGGATGTGTTGAGAGCACAGGCTGAAGCAGGACTTGAATAAGGAGCTCCACTGACGGCTGGCACGTGTTCTTTAGTCCCCCAGGTCCTCCAGAGCTGCGCTGAGTTCATTGAGCAGCACGGCGTGGTGCAGGGGATATACCGCCTGTCCGGCGTCGCGTCCAACATCCAGAGACTGCGGTAAGAGTGCTGCGACTGACACAGCCTGATTGCATCTGGGGTGGCTTTGGACTCGCCTTCCTCTTCCTCAACCGGGTTTGCGTCCTTCTCTCCAGGCATGAATTTGAGTCTGAGCAGATTCCTGAGCTCACCGTCCGTGACATTCACAGCGCGAGCTCCCTCTGCAAGATGTACTTCAGGGAGCTCCCGAACCCTCTGCTCACCCACCAGCTGTACGGCAAGTTCTCGGTAAGCACAAGGCGACGTCTTGCATTTCCCTCTTCCCTGGGCCTCTTGGGAGATGGCTGCAGCAGTGCCCCAGCTCTGAGGCCCTTTTGCTGTCAGCCCCACGAGGTTTACTCGCAGTGCTTTCCTAGCCTGATTTGTGTCTCGCTCCCTTTCTGCACTACTCCAGGATGCTGTTGGTGCCGCTACAGAGGAGGAGCGGCTGGTCCGAATGCAGGACGTCATCCAGCAGCTGCCCGCTCCTCACTACAGGTCAGTGCTGCCCTCAGCCTGTTGAGCTCAGCCCTGCTGCATTGCAGGGGGCAGTGATGCGATTCCAGGCTTTGTCTCACGCCGGCAACACGATGCCTGTGCATGCTGAAGGGTTGAAGGCTCCATGGGGTTAATTTATGGGGTCAGTTCCTGGGCACGGGGGCACGCTTGGTGGAGCTGATGGCTGCGGCTGTGCTGTGCTGGGGCTTGGTGCTGCAGCGTGGCACTCAGTCAAGTTGGATCTACTTCATCTTCGGTGACAGTAGCAATCACAAGAAGTAGCATGAATGGAGTTTTGCTTTCTGAATTGCAGCACGGCATGCTCGTTGGTGCTGAACATTTGCCTCTCTTGTCTTCCAGGACACTGGAGTACCTGATGAGACACTTGGCGTGTCTGGCTGGGAGCTCCTCCATCACAAACATGCATGCCAAGAACCTAGCCATTGTGTGGGCTCCAAACCTCTTAAGGTAAACTTCTGGTTCCGTTTCAACACAATGCTTCATCTGTTCTCCAGTTAAGAAAAGCAGTCCTCCCTTTTTCTCCATCAAACGTGCTCTTCTCCTGTAAAATCTGTAGCAAGTGGCTGACAGCAGAGCAGGAGCCTGGGCTGTTCTCCAACCCCACGGGCACAATGTCTAGGTGGCAATTTCTGCAGTCTTGTTGAGATGGGACTGACGTGTCCTTGATCATCCAGGGGAATTTCTGCAGTGGCATCACTGATTGCCCACTGCGGAAGTCTCCAGAGCCTCAGCTGACAGCTTTTGGCTGCAACAATTCAGACTCGGGCAAACAATCTTGGAGAAATGACTTCTAAAATCTGCCTTTTCTACAGATCACAGCAGAACGAGTCTGCCTGCGCCAGCGGAAGAGCTGCCTGCATGGAGCTGCAGACGCAGTCGGATGTCGTGGAATTTCTCATCAACCACACAGACGTCCTCTTCTGCTCCAAATCCAGAGCAGACATCGCAGATGGAGCAGGTGAGTGTCTTCCTCCATTAGCTTTATCTTGACCTGACACCTTGATCAAATGCAGGCCTTCTCCAGGACCTTTGAAAAACGCTTTTGCTTTCGAGGGGACAGCAGACCTCCGGGCTTCCATTAGAATCTGGCATCCTGTTGCTGGATGCTGAGAATGTCCAAGCCCAAACTTCACAAGGAGGAAGCGGTCATTATTTTGGTTTGCATGCAGGAAAAGCTTGATGCAAGTGTGGCAGCGAAGCTTTCTCAGTTCCCTGCCCCTTTTTCTCAGGTTTTTCTGTGCCTGTTTTGATACAGTGAGCTGCTCTTCATGATGACCGTGTCCTTTGCCATAAACATACCTCTGCCCACATGGTTATTTTGAGCTCCTCTTCTTCCAGTGGCTCGGATAAGCAAGCCTGAGGAAAATACAGCACCTCCCCCAGAACTTTGGTGGCTGTGCTGCTGCCTTCTGATCCTCGCTCTTACCTGTGGTTTTCCCTTACAGGGCACAATTCTCTCCCAGGGCCCAAGTCTGTGGGGGTCTCTTCTGCTGCCACAAAGCTGCTCAGCCTGGAGGAGGCACAGGCACAGAGGCGAGGCCACAGCAGCTCTCCTGTGGTGACAGAGAGCAGCAGGGACATTGAAGTGGAAGAAAGCCCTGCAGCTGGGCAGGGCAAATTCCACACAGTCATCGACTTTCCATCTGAAAGGTAAAGAGGACTTTCTTTTCCAGCACCCAGCTTCATTGTTTGGGTGGGTTATTATGGTTTTCTTTCCAGTATTTCTAGTGCCAAAACTTGCTGAAACTAGGTTACGCTACTGGTGGGGTTTTCCAGATTTCAGGGCCACGTGCCTGAAACCAATTCCAGTTCTCCTCTAAGCAGAGCTGTTGGTCAGACTTGCTGGCACTAGAAATTAAACATGGCAGTGAGATGAGGCCGATGAGGTGCTAATGTAAGAGTCAGAGATGCTTTTGAACTTCCTTTATGGCTGCACGGTTCCTCAGAAAGCAGTTACGCCTGCCAGCTCAATAAAAGCCATCCCTCAGATGCTGTGCTGTGCAGCTGTGGAGCCTTTGCTCCCATGCTCTGCATCTTGCTTGACAGAGTTGAGGGGAATTTAGCCAGCAAGACTTCAGGGCTGAGCTATAGAATGGAGCCATCCTCAACTGTTGGAAACAGAGCGAGTTTCTAAGTTGTGTTTCTGCAGAAACCAGGCAGTGCTAGGAACAAGCAACTGCTGCCAAGAGCCCAGTGCAGCTCTTCCCTCACCCTGCACCACGCACGACTCACAGCATTCGCTGTTTTCTCTCTCCAGGCAAAATCCACCCAGCAAGAATGAGGAATCACCAGCTGGCAGTTGGTGTTGCTGCTTCAGCCTCAGAAAGCCATCCTCTGGGAGCAAACGCCAACTGCAGCGCAATGCCAGGCAGCCCTCAGAAACAGCAGTGGTAGTCCTGGCAGGTAAGGGTGCAAATGCAGCTTCCAAAACCCTGCTTTTCAGGAACACAGAATTCAAGCTTGCAGTGCACTTGTATCTCCTTCAAGTGTTCAAGCTCTTGCCTAACATCTTCAGTTCTCCCTTGTTCAAGAACCACTGTCATAATTCAGCTTGTGAAAGTTTGACACTAACCCCTGTGTATCCTTTCTAGGTGAATCGAGCCCTTGCCAACCCAGAAGATCCAGGGCAAGTAGTGATGATGCTCTGTGTGCTTCCATCAGTGCAGAGCTCATAGGGAGCACGAATCGCTGCAACTCCAACAGCAGCCTTCCATCTGACATCGTTAATGGAGAGAAGGAGCTCATTCAAGTTCATGCTCTCATTACGCCTGGCTCTCCTGAAGATGCTGACCTGAGCTTCCCAGACACCACCATGACCAGCCTGGAGTGTAACCAAGAGTCTCTGCAGTGCAGCCCATCCCAAGCACAGTCAGAGTGCCCTGACAACAGCACCTCCAATCAGGAGCAGGTCAGCGTCAGTGAGGAGGAGCAGAGCCTCTTGCAGGGGGACTTTCAATCAGGCCTCCAGTCCCAGGCACCGGACAGCAGCACTGAGAGCTCTGAGCCACTCTCTCCATGACAAGACAGGATGAGTCCCATCTTCACCATGGACCTCTCACACCCTCCTGTCTTTTATATAATAATAAAAGCACACTCGTGCTCAGTTAACACCTTGACTGCCTCTGGAGCCTTCATTCACGTGGATTGGGATGAATGCAGCACACAGCAAGGCACCTCAGCTTGCAACATGATGGCTGTGGGGTGCATGCAGCACAGGTCTGGGGTTCCCATTTTGTCTTTTTTTTGGCTTTGGGATGTCTGCAGGGAGAGCTCTGCTACCATTTGGTATGGTAGCAAATAATCTCTAGCATCCTGGATGCTGCTCATGATAATCCCAAGCTTCCTGGCTGTGGCTTTGTGATGCTTTTCAGGGCTTTTTGATGCATTTTGATGCTTTGGCTGCTCCTTAACACTTCTCTCCTCCCACGATGTCCTTTCCTGGCTCCCACCTGCGAGCTGGCCGTGCAGATCATCTCCAGACCTGTCATCATCACACTGTGGCAGGAGAAGCTCACCCTGATCAACGTCAGGCAGTACTGCTTGGTCTGCAGCTCAGTGGCCATTTCCCTTTTAGGCGGCACTTGCAGAAGAATCAAGCAGCAGAACCTTTTGCTCACCCTGCAGCACACAAATGCTACGAAAGCAGGAAAAACGTGGGAATCTCTGGGTCTGCAAGACTGCACGGACACTCACCGACTGTGTTTGATGGTTCCCTCCCATCCTTGATTTCCTTCTCCCCTTCTCCTCGTCTGATCCCACTGCTGAGCCATGATCAAGCTGCCCAGTGTGGCAGAGCATCGTGCAGAGCCGTGCTGGCACCTCCTCCCCTTCCCCTCCTGCAGCTCGGCGTGCAACCTCACCCGCTTCTCTGACAAACATGCTGACCCCACGCGTGCCATCGGGATGCTCTGGCACAGGACGTGCCTCTAACCCAAAGCTCCTTCCCACCCTCCCAAGAAAAAGCAAACAGGTTTCCTGCCTCCCCTTCTTGATTTCATGTGGTAGGCATGGAGAGCTCTTCAACTCTGAGCAAGTTCTTTTCTGAAAAAGTGACCAGCTCTTTTCCATCCCTTTGCCCCTACAAACAGTTGTCCAGAGGATCTCGTCCAAGAATTCCTTGAACAGCCTGCAGCTGGCTCTCCTGAAGTTCAGGCTCCTGACTTTGCTTCCTGCCAGGCCCGCATTCCTTGAGATCACAAACTCAAGGAGGGCATGGTCACTGCAGCCCTGACCGCCTCCTGTCGCAACCCCTGGTGTGCTCCATGTCCAGCAGTGCTTCCCTTCTGCTTGCTGTGCCCAATGCCTGCACCACAAAGTCATTCTCACTGCACTCCAGGAGTCTGTCAGATTGCTTGCAGCCAGCCATGCTGATTTCCCAGACGGACTGGAATCCCCCATCAGGATGAGGGTCAGTGAGTGCGATGCTTCTGCTGGCTGCAGTCAGCAGCTCCCACCAGCAGGCTCTCTTTCCAGGCGGCCTGTAGCAGACCCTCACCTCCAGAAGCCCTGCATTGCTGCAGATCCTAATTTTACCCTAATTTTCAACCTGGTCATGGCTTTTCTTAGTTCTTTGTAGTCAACTTCTTATCATAGAGGGCAAATCCCTTGCCTTCCAGAATTCCATAGTAACAATTGTGTCTCCTTTCTGTCAGGATTTTTTTTCTTTTCTTTTCTTTTTCCATTTTCTAGGTAGGAAAATTAATTTCTGAGCCAGGAGAAGAAGAAGTGAAACAGTCTTCCTCACACTGCTCAGTTTGCATGAGTTGCCAAGTGCTGCTCAGGTAATGTGTGCTGAAGAGCTGACCTTGGTGGCTGCATTTTGTGCCTGTCATACAAGAAAGCCTATTCAGAGCAGGAGCTGCAGAGCAAGATAAACATCACGAGAAGGTAAGGCTGAGAGCCAAGGACACCTCCAGAAAGAAGAGAAAAACTGAGTCAAGTAAGCTGCGTGACGGCCGTGTGATGCTGACCATGATTGGAGGAAGAGCGCATGGCTGGGAATGACTGATGGCTCTGGTTGGATGGGTGCCTGTGTGCACAGAGTTAAGGAGTGTTTGTGGGATGTTTTGCTGGCATCTAACGGCTGTAAAAGGGAAGTTAAGAGAGAAAACTTGTGAATGCATATGAGGGGTGTTAAAATCTGGAATAGACTGTTTGGATCATTCACATCTGAGTCCGTGCCAGATTGCCACACTGTCAGAACTTGGGGCCTAGGATTTTCCTTTAAGAGTGCCAACTGCTTATTTTAAATGATAAAAAGTAATATTGAAAAAAGCTTCCCTCTTGGCATTAGAATAATGCATTGATATTTGATGTTTCTGTCTTTCCATTCCTTTAGCACCCTGGGTGTTGATGCAGCTGCATGCATCTGCTGTCCTCCCCTTCTGTTTTGTGTAAAAGAACAGTAAAATATGCAATCAGTGTGAGATCTTTTCAAAGTATTTTACTTTATTCGCCCCTAGGCTGCAATGGCTTGGAAATGGCAGTGTCACCCAGGAGCCCACATGGCGACCTGATGTCTCACTGTTTGGGTCTACTGAAAACCACCATGATGATGAAAGAATGCCTGGGATTCCTCCGGTCCAAATGCAAAACCTTGCACTTTGCTGTGTTGAACCTCATTAGGTTCACCCAGGCCCACCTTTCAAGTCTGTTCAGGTCAAACAGATGTCATTTTTCTTGTGTCCTTCCATTCCGAGTCCATCTTTTCCCCAAAGCAAAAGAATTTGGAGGTAACCACCTACAGTTATGTGAGCGATTTCAGCGTCTATTTCTGATCATGGCAATAACTTCAGAGGTCTCACTTAATTTACGGTGCCCGTTTTAATTCTGACCAAGTTTGTCATTGCAGCTGACTTCCCACGGCTGCAAGACGTGGTGGTGACACAGCCTTGTGCTTCTGCATTTGTGCTCATCCCACGTTTCCTTCCTCTGTCTCGCAGGTCAGCTCCTGCTGGAAGCAGATGGTATCCCAGTAGGAATGAAGGTCAGTGCAGGAGCAGCTGCTGACGGGAGGAAGGAAGTCCATGCTGATGAGCTCTGAAGCATCTGCAGGTATGGTTCTGGAGGAGGCAGCAGTGATGTCGGAGGGCTCCCCAGCAGGAAGCTGTCTCATCCAAATGCTTGCTGAGTGCTTGGAAGGGAGCTTTCTGCATGACAGCAGCACCAGTCACTCGACTCAAATGTTGCAAAGACAAGGATTAGCACGAGTTCCAGTATCTACAGTATCATCACGAATCACGATAAGATTACAGTGTGTCCTCATACAAACGCAGCCATTTCTCCCTGAGTCCAAAGGCTGTCCGGAAAGCATCTTTCAGGTCTCTCACACCAAACCACTGATGTTCGTGTGGGATCTGACTCATTAGGGTACAGGGGTTAGGAACCACAGGCTGTCTTTTGAGAACAGGTTCAGTCATTTTCTTACACCTTGCACCAGCCGATACGTGCCGTCTGCCTTCCGTGCCGACAGGATTGGGGTGTTGTAAGGCCACAGACAAGGCTCCAGAAGACCATCCTTAACCAGTGTCTGTACTACAGCTTTTAGACCCCTCTCCCTTCTAAGGCTATGGGATATTGTTGCTGTTTCACAGCTCCACTCCCTCCTTGGACAGTTCTTTGTAAGGGAAAAGTGTGAGTCCACCCCGATTTCCTTCCCCTGCCCACATCTTTGGATTCATTTCTTCTTCACACCCACCTGGCTGTTAGATCTACGAGGGAACTGTTGATGTTAGAGCTAGAACATTGCCAAGCTGCAACAAAAGCTGCATGGCACAAGTGCCTATGGGACCTTTTTCGTGGCCCTGATAGAAATCACTGCAGTTGTTTCCTCTTCCCATTTGCTCAAGCTTAATCATTCATTGTTTTAATCTCCAGTATTGTTTTGTCTAATCTAATATCTGTGCTTATTTATGGAAAGTTTTAGTGTTAAGAGAAAAGAAGAAATACGGGGAAAGAACATAAATCTGAATAGCCACAAGAATCTACTTTTCTGGGCTGTTTTATTTCTCTTTCTCGTGTATAGGTAACAGTTCACTGTCTTCCAGACTCTTTCTAGCTCTGATGCAAGTGGCCAACAGAGCTTCAGGGAGTCTTTTGTCTTTTTCAGTTTTATTTGTTGCATGGCTGCTCACTCTTATCCTTCTTACCTCTTCATTACTTAAAAGAGTAATGGAAGTCAATGGGGACACACAAACACCTCCCAGAGCATCTGCTGTGATTTCCAGTGACCCTTATGAGTAGAGATCATCTCCATGCAAGGTCGGGGCTGCAAACAGGTTGACATCAGCCTTTGGGATTATGCAAGTGAAAATCATAAGGAAGGTTTAAGGGATAGATTTTAAACCATAGGATAGATTTAAAGAAAAAAAAATGTAGAAAAGAGTCTATTTAACAAATATGTTTGGTTTTTTGTTTGTTTGTTTTATAGATAATTTTGTTAAGCAGAGACTCTGAAAGATCAGGGAATCCTTATTAAGATGAAGTACTTGTAATAATTTTGACAGGTTCAGTCAGAGGATGCCATTTCTGGAGGCATTAAAAACCAAAGTCAAGTGGCTTTGCTGCATACCAAAGATAGAAATCCCATGCTGCCTGAAAAAGAATGAACACTGATTGTGGCCTTCTGTTCTGGGCAGACCAGGAAGTGCTTGAAGAGATGCTTCAAATGGCCTCAAATGCTTCCAATGTGTAACTCATTTTCCAGTGCTGCAAGCTCCCTTGGTTTTGACTGTGGCTTGGAAACAGCACTGGAGAGGAACTCAGCCAACTCAGTGGGCACACAGTAGGTTTAATACTTCAAACACAGTTCCAATCTGTAGAGCCCATTCCCACCCTGGATTGAAATCACACTTTTGCAACAGGCTTTTCTGTAGACATGACTGAGATACACAGATCCAGCTTTATTCTTGTCTTTAACTTCAAGGCAGTCCATCAAAATGGCAAACCCCTTTTGTGAACTGCTCAGATAATCGCTGGCCTCATAGTTGGTGGTGTTTTACTGGCCATACAAGCGGTGTATTTGAGGCCTGTGCTCAATGTGCAAAGCACTGGACTGCATATTTTGCTGGTAACTTTGCCTCAGCAGGATTATCAGCAGAGCTTACTGGTATCTACTTGAATTTTGAGCTTCTGTGATTGGCTAGAGTCTCTGTTTTGTTAAACAAATCGCTCCAAAGCCAGATGAGCACAGATTCAGGACCAGCCAGCCAAGCTCACTGTGCAAGACAGTCTGCATTGACAAGACTTGTGAGATTTGCAAATACAAATGGAAAACAAACAAACAAAGGAACTGTTTTTTAAAACATCACGATTTCATGTTGTGAGCCAAGACTTTGAGCGTATTTGGTGGATATGATGAAGGTTTTAATACTGAGATGCTTTATAATTTTGAATTTTTCTTATGATAAGAGGTCAGAAACTGCAGGAAAAGGTTTGTGCCAAATGACAAAGGAAAGAACCCTTCCTGTAAAACGTCTGTTAGACAGCAGCACATTGTCAGCTGGAGTAATGAGTTATTTCAGCCCTCAATGGGCTGATCTGGAGAAAGGCTGTGCCAAGGTATTTACAGATGTCTTCTGATGGGTTTGAAGCATTTCTGGCTTGCGGAGTAGGCATAATTCTGCAAAGCTGGTGGATTGCTTGATCAATCTGAAACAAGAAAGATCAATAATTGACCAAAAAAAAACCACAAACAAACCAAAAAAAACCCCACAATAGATATACTGATAGCTGCATTATGTACTACATGTTCCCTTTCAGCTATATGCTTTTTTTTTTTTTTTAAATAAGAAAGTGTAGAGTTGCCAGTTCCATTATCCATCCTTTCTAGCTCCAGGTTAAATAAGAAATGTTATTCCTGTCACCTGGAAGGTGTATTCTGGGAAGAATGGTTTTCAAACTATTTGTGGTTCTTTAAGACCATGTTTAGTTATGGGAAAATAAAACAAAACAAAAGAACAACAACAACAAAGAAACACCAACAACCTCTATATTCTGAAAATGAAAACAAAACCCTCTTGACTTTCTCTTGACTGACTTAGAAGTATAACACATTGCATACGAATGTTTAAGGAACAACAAAGAACTGTCACGGAAAAGGAGGGAGCTGCTCTTGTACCTATCAAACCTTCCACGTCTTTGAGTGTCTGCCAACAACCAGAATGTGTGGAGGCACCTTCAGTCAATGGAGGGCAATGATGGCACTACACTTACATTAATCCTTGATGAAATAGTACAGCACTGAGAGAAACTTCCCAGCAGTCTGCACTGATCTGAAATGCTCTGGCAACTCTTTGCAAAAGGTTCTTCATGCTGAGTATTTTTATGTCATTGCTTGCTTGCTGGTATCACCTGTGCTAAGCTAGCTGGACAAACCTAGATTGGCAGCTCCTCAGATGTGTTACCAGCTGATTTCTCACTGATCATTGGAAACAGAAAGTTAATTCTGCTGGGAATTCAGCCATCTTCTGCATCTCTTCCTTCTCCTGATCTCTGTTCTGCCTCCGTTTGACACAGATACACATTCAGGCTAATTAATGAAATTTACCTTGACTCAGCAGGAAAAGGAGAGCAAAAGGAAGGGCAAAATGAATGAAACAGCAGCACAAGTTACCCAGCTGTCATGTTGCAAAGACCATTTTTAAGCCAAAAGAACTGCAGAAAGAAGGAATGGATGGATTTCCTGGAGCATCCAGTTCTCCAGATGCCTACAAGAGACTGCCTTTCTGCACGTGGGACACAGAGCAGATCCCCTCTGATATTCGGCACAGGGATGGATGGTGCTACAAGCAGGTTTGTGTTTCCCTACAGGGCCCATTTGTTTCTTTGTTTCCATGTACAGAGAGCCCATGGGAGGTATCAAAACCATCTCACAGTTTGTGCTTGTAGGTTCAGTGTTTGGGAGCACTGACCTTCTGAGCAGCTGAAACCAAAATCTGCAATTCAAAACCTGTCAATAATATTCAAATAATAATTAATTAAGAAATGAATAGATAAACCTTTCACACCTGGAGCTCAGCTGCCATCACAGACCATTGCAGTGATGTCCATGCATTAATTCTGTGTTGATAGTATCACTGGTGTCTCTCTTCTAGAGATGGATCTAAGCTGAAATGTGACTGCTGGTCGAGTTTCCACCTTAGTAGCTCCTCTACTGCTGCTGTCACAACTGCATTGTCCACCTGAACTGCGGGGTTGGATGTGACCTTGTGAGCAGCAGTCTGCTGGCAGACTTGTGAGCATTTTCCAGTATGTAGTTATCCCTGGTCAGTAGAAGAAGGAGAGAATTAGTACATGTATGCATATACTGTAAATACATTAATTATATGATTATATAAATTACATAAATTGTATATAATTATATATTATAAATCCATGAAATGGACATAAATACATACAAACAATTAAAAATCCATAAACATTTTTGTGCATTTTAAATGTAGGAATGCATTCTATTAGAGGCATTGATAAGCAGGCATTTAAGCACACCTTGCTTTGCTGTTTAAGCAGGTCTGCACCAGAATCCTGACTGTAAGTGACATCTGTGGATGTCTTGAAAAGGACAGCTCAAATCTCAGGTCATGCAGGAGCCTGGAGAAGCTGATTTCCTCTTGATTAATCCTTGATTTTCAGTGCATAGTAGTCAAATGGAAGACAACATGTAGTCCAAATGTACTGATTTGAGAAAACAGCTGCTCTGGGTACTAGGAAACGGAGAGAAAATGGAGAAACAGACACTCCCAGAACTCTGCTGTGAGCACTTGTCTCATGAAGGATGTATCATAACAAGCACAAAACCAATGGAAGAAGAAATAGGCTTTCTAGCTGTGTCTTCATCCTCAGCATAGCTAGTTCTGTCTTTAGACATGTTTTTGAAACACTGACACATTTTACCAACAGATAAGTAGATAAGAGACCAAAATGCTGAATGAAAAAAAAAACAAACCCATGTCAAAACAACAACAACAACAAAAATAGAATAATTAAAAATGTTCCAATAGGTTAAAGATGTGGATTGAAAAAGTCTCAGCCAAAAATATTTCTGAGGAATTTTTAAATTTATTTCTGTATTTCTTTTACTTGCCAAGAAAGCACAATTTAACTTCTCCAGCAAAATCTGTGTGTCCTTATCTTACTAGAGAAAGGGCCTCTCACCATGGCGCAGACCTGCTGGAGTTTCCCAGGACACAGGAACAAGATTTTCTCCACTTTTCCACTCTTTCCACTTGAGCATTTTGCAGTCAATGCTTTGGGGCTTTGGCAGAACTCGTGGGTTACCCTACTGTAGGATACTGGCTTCTATATTGCCAAGGCATCTCATGGTAATTTTGGTCGCCCAGATTTCAGCTCTGTTGGGGATGAAAAACGAGGCTGAATTTCCCACTGTCAGTCCCACAGATTCCTTCTCTCCAATTTGAAATGTCTGGGACATTACTGAGAAAAACACTGCAATCTTTTGTTCAGTGGTTGGCAAAGGCAGTGCTCCCTGCATTCGTTGCATGGGGCTTTTTCCATGCATTTCTCATTGCTGTACACATGTGCATACAGATACACAGACACGCACACGTTGCTCCAAAAGTAGTGCCTGCTACTGATTTCGATGGAAACTGCAGCTCTGCTGCCATCTGCTGGCACGCCAACAAAACGTAATGGAATATTTGTAGGAAGGTTCAGCCTCTGCTGCCATATCACCAAGAGTCACCTCTGATATCATGGGCCTGCATCATTATCTGTAATCATAAGAACTGAACATATGGCCGCTGACACAGATTGCTGACAAGGCCTACGATTAACCTGCAACGATGAGGAAACCCATGAAGTCTATATGAAAATGACAAAAACTGATCAGAATAACTGCCAGCCAGCTTTTACATTACAGACTGATACACCATTTATGTATTTGGCAGGGTGAAGCAGTCGGCAGCTGACAAACAAAGCACTGGATTTTGCAATATTAGTGAAAGAGTGAGATGTGAACAAATGAACCACTTTCAGATGTCACGTACTGCCTTCTTCTGTAGCGACATTAAGCTCTGCAGAAATACGTTCTTCCTGTGTTTTGCCTGTATTTGTGCCTGAGACAGCACCGTTGTTCCACAGAACAGACACAGCCACAGTCAGTAATCCAACAGCACGGTTCCCATTGCATCTATTTTTTCCTTTCTTTGCAGGAATTCCAGTTGTTTTAAAGTCACACTTTTACAGCAGTTACACAAACAGCTGTGGCAGGTGCAAGAAGGAGAGCCGGAGAGCAATTCTGTGTGTGCAAACAATGCATCGAGTGCAGACGTGTCGTTTAAAATAAAAGCTGGACAGAGGAGAGCAGGCTGAAAAAGCTTAAGGATAAAAGTAATTATTTTTTTATGTCACATTTCCAAGGCAGGGCGGGGGGGAGAGGGGGGGGGAGGGGATAGAGTCGGGGGGAGGAGGAGAGAACGGAGGGGGGAGGGGCGGCGAGGGGGGGACGGCGGGGGATGGGGAAGGGGCGGCCCCCCCGAGGAGCCGGCGGGCAGAGGCAGCGGGGTGCAGCTCCGCACAGGACCCGAGCGGCTGCCTCTCTCCCTCCGGCCCGGCTCAGCCGTCTCAGCTCGCCGCGGAGCAAAGCAGCGCTTTCCCTCGCACCGCCGCGCTCTGACCGGCGTTCCGGACGCTCTCGCGTCTCTCGCTTTGCCGGCTCGGGCTCGTGCGGCGCGTCGCCGTTCCTCCTCGGCTCGCCGCCGTCGCGTTTTCTCTCGGTTCCGACGATCCGCTCGCTCTCTGCCCTTCCCCCTCTCCCGGAGCGCACGCGGCCCGGGGCCGGCCGGCTCGCGGCAAACCGTTCCGAGCCCTGCGATTGTTTGTCCTTTTCCCGGGGCTGTGCCCCCTGTCACGGACACGGAGGAGGGGGGGGCGGGTAAGGAGGGGGGGGAGGAAGGGGGAAGGATGGGGGGGAAAAAGATGGGGGACAAAGAGGGGGGGAAGGAGGGGGGGCAGGGGAAAGCATTGGGGGTTGGGGGGGAGGGGAGAAGGGGGGGAGGTAGAAGAGCTCGTTTGGTTTCCTCTTGAATCTGTCCACATTTTATCGACCTACAGCATCCTGTGGAAAAGGATTCTGCCCGTACCAATAACCTTCCGAGCACTTGAAGTCAAAGGTGGGTGTCAGAGGAGATGGGAATATCCTGTTCTCTGTGTCCAGAAGAAGGGATGAGATGACTGAGGTGTTAGAAGAAGATAAGAGGAAACACTGGGATGGGCGACTGCTGGAGGCCATTCGGTTTCTTGGTGATGGCTGCCTTTGAGAAGCGTGCAGATGAACAAATCTCAGGACAGGGACAGTTGCTGGATTTCTCTGGCGTAGAGGCAACAGAGCAGCTGCCATATAGAGCTACTTTACTGCCTAGTTATTTACAGTCTGATTTTGGCAGGAGAGAGTGAAGCAGCTTATGAGTGATGACAGTCATAAGCATGCCTTTATAATGCTTGCAGATCATAAACTGGGACCTGTTTGTGAGAACAGTGCTCTGCAAGACTAGTGCTCGTGTTTGCAGGGAGTTCTCGTGGTTCAGAATCCAAAGCCGTTTTACAGAAATGAAATCTTTTTTTTGAGATTAAAAACCACAAAATACACAAACCCACCCCCCCAACAAACCCACAAACAAATCTGTTAATAATTTTGAAGATGTGAGAGAAACTGTTTTGTCAAAGCAATGGCATTTTCTTAGCTTGAATGGAAATGTCTGTAAATGGGAGCAGTGATACAAGAACGTTGTTAAAGTAAAGGTGACCAAGTTTTGTTCATATAGTAAATATAACTGTTGGAAATCAGTAGTTGAAATTTGCACTAGGAATAATGGTATTTCAGTTCTGAGTTTGTTGGGTCTTTTCCTGATGCTTCTGGACGCTGCCCTATTATGGCTCATTTAGTTTCGGGATTTTCTTGTTTATTTCACAGAAAAACTGAGTTGGGCCTGGTCTTGTGAATGACTGCTGGTGGTACTGATTTTCCCGGTTTTGGTCTCAGTCCTGCACAGCCCTGTGGTGAGTTGTGTTGTTTTTGTCCCACAGGAGTCACCACCGCCTTTTGTGGAAAGGATCACAGATGGCTGGGAGTGGATTTATCAGAGCTGCCAAAGCTGAGCGGAGCTGTAGATGAAGCAGGACTGGACAGTGAAGTCCCCCCCCTTTCCATAGCAGAGGTGGTGCTCACCTCCATGGAAAGCAGCAGGTCAGGTGAGCTGTCCTCTGTTAGCTGGGTTGTGAAATGAGAAGCAGAGGCTTCATTGTAAGTCGTGGGAGCCTTGTGTCTTAAAACTAAAGCCTCGTGGATTCTGTGCAAGTTCCAAACGGCTCCTTGCATTGTAGGTATGAGGGAGCAGTTGATTCCCACAGGATCAAACCAGGAGGCAGTGTGCACAGCTGGAACACAGGAGCTTCTGTCTGAACATCTGCAGACGCTTCTGGACTGTGTGAGTGATGGGCACTGTCACAGCTTGCCTAGACAGGCTGTGGAATCTCCCTCCTTGCAGATCTTCCAGAGCTGTTTGTGGGGGTGGAGAGTGATAGGGCAAGGGGGAATGGCTTTAAACAGAGACAGGGGAGGTTTAGGTTGGATGTGAGGAGGAAGTTTTTCAGCCAGAGGGTGGTGAGGCACTGGAACAGGCTGCCCAAGGAGGCTGTGGATGCCCCATCCCTGCAGGCATCCAAGGCCAGGCTGGATGTGACTCTGGGCAGCCTGGGCTGCTGGTTGGCGACCCTGCACACAGCAGGGGTTGAAACCAGATTATCTGTGAGGTCCTTTGCAGCCCAGGCCGTGCTATGACTCTACTTGGCCATGGTCCTGGGTAGGCAGCTCTGGGTGGTTCTGCTGGTGTAGGAGGTTGGAGCAGATGGCGTCCAGAGGTTTCTCCAATCTCAGCTATTCTGTGAACCTAAAAGGGGGGTTAGAAAAATATAAAGAAGAAGAACCTTAAGTACTGCGGGTTGGTTGGTTTGTTTGTTTTTAAAATTTTGGGGTCTTCTCATCCCAGACTCTATGAATGGATGAGACTTCTGTAGATCCCCAGAACAGGTCTCTCTTTTTTATGTTGTCTGTCAGGATGCCTTAATAGCATGCTTTAAGTTGCACCTGTCGTATAATAGGTGGTCCCACAGGTATTTAATTATCCTTACCTACATCTCCCGACAGGTCAGAAGCCTTGATTCAGTGGCAGCAGAGCATTTCTCTCATGCATGCTTTCTGCTCTATGAGCAGATGCACTCAGAGGACCCCTTTGGACGTGTCATGCAACAGCATTTTAGTCAGCTGGACTCTGCACTTTGTTCTTTGTCTCAAAGCCTGATTGTGAAGCACAGCAGAAGAGTTTTTTTGAAAAAGTGAGTCCCTGCAGCCCTGAGAGCCATGGGAAACTGAAACACCTGGAGAAGGGGTAACTGCAGGTAATTTTAGAAGTCGTCAGCTGGGCCAGCTGGGTTGAAGCAAAAAGGGCCGAGGCAGAGCTGCTGCCTGCTCTGGTGATGTGGCTGGTCATCTGAAGGTCGCTCGCCAGCAGGCAGCCTGTTTGCTGGTGTGGGATAAGGCAACGTGTGGGTTCCTCTGAGGCTTTTCATGTTAGATATTCTGTAGAGATTTTTAGGCAAGACATCTCATCAGACTTTGAGCTGCTGCTTCTTTCCAGCTCGGCAGTTTTAAAGACCCCCCATGCAGATGCTTCATTGAGGGTCTTTGTTTTGTTGTGGGAAGTGAGTCTTTTCTTCCAGAAGGAATCATCTTGAGGGATTTCTGTTTTAGGGCTGCACTGAGTGCAGCGTCACGGATGTGAGTGAGTGTTTCACCTGCTGTGTTCCAGAAGATGAGCAGCACAGAGTGCAGGCTCTGGAGCCTTTTGATGAATACGAGGTAATCCTTGTCAGCACTGAAAGAAGACTCTTCTGTGTAAGAGAAGATCTGTGTTCCTTGCTCAGTGAGAGATGTCTTAGGGAGACAATCTCAGCATTGCAAAGTAGCTGCTGTTGTAAAGGCTATTGCTGACCCTGAAAATTTGCAAGTACTCCAGTTGCAATTCTTTCAGTGCAGAAATGCATTGAGGGTTACTGGAATACTTGGAAAGTATGGCTGATGTGAGGTTCCTGACCTGCACATGTGTGGGAGCATTTCTGGAGGGAGTGCATGCTGCTCTTGCATTTCCCTGGGCTGTTAGTGTTTTGTCATTGTTGAATAAGGTTTATTAGCTATATTCAACAGATCTTTTGTTCTCTCTCTCTTTTTTTTTTTTTTTTTTTTTTGTAGCCATTCCTCTAATAATGGCTGCGTTTTAGCTGTGACTGTTTTCTGTGCCATTTTCTATGTTAACTGCTGGCAAATTTGCAAGTGTCAGAAGTGTAGGATTGAAGATAAAGCAGCGACAATGAGTAACTTTGAGGTAAGTATTGTGTAAGATAACTACTGGCTGTTTCTCGTTCTACCTTGTGGTTCTCTGTTTCTAATTCTAGAAGTGTAACAGCCTGCAGTATGAGAACAGTTGAATGTGGTTGTGTTTGCTTTGCCACCAGGCATCGTGAACAAAATCGTTCCCTGAAATTCTGGCAGATGAGCACAGTGGTGTAGCAGTGTTCACAGCAAGTATTGCAGAGGAAGGAAATGTCTCTGAAAGTGGGAAAGCAGACTTTGTGTCATTTCGTTACAGAGGAAGGTGACGAGTCCATGCTGGGAGATCTGCGTAGGAGTCACGTAACTGATAGCAGGGAGCTCAGTGATTGGCCTTTCAGACAAAGGCAGGGTAAGGTCTGGGTCGTGCTGGAAACAAGCTTGGTGGAATTAGATGAGAAACACCAGGTACGTGCTTACTGCTGAGGGTGACTGATTTCTGGAACAATTTTCCTACAGACAAATAGCAAACTCTTAGATTTCCAGTATGTACGTTTTATGCCATTTTGCAAAAGTTTCTTCTTCACCTAAGATGAAGTTTGGGCTCGTGATGTTGATGCTGTTATTTCTTTGCACTTTAAATTTCTTGTTCATGCCACCTTGTCATACAGCGGGGTGAATCTGTTCAGTCCCCTGGTAGTGAACACACTCAGTTCCTCGATGCCCACAACAGCCAGGGTGACCTCTAGTATTGCTGCTGACGCCTTGTGCAGGCCTCTGCTTGTGCTGTTTGCCTCTGAGTGATTGCACGGTGAGACTGGAAATCGTGTAGGTATGGTCAGACAGCAGAGGCCGGGCTGTATCTTTGAACACTTCTGATTTCTTCAGGGTCAGTCGTATTTCGTGACCTCTGGGGAATCTTCATCCCTCTGGTATTCAGCCTTCAGCCCTTTTTATGATCACAGCTGGCAGCAAAAAGGGAAGCTGCTTCTGAAGAAGAGCATTCATCATGCAACTTACAGTACAGCTGTGGAACTCGTTGTATAGAATGTGTGTGTGAGTTTAAAGAGCAGCTGCATGGCTCATGAATGAGAAAACCACCCAGAGCTATTTGATGGAGCAGGGAATCCCTGGGCTGTATACTTCTGAGGGTTAGGAGAGATTGTACAACCTTGTTCTTTCTCAGATGCAGTTTTAGGCTTCTGATTTTGGCCGTTGCTGGAAATACTGTGAAGCCAGTTTCATTTGTGCCTTGTTTGCTCTGGCCATTCGTTAGTAGCTTTTGGTCTGAGATTTTGAGAGCTCGTGCTTGTTTTTGTTTCTTCTTTTTGTCTTGATACAGGGATGGCATCTGCAGCGTTCTCCTTACTTTGCCTTGACTGCATCAAAGGGGTGGAACCCTCCTGGACTCCATTCTTATCCACCGTGACAGGTACATGCTGACTGGTTTTTGTAGTATTCTTTTATCTCACACAGGCTCCTCTGATAGATTTTAGGAGAGAGTAAAACCCTGGAAGGAGGAGATGAGATGGTAATATCCAGTTGGCTTTTTCCATTCGCATTCACTGAGGACTGCTCATTGCCAGGTGAAGCCAGCCCGACAAATTCCTGCTTTTGGCTGCTTGCTTCCTTTAGGGAGCGGTAAGCAGAAGCTCAGAGTTGGTGCAGGGTAGTTGAAAGTGCTGCAGATTGATTTCCAGGGCATGTCAGGTTGTCAGATGGTTGCATCAGGTTCCTTTGCGATTTTCAGTTTCATTTTAGAGCTACAAAGTGTAAGTGTTGGTTCTTGTTTGCTTGAAATTCAGGTTGTTGTGGTCCTGGTTGGCTTGCAGTTCCTCCTCATCGTGGCCCCATCGGGTTGGCTGGCAGTGTCAGTGCGTTGGCACTGCAGCTCAGTCTGAAGCTCTTGGCTTGAGACGTGACGGTCAGCACTCCGCTCTTACAGAACCCAGTGTGATGCTGAGCACTGGAGGCTTTGGGGAGGAGAGTGGACATCACTGTCGTCTGCGGAGTTCTCCTGTTCTTGTGGAGTCTGCAGGTCCTGGCACAGCAGGTGTGTGAAGGAGGAGAATGCTGATAAAGATGGGGAAGTGTTTCAAGTGGGTACTGATGGCAGGGGTAAGGGAGATTTTTTTTTTTTTTTTTGTAGTCCTTCTTTGTGTTGTTGCAAACAGTGTTCTCCAGAACTAGCTTTGTAGGCCTTAGAACCAGAGAATCCTAGAATGGCCTGGGTTGAAAAGGACCACAGTGATCATGTAGTTGCAACCCCTGCTATGTGCAGGGTTGCCAGCCAGCAGACCAGGCTGCCCAGAGCCACATCCAGCCTTAGAGGTGAAGCAAGGAACAGTGCTGTGTTCAGAAGTGATGAAGTTTGCACAGTGCTGACTTGTAGGTCATGTGAAGTCACTGAATCAAGAAGCCATTGGAAAGATGCAACCAAGCATAACTGAATGTGAAGCAGGATGTGTCATTGGTCATTCTTGAATGTTTCTAAAGGCCTTTGTGAGGGTGCATGGAAGGAGAGTGTCTGCTCCCTTAAGGATATTTGGTCAAAAGCTGTTTTACAGTGTAAGAAGGGAAAATAGGAAAGGGAGGAGGACATAAGCAGGAGCATAGAGAGATACAGACCTGACCAGCAAATGATAAGCAAGGCCGTAATGGGAAGCTGCCTGGTCAGTCACAGTTACTGATGGGGGGATGTAAGTGTGTGAGAGTGTTTGTTCCAGCAAGGTTATCTGCTAGGGACTTTGTCGAGTGGGAAACTAAGGGAAAAAGGGGAAGGCAGAAACCAAAACAAACGATGACATAGACCTGACCAAACAAACATAAAGACAGTGACAAGAAACAAATCTCTGATAATCTGGGACAGTGTGGGACTCAGTAGAGCCTGCAAACCGACGGTGAGATGCACAAAGAAAAGGGGAACCAGGGATGAAGTGAGTGAAGGTGCTGGAAAATCAAGGTTATGAAAGTTGTGTGTAAAATAGAGCTGGTCAGGGCTTGTCTGGCATCTGCATCTTGACCACAGTCTGCCTGCTTATCGTTTCTTATTAAATCTGGACTCACTCTGTGTATTCACACACTGCCCTATGTGTACGTATTGCTGCAAGGACTGGTGAGACCTGTGTGTGTGAGCAAAAACTTGGTGCCAGCTCTGGAGTCGGGGGCATTTTACTTGCAGCCACATAGGTGATGATCTCCAGGGGACCCTTCCCATTTTAGCCATCCTGTGTAAGGGCCTGAAATCTGCCTAGAGGTGTTGGATAGAGGCACTGCTGTGCTGCTCCTTAAGGGATCCAAGGGGTGCTGTGTGACAGAGAGGCTGTATCAGTGCTTGCATGTGTGCTTTTGCAGCTCGAGTGCTGTGTGTGTGCTGCACTGGTGAGCTTCTGTCTCTGCAAGCCAAAGGGGAGGAAAAGGACTCGAGTGTGTTTGTTGTGCACGATTGCTGTGTGTAGGTGCTGGTGAAGGCAGCCTCTTGTCTGTGGCAGTCTGTGTGACCGACTGTCAGCATCCTGTGTGTGTCTCTGGGATACGTCTGAGTTTCATTTCTGGTTGAATCTGAAATGGGAGAGTGGCAGCAGTGTCCTCCAGCCTGAGCACAGATCCTGGGTCCCCAACCTTTGGGCTGCCAGCCAGTGGCTGCTCAGGAGTGGTCTCAGGCCGTAGCAGCTGGAGGAGGCAGTCACACCCTTTACCTCTCTTAGCAGTCTTGATATGACAAGCTGTGTTTCTGGCCAGCAGCTCTGCTCCAATCTGTGGCTCTTGCTTTGCTACCCGGGAGGATAATAGTATGCCTGTGAAATGGGGCAGGGCTCATGGCTTTGCTTTCTCCCTCCAGTACAGCCTCCATCAGGCTCTATTTCTCCCTCAGAGGTGGAGATGCTGCCTCTCAGCCTCCTTCCATCGTGCCCATGCTCTGCAGCCAGAGGAGCAGCAGGCCAAAAGACAGAAAGCACCAAGACCCAGCCCTGCTCGCAGGGCCATCACCCAGCCCAAACCAGCTGGGTCCACAGCCCTGCTGACGGGTGAAGGGTTTCTGTAGCCAAGCTGCTTTTGCTTTTTTCTCTCCTCCTCTTCTCTTCTGCATCTCTCCTGCCTTGTGGCTCCACAGCAGGCCTTTGTTTCTTCTCCCCCAGCAAAGGAAAGAAGATGAGACCCAAGAAGCGCCAGCTCCCGGAGGACAGAGTGGGACACAGCCTGCAGGGACATCCCCACTATTCCAGCTGCCCCTACCAAGGGCAGTTTTTCCATTCTCTTGTCCTTCTTTGTTTTATCCCTGATGTGTCCGCAGTGTCACTTTCCCTCCCTTGTTCTCAGACCCTCTGCTGCAGGAAAACTAACTTACATAGACAGATGTGATGATGGTCCTTCAGCCTTCCTGTGGAGTCTGTGAGCCTTTGAGTTTCTGCTGAAGTTAAATTTCATAGCTGTAAATAGAGGAACCTTTCATCTCTGTTTTTTTTTTTTTTTTCTGTCCCTCTGCTCCGCTTGCTGTTTTTGGTTTGTTTGTTTGTTTTATTATTGTATCTGTATGCATTTCCTGCAGCCAAGCCTGTTTTCCCTCCTGTTCTGCTGTCCCTCAAGTGCTTTTTCAGTTGGTAACATTGGTGGCAATTCAACAGCTTACCTTTGTTTCTTCAAGTTTGGAAAAGTTGTTAGAGCATTTCTCGTCATACTGTAAGGATTTAAAGCGGGTCAGCTTTTGGCCTAGCAGTGATGGAGCCCTTTAAATATGCTCCAGCTGTAGCGTGTTGTTAATCACTGTGGCAGGCGTAAAGTACATTGTTTGGTTGCCGAGAATAGCATGTTTTCCTTTGCTTGTGAATTGGTCCCTGAAAAGTTCCTCCTGAGAATATGTTTGTTCTCTCCTTCTTTTCTTCTTTTCTTCTTTCTTTCTTTCTTTCTTTCCTTCCTTCTAAGGAAACTCAGAACTTGTAACTACAGATGTGCTGCTCTGCAGAAGACTCCAGAAATCACTGATCTGTGGTCAGCGTAGGTATTAATCTACCTGGGTTTGGAGATTAAAACAATGAACGATTAATTACATAGCCTTGAGGTTATTTTTCAGAAACAGCAATGGAAGCAGTGATGGGCAAGGCTCAAAAGGTTTACGTAAAGGCTCAAATCGGATCAAATCCCTAAATTTCACAGACTGAGAAGCTGGCTGGAAACATCCATAAGAGGAAAAGTGCTTTGAGGATGTATTTTAAGGTAGAGCAATGGGCCCAGTGGGAAAAATAAGAAACTGTTTAGAAAGCACCTCTTAATCTTGGGGCTGAGAGTCAGTGCACATCCTTAATTATTCTACCAATGAAAGCATGAGCATTTAGATGACTTTCAAAGTCTGAATACAGGGACACATGTAGAATTTCTTGTCACATTTGATTCTTTTCATAATGACTCAGTGTTTGGTCAAACTGGGAACAAGGATTTCAGCATAGTAGAGATTCTGTTCTTCTCATAGCTTTTCTTTCTCTTTGCTCCCACAGAACGAAAAGACCTTCCTACACTGACATGGAAGATCATAGGTTGTTATGCCAAATCCCTCGGGAGCATTTCTTCTGTGGCACCAATGGAACAGGAATGTGGAGAGATGTCCAAACACAGATTTTGTGCATCAGCCCTCATGATACCCCATAAATTGACCCATAAACCACATTCATTCTTATATCTTCTCCTCCTTCTTTTTTTTTTTCCTTTTTTTTTTTGTTTTTCCTATCAAATATTCTGTCAATGCAGTGTACTTCTGGATGGCTACCAGGCTTTAAACTGAGAGGGAGCAATACAGTCATACTACAGGGCAGAAACCCCTTTAAATTACCTTGCCTTTAACCTGGGTTAACTCTGTGCTAACTGAGGCTCTGTCTTTCCCACTGCTTTTGAAAAGGAAGGACCAAGAGGGTGCACAAAAATCTGTCTTTTTTCCAGTATGCTATGGAGATAGAACCTTAGTTTGTAAGCTTTTGGGGGCTGTGTCTAACAGTATAGTTGAGCAATGGACTTTCTTCCTCAGTAGTGCTTCTGGCTGTGGTGGCACCAGAAGTACTGTGACATCACTTGAGCAAATGGGAAGAGAAAACAACTGCAGTGATTTCTATCAGGGCCACGAAAAAGGTCCCATAGGCACTTGTGCCATGCAGCTTTTGTTGCAGCTTGGCAATGTTCTAGCTCTAACATCAACAGTTCCCTCGCAGATCTAACAGCCAGGTGGGTGTGAAGTTGTGAACTACTTACTGAGCTGCTCTTGAAGTTATGCCCAGAGAGATACCTGTGGGCACACATTCATTCTGCAGGCCAGTGCTGTAAGGTCACGGGAAGAACGAGGTCAGCAGTGACTTGTCTGATGTCTCTGGGGTGTGCATTGGCTCGACTGGCTGCCCACAGTCACTGAGCTGCAAACAGAGGAGGTGGGGATAATAATTCATAACAGGTCAGTTATCCATTGGGTTTTTGCATCTCTTTGTGTTTGCAAATGGTCCACGAACAGACCCGGATTTTCCTGAATGCATTAGTTACTCAGAGTTATTGCTGACGCAGGAAACAGCACAGAAATGCTGGCTGGGGTCACCTTTCTCTGAGGCTGAGCAGGACTGCCATCAGCTAGGCACTGAACATGAGGGCTGGTGGAAGAAAGGGAGCATAAGGCCCAAATGCAGGAAGCTGAGAGACAGAGAGAGCCATCGTTAGAAGGTCTGCAGCCTTTTGACCTGAGATGTTATCAGCTACGTGCCACAGCTCGATCTTTGGCAACAGTCGCTCTGCAGAGATGATGTCTGCTTTCTTTCAGTCTTCTTGGGTGTTTTTCCAACATCTGGCTGCTGCCTTTGCTCCTCTTGCCTCACATTTTATCTCATTCTCTTGCCACATCTTTTCAACTACTAGAGTAAGTTTTGGCTACAAAATAATCTGACACACAGCTCCTTCTCAGACATTGTATGGGTAATGTGAAGGTGAAAGTACATTCATAATTTGAGCTGTTAAGCCATTCTGATTCACCCTTTGCATCCACAGCATACAATTTTTTTCCCTCTCTGCTGTTTCTGTCCAGCAGTGTGCATCTGTACAGTGGTACAGAGGTTGGTGGCCCTGCCTGTGGCAGGGGGTTGGAGATTCGTGATCCTTGAGGTCCCTTCCAACCCGGGCCATTCTGTGTGTGTGTGTGTGACTGGCTAAACACCAATTGTTGCTAGCTCAGCAGGTATACTGCTAATTATTGAACGTCTGACATCTGCTTATCAACACTTGCCCACTATTTCTGGACACCTGCTCATCCCTGAATAGAGAGAAGTTTGGAAGGAGGACAGAGGGGAGTCTCTTGGTGCCTGCCTGTTGCATCCCAACCTGCCCACAGAGTGAGTCAATTCGGCCTTGTGTGGAGGCCCTGGCTTCTTTGCAGTCTGTTTTTCTTTTGCTGAGCTGCTCTTATCCAAACAGAATGGCCTTACAACATGCTTTCTGGTCCTTAATACTACACCCATACTTTTTGTAACTATTACAGTTCTGTAAGTGAGAATTGATCACATGACTGAACAACTGTATTTCTAAAATATGTTATGAAATAACTTATTTCTACTAATACTAATAAAGAACTTCTTCTTTTTCAAACTGTTTCTAAGGGCAAATTACAAAACACATTGTGCTGTACTGCTTCAGAGCAATCCCACATTTGATAGCCAGTGCAGAAACAACATTCCATCCTACAGCATGAGCTAGCTCAGAGGTACCAGATGTGTATCTGGATGTGGCTGTTGTGCATAACTGGGGCTGAGGGATCAGAAATGACAGCTCCACTCTTGGAGACCACAGAACTAAAATGGAAAGATAAAATAGTTGCAGGGCAATTGTTCTGTGTGCCTGAAGCAGGGACCGATTTATCGGGGAGAGATTTAACAGTTAAATGAGGATTACAGCTGAAAGTCTGTGAAACAGATATCAGGCTGTCAATGAATGTGTTAACAGCTGATGATGAGAAGAAATGAATCCAAAGGTGTGGGCAGGGGAAGGAAATTGGGGTGCACTCACACTTTTCCCTTACAAAGAACTGTCCAAGGAGGGAGTGGAGCTGTGAAACAGCAACAATATCCCATAGCCTTGGAAGGGAGAGTGGGTCTAAAAGCTGTGATACAGACACTGGTTAAGGATGATCTTCTGGAACCTTGTCTGTGGCCTTACAACACCCCAATCCTGTCGGCACGGAAGGCAGACGGCACGTATCGGCTGGTGCAAGGTGTAAGAAAATGACTGAACCAGTTCTCAAAAGACAGCCTGTGGTTCCTAACCCCTGTACCCTAATGAGTCAGATCCCACACGAACATCAGTGGTTTGGTGTGAGAGACCTAAAAGATGCTTTCTGGACTGAGCCCTCTGGACTCAGGGAGAAATGGCTGCGTTTGTATGAGGACACACTGTAATCTTATCGTGATTCGTGATGATACTGTAGATACTGGAACTCGTGCTAATCCTTGTCTTTGCAACATTTGAGTCGAGTGACTGGTGCTGCTGTCATGCAGAAAGCTCCCTTCCAAGCACTCAGCAAGCATTTGGATGAGACAGCTTCCTGCTGGGGAGCCCTCAACATCACTGCTGCCTCCTCCAGAACCATACCTGCAGATGCTTCAGAGCTCATCAGCATGGACTTCCTTCCTCCCGTCAGCAGCTGCTCCTGCACTGACCTTCATTCCTACTGGGATACCATCTGCTTCCAGCAGGAGCTGACCTGCGAGACAGAGAAAGGAAACGTGGGATGAGCACAAATGCAGAAGCACAATTTTCCTACCTAGGAAGTGAAAAAAAAAAAAAAAAAAGAAAGAAAGAAAAAAAATCCTGACATAAGCAGACACAATTGTTACTATGGAATTCTGGAAGGCAAGGGATTTGCCCTCTATGATGAGAAGTTGACTGCAAAGAACTAAGAAGAGCCATGGCCAGGTTGTGAACTTGTGGGTAAAATTAGGAACTGCAGCAATGCAGGGCTTCTGGAGGTGAGGGTCTGCTACAGGTCACCTGGTCAGAGAGCCTGTTGGTGGGAGCTGCTGACTGCAGCCAGCAGAAGCATCGCACTCACTGACCCTCATCCTGATGGGGGATTCCAGTCCGTCTGGGAAATCAGCGTGGCTGGCTGCAAGCAATCTGACAGACTCCTGGAATGCAGTGAGAATGACTTTGTGGTGCAGGCATTGGGCACAGCAAGCAGAAGGGAAGCATTGCTGGACATGGAGCACACCAGGGGTTGCGACAGGAGGCGGTCAGGGATGCAGTGACCATGCCCTCCTTGAGTTTGTGATCTCAAGGAATGCGGGCCTGGCAGGAAGCAAAGTCAGGAGCCTGAACTTCAGGAGAGCCAGCTGCAGGCTGTTCAAGGAATTCTTGGACGAGATCCTCTGGACAACTGTTTGTAGGAGCAAAGGGATGGAAAAGAGCTGGTCACTTCTTCAGGAAAACTTTCTCAGGTTGCACGCCGAGCTGCAGGAGAGGAAGGGGAGGAGGTGCCAGCACGGCTCTGCACGATGCTCTGCCACACTGGGCAGCTTGATCGTGGCTCAGCAGTGGGATCAGACGAGGAGAAGGGGAGAAGGAAATCAAGGATGGGAGGGAGCCATCAAACACAGTCAGTGAGTGTCCGTGAAGTCTTGCAGACCCAGGGATTCCCAGTTTTTTTCTGCTTTTGTAGCATTTGTGTGCTACATATTGTGTGCAGGGTGAGCAAATTCTTCTGCTGCTTGATTCTTCTGCAAGAGCCGCCTAAAAGGGAAATGGCCACTGAGCTGCAGACCAAGCAGTACTTTCTGACGTTGGTGAAGAGGAGAGAGGTGTTAAGCAACAGCCAAGGCATCAAAATGCATCAGAAAGCTCTGAAAAGCATCACAAAGCCACAGCCAGGAAGCTCGGGATTATCATGAGCAGCATCCAGGATGCGAGAGATTATTTGCTACCATACCAGATGGTAGCAGAGCTCTCCCTGCAGACATCCCAAAGCCAGACAAAACGGGAACAAACCAGGAGCTCTGCGGCACGCACCCCACAGCCATCATGTTGCAAGCTGGGGTGCCTTGCTGTGTGCTGCATTCATCCCAGTCCATGTGAATGAAGACTCTGGAAGCAGTCAAGGCGTTGATTGAGCACAAGTGTGCTTTTATTATTGTATAAAAGACAGGATGGTGTGAGAGGTCCATGGTGAAGATGGGACTCATCCTCTCTTGTCATGGAGAGAGTGGCTCAGAGCTCTCAGTGCTGCTGTCCGGTGCCTGGGACTGGAGGCCTGATTGAAAGTCCCCCTGCAAGAGGCTCTGCTCCTCCTCACTGACGCTGACCTGCTCCTGCATGGAGGTGCTGTTGTCAGGGCACTCACATTGTGCTTGGGATGGGCTGCACTGCAGAGACTCCTGGTTACAATCCAGACTGATGACTGCAGTGTCTTGCAGGCACAGGTCAGCATTTTCAGCAGAGCCAGGTGTAATGAGTGCATGAACTTGAATGAGCTCCTTCTCTCCTTTAATGTTCTCAGATGGAAGGCTGCTGTTGGAGTTGCAGCGATTCGTGCTCCCTATGAGCTCTGCACTGATGGAAGCACACAGAGCATCATCACTACTTGCCCTGGATCTTCTGGGTTGGCAAGGGCTTAATTCACCTAGAAAGGATACACAGGGGTTAGTGTCAAACTTTCACAAGCTGAATTATGACAGTGGTTCTTGAACAAGGGAGAACTGAAGATGTTAGGCAAGAGCTTGAACACTTGAAGGAGATACAAGTGCAGTGCAAGCTTGAATTCTATGTTCCTGAAAAGCAGGGATTTGGAAGCTGCATTTGCACCCTTACCTGCCAGGACTACCACTGCTGTTTCTGAGGGCTGCCTGGCATTGCGCTGCAGTTGGCGTTTGCTCCCAGAGGATGGCTTTCTGAGGCTGAAGCAGCAACACCAACTGCCAGCTGGTGATTCCTCATTCGTGCTGGGTGGATTTTGCCTGGAGAGAGAAAACAGCGAATGTTGTGAGTCGTGCGTGGTGCAGGATGAGGGAAGAGCTGCACTGGGCTCTTGGCAGCAGTTGCTTGTTCCTAGCACTGCCTGGTTTCTGCAGAAACACAACTTAGAAACTCGCTCTGTTTCCAGCAGTTGAGCATGGCTCCATTCCTGTAGCTCAGCCCTGAAGTCTTGCTGGCTAAATTCCCCTCAACTCTGGCAAGCAAGATGCAGAGCATGTGAGCAAAAGCTCCACAGCTGCACAGCACAGCATCTGAGGGATGGCTTTTATTGAGCTGTCAGGCGTAACTGCTTTCTGAGGAACTGTGCAGCCATAAAGGAAGTTCAAAAGCATCTCTGACTCTGACATTAGCAGCTGATCGGCCTCATCTCACTGCCATGGTTAAGTTCTAGTGCCAGCAAGTCTGACCAACAGCTCTGCTTAGAGGAGAACTGGAATTGGTTTCAGGCACGTGGCCCTGAAATCTGGAAAACCCCACCAGTAGCGTAACCTAGTTTCAGCAAGTTTTGGCACTAGAAATCATGGAAAGAAGAACAGAAAAACCCACCCAAACAATGATGCTAGGTGCTGGAAAAGAAAGTCCTCTTTACCTTTCAGATGGAAAGTTGATGACTGTGTGGAATTTGCCCTGCCCAGCTGCAGGGCTTTCTTCCACTTCAATGTCCCTGCTGCTCTCTGTCACAACAGGAGAGCTGCTGTGGCCTCGCCTCTGTGCCTGTGCCTCCTCCAGGCTGAGCAGCTTTGTGGCAGCAGAAGAGACCCCCACAGACTTGGGCCCTGGGAGAGAATTGTGCCCTGTAAGGGAAAACCACAGGTAAGAGCGAGGATCAGAAAGCAGCAGCACAGCCACCACAGTTCTGGGGGAGGTGCTGTATTTTCCTCAGGCTTGATTATCCGAGCCACTGGAAGAACAGGAGCTCAAAATAACCATGTGGGCAGAGGTATGTTTATGGCAAAGGACACAGTCATCATGAAGAGCAGCTCACTGTATCAAAACAGGCACAGAAAAACCTGAGAAAAAGGGGCAGGGAACTGAGAAAGCTTCGCTGCCACACTTGCATCAAGCTTTTCCTGCATGCAAACCAAAATAATGACCGCTTCCTCCTTGTGAAGTTTGGGCTTGGACATTCTCAGCATCCAGCAACAGGATGCCAGATTCTAATGGAAGCCCAGAGGTCTGCTGTCCCCTTGACGGTAAAAGAGTATCTCAAAGGTCCTGGAGAAGGCCTGCATTTGATCAAGGTGTCAGGTCAAGATAAAGCTAATGGAGGAAGACACTCACCTGCTCCATCTGCGATGTCTGCTCTGGATTTGGAGCAGAAGAGGACGTCTGTGTGGTTGATGAGAAATTCCACGACATCCGACTGCGTCTGCAGCTCCATGCAGGCAGCTCTTCCGCTGGCGCAGGCAGACTCGTTCTGCTGTGATCTGTAGAAAAGGCAGATTTTAGAAGTCATTTCTCCAAGATTGTTTGCCCGAGTCTGAATTGTTGCAGCCAAAAGCTGTCAGCTGAGGCTCTGGAGACTTCCGCAGTGGGCAATCAGTGATGCCACTGCAGAAATTCCCCTGGATGATCAAGGACACGTCAGTCCCATCTCAACAAGACTGCAGAAATTGTCACCTAGACATTATGCCCTTGGGGTTGGAGAACAGCCCAGGCTCCTGCTCTGCTGTCAGCCACAGATTTTACAGGAGAAGAGCACATTTGATGGAGAAAAAGGGAGGACTGCTTTTTTTTACTGGAGAACAGATGTAAGCGTTGTGTTGAAACAGAACCAGAAGTTTACCTTAAGAGGTTTGGAGCCCACACAATGGCTAGGTTCTTGGCATGCATGTTTGTGATGGAGGAGCTCCCAGCCAGACACGCCAAGTGTCTCATCAGGTACTCCAGTGTCCTGGAAGACAAGAGAGGCAAATGTTCAGCACCAACGAGCATGCCGTGCTGCAATTCAGAAAGCAAACCTCCATTCATGCTACTTCTTGTGATTGCTACTGTCACCGAAGATGAAGTAGATCCAACTTGACTGAGTGCCACGCTGCAGCACCAAGCCCCAGCACAGCACAGCCGCAGCCATCAGCTGCACCAAGCGTGCCCCCGTGCCCAGGAACTGACCCCATAAATTAACCCTATGGAGCCTTCAACCCTTCAGCATACACAGGCATCGTGTTGCCGGCGTGAGACAAAGCCTGGAATCGCATCATTGCCCTCTGCAATGCAGCAGGGCTGAGCTCAACAGGCTGAGGGCAGCACTGACCTGTAGTGAGGAGCGGGCAGCTGCTGGATGACGTCCTGCATTCGGACCAGCTGCTCCTCCTCTGTAGCGGCACCAACAGCATCCTGGAGTAGTGCAGAAAGGGAGCAAGACACAAATCAGGCTAGGAAAGCACTGCGAGTAAACCTCGTGGGGCTGACAGCAAAAGGGCCTCAGAGCTGGGGCACTGCTGCAGCCATCTCCCAAGAGGCCCAGGGAAGAGGGAAACGAAAGACGTCGCCTTGTGCTTACCGAGAACCTGCCGTACAGCTGGTGGGTGAGCAGAGGGTTCGGGAGCTCCCTGAAGTACATCTTGCAGAGGGAGCTCGCGCTGTGAATGTCACGGACGGTGAGCTCAGGAATCTGCTCAGACTCAAATTCATGCCTGGAGAGAAGGACGCAAACCCGGTTGAGCAAGAGGAAGGCAAGTCCAAAGCCACCCCAGATGCAATCAGGCTGTGTCAGTCGCAGCACTCTTACCGCAGTCTCTGGATGTTGGACGCGACGCCGGACAGGCGGTATATCCCCTGCACCATGCCGTGCTGCTCAATGAACTCAGTGCAGCTCTGGAGGACCTGGGGGACTAAAGAACACGTGCCAGCCGTCAGTGGAGCTCCTTACTCAAGTCCTGCTTCAGTCTGTGCTCTCATCACATCCCATGCACTAAGCCCAGCCAGGCTTGGCTGAAGCAAATACAAATGTGCTTGTCTCTTAGGAGCATCCGCCTCACTTTATCCTTCAGCCATCAACTCCCATTGCACGTGTCTCCACGGCTATCAACCTGCCCCCTGCTAGATATGATCTCCCTTTCATCTTCTTTAGATGCCCAGCAGAGGAAGGTCTCAGGAATGGGCTGTTCCTTACCGTCACGACCAGAGTGGAGAAGATGCTCTCCCAGGTCTCGGCCAAACACCCTTTCCTTCTCCACCTCCCGCTCGGTCGCTTTCTTTGGGCGGGCCTTCACCAAGGAACGAAGGAAGGTGAGGATCTTGCTGCGTTTCTTGGGCACTGCACAACAAAAGGAAGAAACCAGGTCATTTCAGGTTTGGCTCAGTTGGACGAGGCCGAGCACAGCACATTCTACAGAGCACGTCAAAACGGGAAGAACATTACCAACAGTACATACAAAAAGGGATTTTCCCCATGCCTGGAGGAGCCCAAGGCCAGGTTGGATGGGGCCCTGGGCAGCCTGTTCTAGTCTCACATTAAATGTGGGGGCTGGCACACCATCTTGTGGCAGGGGGGTTGGAGCATGATGATCCTTGAGGTCCCTTCCATCCCAAACCATTCCATGAGTATTCTATAGTTTCGCCAAGTCCAATCATAAACACAGGAGGACTGGGCCAAATCTCTGCCCCATAGTGTGCATGAAGGATCATCAACACAGAGGGGATCCCATCAACACAATATGGGATGGATAAAGGAGGTATTAAACACGGAACAACCCCAAAAAAGACTCCATTTTGCTTCCCCACACCATCAAATGTAACATCCGTACCTGGCTTTGGCACAGAATTGATGAGTGCCTCAGGAATGTTCTTATTAATGAGTTCCACACACTCCCCTGGGAAAAATCCAACCTGTAACAAGAAGAAAAGAGAGGCCAAATATTGCATGCAGCACTTCTCAGGTCTGAAATATTAAACCAAAAGCCACGTCACATTTCCCTCAGAACGTGCTTGCCTGATGCTCCGTAAGACTATCCAGCAGAAAATGGCCATAGTTAACAGCATAAAGGTAATAATTTTTCAACATTTGCAGCCAAAGGCAAGGTCCTCTGACACCGACACAGGGAAACTCTTTATGTCCATTACCCATCCTGTGCAGGCAGAGCAGCTCTAAGCTGAGGTTCCTGCCTTTACTGAAGTTGCACTCTCCAGTCTGAAGCTTGTGCCTACCTGAAAGCCATGCTTGCCTCTCCACCAGGGGGTCAGCTCCTTTGGTGGCATGTCAATGACACAGACGATGTCTCCCACCTGCAAGAGATTGCAACGTCAATCCCAGCTTCAGCACGGCTGGGAGGAAAGCACAGCTCAAATGTCTGCATTCCTCTGCACTGCCAAACATCGCCGAGCTTGAGAGCAATTGCACCAGTGCAGCTCTGAAGGCATTTGCCATTGTAAAATTGAACAACAAGGAACGCCTTGAACTGCTTACTTCAAAGGAGAGTTCATCCGCTGCCTGGGCAACGTGTCTCTTAACGACATGGGCAGCAGCAATAGCTGGAACATTCACAGGTGACACCTCATTGTCCAGCAGGGGCTTCCCCTTGTTCTCAATCTGAAACAGAGAGCACAGGCCACGGTGAGGAGCTGAGAACAAACGAGGAGGATTTCAAGGTGAGGAGCACACCTGCAGAGAAAGCTGCAGGAAATGCACTCGGTCCTTATCATGGGCACTTCAGAAGGAACTGCAAGTCTAATAACGGCTGTTTCTCTCCCTGGTGTGCAGCAGGCACACGCCAGGCAATGCAAAGATGCATCTCTCCCCACCCAGACTAATCAGCAATGGCACTGATGCAGACAGGTGGCCTTGTCCATTTTGCCCCATCCTTTCCTGCACTCTTTGTGCAGGAAGGTTGACTGTTTAAGATGCTAGGAGACCGTGAAGAGGGAAACCAAAGCTACGGCTGCAGTTACAAGGTGCAAACAGTGCCATTGCAAGCACAAAGCAGCTCTCTTGAGCAGTCCAACCAACAGCGAGGCCAAACAGAGCAGAGGATGATTGTTGTTTCTGCAGCTATTTCAAGGGAAAAATCAGAAGAGGACAAACACAACCGAGATGGCTCTGGTCGTTTTATAAACCTGTCACACTTGCACTACTGCCTTGCCAAAGAGGAGCGTAAGGAGCCACAAGGATTCTGCCTCTCCTGAAAAGCAGCAGAGCACATCTGCGGCTCACTCTGCTGGCTCCAGTCAGGGAACAAAGACCAATCAGAGCTTCATACTCTACCTCTGTCCATGCCAGGTCAGGCCCACAGCTGATCTCGCTGCACGCCACAGCCATCAGCGTAGGTGTGACAAGCTGGAACTGAAAAGAAACACACTTGTATTTTCTCTGTTCACATCTCTGCTGTGCTCCCTACAGCTGTCGGGCACACTCACACAGCCGAAGCACGCCTGCTGGTGTCCCTGGGTGATGCTGTGCAGCTCTGCACAAGCTGGGGCTAGGACTCTTTGCCCAAGGGATTGGTTTCCTATAGACCAGCTGGTCACAGCACCACAGACAGCATCCTTCTGAGGGCTGAGCTGGAGAGCACGTGGAAAAAACCCACGCGTGACCAGTGTCCCATCAGAGCTGGATGAGGCTGTGTTACTAAACACGGGGCGTCACGGGCTGCTAAAGCATGTGGGGGGACAAACCATGGCAGGTACCTGGCAAGAGATCAGAACGAGGGAGACAAATGCCTTGAATCCGCAGCCGTTCCTTGTCACTTTGCTCTGATCTTCCACGAGCAAAAGCTGCACCAGGGAAGCAGGCAGAGGGTGGAGAGAGGAGAGAGAAAGAGCAGGTCAGTTTGTTTCCACGGTTTAGCAAAGACTACGAGGGAAATACCAAAATCTGCCCTCCCTCAACTTAAAAACTTTAGTTTTCAACTTAAAACCATTTCTCCTTGTCCTGCTGTTATCTACACTTCCAAAGAGTTTATTCCCCTCCTGTTTGTAGGCTCCCTTTAGGTACTGAAGGCTTCAGTGAGGTCACCCTGCAGCCTTCTTTTCTCCAGGCTGAACAAGTCCAGCTCCTTCAGCCTGTCATTGCAGGGAAGGTGCTCCAGTCCCCTGATCATCTCTGTGGCTCTCCTCTAGACCCTCTCCAACAGCTCCCTGTCTTTCTCGACACAGTACTGCAGATGGGGCCTCACAAGAGCAGAGGAGAGGGGGACAATCACCTCCCTGTCCCTCATGGCCACCCCTCTGCTGATGGAGATAATGTGATCCTATGAGCTCCGCCAGCCAGCAGTTCTCAACACTCACTGCCCACCCGTCTCTCCCACACTGTCTCAGCTTACCTACAAGAAGCTGCACAGGACGGTGTGAAGACAAAGGTACTCAGTCGGTGCACAAGTGCAACAAGCGAGCTGCTCAGTCAGAGCTCCAGCGCTCCAATGAAGGGACGCAGCACGCACTGCTCCCCCCCTCATTCTAGCCCTTATGACATCACTGAGGGCCACCAGGCTGCTCCACCATGACGCACAGGGTGGGGAGGCAGGACCAGTCACAAGGGCAGAAGATTCCAACAGCCCAGCCCAACATTCTAGAATCAGTGGGTGCTTGGAATTCTACCCCAGCCAAATCCTGGAGAAGCTGGCACGGGGTCGGCATGACCAAAGCGCAGGACCTGGCGCTTGCTCTTGTTGAGCCTCGTACAACTGGCCTCAGTGCATCCCTCTGGAGGGCCTTCCTGCCCTCAGGCAGATGGACGCTTCCTCCCAGCAGCGTACCTTGCAGTGCTGGGCCCATGGCAAATCCACACTAGAGACCTTTTTGTTAAATTCAAGGGCGTGTTGCAGCACCAATCTATTTCACCTGTAAGGAAATAAAGGAGGAGATGGGAGAAACACAGAACTACTGCCAGACTGCTTTATAACTTTCTGACCCCAACTTCCCTTGCCTCATCCCCTACCCCAACTCCTGGATGATGCCCACAGGCTGATAGTTGGATCTCAAATCCATAGGACTCCTTTCACAGGACTCCATCAAAAAGACTGTCACACTTGTTCCGTACACTCAAACTGACCCAGCAGTGGTATCATAGTCACTGAACACACACAGAACAACCAAACCCCGAGCATGCACATCCCTTCCTGCGTTACTGGAGCCCACAGCTCACCTTCACACCTCCGTGGATCTCTGGTGTTTTACATGATGCAGCCTCGCTACAGCTCCGTGGCTGTCACACAAGGCCTGCAGGACCTCTTTCTCCGCAAACCCCATCTGCAGGCATCAGTTCATGAGGTTCACCTCCTGCCCTCCTGAGCAAAAACAAGCACAAAGAACAAGAACAAAGCACACTGGACTCGACCTGGCCCGATCCCCAGCCCTCAGTCCTGTCAGACGGACCCTGGTGTGGAGACTCATCCCCAAAGCCTGGCTGGACATCAGCACAGGCATCATTCTTCAAACGCCCCATCCAAGCAGCAAGGGATCAAAGCGTTGGCACAGCTGAAACAAAAATGCTGTCTGAGTTTCCTGTTAGCACTGAGCATGAACAAATCTACCGCTGAGCAACAGGATGTGAGACAAGCAGCAGAAGACAACCAACCTGCAGAACCAGCTCGTTTGGGGTCAGTCCAGATGTTTGTCTGCTCCCTTCCATGGCCCAGGCCAAGCTTGTGAGCTGCTCCTCCGTTGTGCAGGGGGAAATGGTGCAGATGCCATGTGGTGGCTATGCACAGCATGCCTTTGACTTGCTTTTCCTCTCTCCATCTTCCATTAGCAAACAGCATCTCAAACCTTTCCATGCTAAAAAATCACTCAGGTAAAAAAGAACTGGCAGGCTTGCTTTTTAAACTGCCTTATTTATGCAGCCTGATCCTTTACAGCAGAAGCTCACCAAGCAAGGAGCTACCTTAGACAAGCTCAACCTGCAGGGAAAAGTGATTCCTCTGCGTCTGCAGACTTTGCACACATGTCCAGGTGCAGCAGTCAGCCCAGTTCTCAGCACAGCTTTACCAACCACAGAAATCCAGCTGATGCCCGCCGTGCTTTTCTCTCTTCTGAAACACTGCACTGCTGCAAGAAGCGAGGATTAAAACCACAGCATCACAGCACTGGGCTTGGAAGGGACCTCCAGAGCTCACTGAGTCCAACCCCTGCACAACGGGCTCCCTACAGCAGGCTGCACAGCTGGGCGTCCAGGCGGCTCTGGAACATCTCCAGAGAAGGAGAATCCACAGCCTCCCTGGGCAGCCTGTTCCATGCTCACCGTGAAGAAGTTCCTTCTCTTACAAAGGAGGAAAATATGACACTTGTTGGAAGGGAGGTCACAGAAATCTCCAATCAACAACCATTGCCCTCCAAACCTGTTAGATCCTTAGACGTATAAGAACGATGTAAGAGTTCTTTCTTATTGGTATCTGATACCCCGAGTTTAGGATATTTTTCTAAGAATTGTGAAAAAAAAAGGTATGATAAGGGGTACTTAAAGCACAACATCTGTAATCAGATCAGACTCCTGCATTATGAATACTTCACTGAGTAGTCGTGCAGAGTGCATCACTTAGTCTCTTTTTAGCCTGGTGTTCATGGTTTTCCTGTAAGAGCTTGTCTAAACACTGCCTATAATCGTGGTTATGCTAGAACCATTTGGATTTATTGATCCTTAGTGTGATTTCAATAACAAATTTAGATGTTTTTTTTATTTTTTTTCCCCCTAAAAATTTGATGAGTGGCCTGAAAATAGTTTGCCTAAAATAACCTTTAAAGACATGATGGCAATTTGTGGATTCAGCATCCAGTAATTTCCTCAGTAAGCTCTGTTTTTAACTTGATGGAGCTAGCAGTAGGAATCTGACAGGTTTGATTTACAGATAGCAAGGGTAACTACAGGTCCTACTACATCATCATGAGCTGACACAGCAGCTGCATAAAGAAGAACCCAAACCAACAAGATATTTGAAAACCCAGATCCTCCTTTCTCAGCCTCAGTGAAGCACGATGTAGAGACAAAAGTTAAGGACAGCTTTCAATTTCTCAATTGAAATTTCAATTGAAATTTCAACAGTGCAGAGAATTACAGGAAGATTAATCTCTCCATCTCCATGCTTCTAGAAATTTATGATTACAGTTATGTATTTATATGCAAAGTTTGCAAGGCACCAAAGCTAGAATAACCTCTTGGTGATGTGAAATTGAGGTTCACAAATACAAATTACAAAATTCGATGAATCTGTGATTCTGAATACAAGAAGTGACTCCACTCTGATCAGAAATGCCTATTAATTGTGTGTATTCCTTACATTTCTGAATTTTCATTTCACCAGTCCCTCCAGAAAGAAAAAAATCAGATCTCAGACCCTCACAGTGATTCCAGACAGACATTCCTGATAACACGGTTGTTACATCAGACCTTGGTAAAGGCAAACAGAAAGTTACTCAGAATTGGTGAAATGATGGGTAGCACAGCCCTCATCTCCTCTGGCAAACAAATTAGGTGTTAGATTGATACCTGGCAATTAATTCACTCTTCAGCACGGAATTCAGAGCTTTCAGGACAGCGATGTTCTGTCTAGGGAAGGCTGTTGTTACTACAGCAGCAGGATGTCTGGAGCCCAAGTGCAGACCCTCAGTGTTCCACAAGCCTTGAAGAGGTGCACCGTATGTGCTGGGGCTGATGACACAGACACTAGAGCAAGGCCAGTGTGATATTAGAAACTTGACCAGCAGCTCATCTGTTGTAAACCATTTCCTGACACAAACGGGATCTGGTCGACTTAGGACATGAGCTTTGGGCTGGAGAGCAACTCCCCGAGGAATCACACAACCACTGCAGACCGTTTGCAAGAACCCCATACCAAAACAGCTCATCTGTAATCAGTTTTTAACCTGTGCAGCAGTGATTGGAGCAGGCGCACACTCTCTGGAATTGCAGGAATGTTCACAAGTGGAATGTACATCACCTGTGTGCTCTAGCTCTTCTGTGTGCACGCTAGGAGCAGTGATCCCCCTTCACCCAGGGCTGCAATAAAGTCATGTGGGCTTTCTATCCTGCCCACCAGCAGCCCAGGCTGCCCAGAGCCACATCCAGCCTGGCCTTGGATGCCTGCAGGGATGGGGCATCCACAGCCTCCTTGGGCAACCTGTTCCAGTGCCTCACCACCCTCTGGCTGAAAAACTTCCTCCTCGCATCCAACCTAAACCTCCCCTGTCTCAGTTTAAAGCCATTCCCCACCTGTCCCATCACTATCCACCCTCCAAAACAAAACACCTCGGCTGTTCAACAATGAAAGAGCAAAATAACCGACAGCTCTCACTTCCACTGTATGCATTTAATTCCAAACTTAAGGTCACAGGTTACTTAATTATGTGATCCTTCCTGTTAGAAGAACTACTCATAGTGATGTGTAGGAGTAAGGAACAGTTTGAAAAGGTCATGGACATATTAGAACTTGCAGCATTTATCTTAATATATGACTGCATTGCAAAGAATTTTATAAAACACGTTACAAGTACTGTGCATTGGATTGCACTATATCAAACTCTAAGTAACAATATAGGTTGTTTCTAAATCTACACTTACATGTCTTCTTCTAACTCCTTGATAAAATTCCTGTCTGCCTTCAGTTTCATAGCCAAAGCAGTGTTTGAGCTGGTAATGTATTCTTGAACAGCACTGTTGCCTTTAACATTTGTATGTTTAGATATGAAAAGAGAATTTGGTCATTATTTCATGATGAGAGAACCTTGATTTGACACAACAACAATACTGTAAAATGCCACTGTAAGAATGTGGCTTTTCCTTTTTTTTTTTTTTTTTTCTTTTCTGTTTTTTTATAATTAGAATGGTGAGTGTATGGTTGATTCAAGATAAAAAATTTGTTGTAAGTCAATCTCTATACCTGTTTTGAAAAATATGTGTTTTTATTTCTCATTATTTAAAAATTGTCAGGCGTGAAGAATCAGGAGGTCATTCATGATACAAGATTAGTAAATATCTCACGTCAAGATTAGAGGTCATTCTCTGTGTACATTTTAACAGAGGAGCTGCATCTGTACGTAACTGTAGCTGCACACGATGAGCTTTTCTTAAAGGCAGGCAGGAAATTTGGTCTGCGCTGGAACAAAAATCCAGTCCTTTTTTGACTGCTAAACTTTTCACTGAGATAAAAAAATGGCATCATTCTGCAGGATGAACTAGATATATGGAATTTGGCACTGCCCTTAAATTTTGTGTAGTGAACTGATCAGAAATCAGAGCTTTACAGATTTCTACATGTTTTCACAGAGAAATCTAGAGAGATCACAGGATGTAATACTGTGCTTCCAAATGAATAACAAAACACTGATGTTTTTCAGAAGACCAGCAGAAATAGAGGACCAAGTAGCCTGGCTAGCAACGGAGTGCACTGAATAATTGGCTGGATTAAATGAACAGCAGCGTTTAGTCTGGGGTACTGCAGGACTTGCTGACTGACTACGGGCATCCTTTGAGGAGTTAACAGAACATATACATTCTGATTAAATTCACAACTTTTTTCTATTTCCCTCTCTGGCAATATTCCAGAGATGTCATGCAGCCTGGAGGAGGGGCACAAGTGACACCAGAGTAGGACCTGCTGAAAGCTGAGTGCTTCTTCAGTCGGTGTTTCTCAAGTTTGAACTATTGGCCAATTGTCAGGTGGTCCCTCAGGGTCCACAAGAGTGTGTGAACTCCCAAGTGAAAGACAATTTCCTGACGATCCATGGAAACAGGCCTCCTCCTGGCCGTTGGAAGTCAAAGACAAACACAGCATGAAAACCAGATGCGTTTCCATCCCCATGGCAAACACCAGCCTTTCCATCCTTACAGTCCTTCCTGCCACCAGCAGCAAGTGACTTCACCCCAACCTGCCCTTTTCCATGCAGGCAAGGAGGCCGAGAGAAGGTGGATCGGCACGGTTCTGGTGCAGACAGGGGCTGCAGTGCGAGCAGGCCTCCATAGACAAGGCTGTGCCCACACAGAGTGACAGCAGCTTTCGCTGTGACCTGAGCCATGGGAGTTCTCTATCGCAGTCTGTTCCAATCAGCCTGGAAGTCGGGGACGTCTGTCGCAGTCTGGAATCCACGCTGAGGACGCAGTCGCTGTGTCAGAGCAGCTGGGAGCTTCCTTGCCCAGGGAGCAACAACAAGGCCTGCACTGCTCAGCCAGCCCAGGCCAAAGGGAGCACGAGAGAGAGCAGAGGAGGGAGGGGAGGAAAGAGGGCCGGGAAGGAAAGGCCCGTGCCCGAATGGACTTGTAGCATCGGCTGCTGACAGCAAACTCGGTGCTGGCACGGGCACGGCAGAGCAGGTCCGATGTCGGCAGCTTCCTGTGTCACACGGGCACTGGAGACGTGGCCGGCACCGGGAGATCTCCAGAACTGCTGCACGCCTCTGCCAGTCCGGGCCAGAGGAGTGCAGAACAGTGAGCTGCTGCTGAGGGGAGAGAGGATGGCCTGAGAGCTGACCTGAGAGGCGGGGCTGGCCGTGTTACAGCAGCCTCTGTGTCCTCCTCCTTTGTCTGTGAGGGCCAGAGGGCCAGAAGAGAACATGCCCAGACAGCGAAACCCTGCTGTCCTCTGCTGCTCAGCTGGAGAGATGTCCCACCTTCCTCAAGGACGCTGATACAAAGAGAAGTAATCAAAGTAAGTGCAGGCTGGCTGTACTTGTGGGCATCAGCTGCTGGCAGCTGCCTCTGTGCTGCCATGGGCAGGGCACAGCACACACAGTGCTTGCAGTTCCTGTGTGACACTGGCCCTGGTGACCTGACAGCCATAGGGAGACAAGAGAAAGAGCTGCACCCCTCTGCCAGACATGGCAAAGGTGAGAATTACAGAATCACAGAATGGCCCGGGTTGGAAAGGAGCTCAAGGATCATGAATCTCCAACCCCCCTGCCATAGGCAGGGCCCCCAGCTTCTACATGTAATACGAGGCCAGGCTGCCCAGGGCTCCAGTGTTCGTGTAAGCTCTGCATTGTCTAACCAGGTTAGATTAGAAGTGAAACTGAGTTAACAGTAAAGGAACGTAGATGAGATGGCATAAGACAGCTCTGGAAAAGATGTTCCGGCTCTGTGTCTACCTACACATTCAGGAGATGAAAAGTACTGGCTTACTGAGGTGTCCTGGGTTGAAGGTTCTGTTAATCTACATTTTTGGAAGAGCTGCTTGCAATAAATACCTTGTAAGGTGAATGAACTTGATAGAATTAGGGGGTAAAAGAGAGGGATTTGCTGTTTCCCTGAAGGTGCAGGACTATAGCTGTGTGTACAGTCAGTAAACAAGGCAGAAATCTGGACTTGAGCAAGGCCTTTGACATGGTCCCCCACCACATCCTTATCTCCAAATTGGAGGGATGTGGATTTGATGGGTGGACCACTCGATGGATAAGAAACTGGTTGAAAGGCCGCAGACAGAGGGTAGTCATCAATGGCTCTATGTCCAGGTGGAGGCCGGTAACGAGTGGCGTCCCCCAGGGGTCTGTCTTGGGACCGGTGCTCTTTAACATCTTTATCAATGACATCGATGATGGAATTGAGTGCACCCTCAGCAAGTTTGCTGATGACACCAAGCTGAGTGGTGCGGTCGACACAGCTGAAGGAAGGGATGCCATTCAGAGGGACCTCGAGAGACTAGAAAGGTGGGCCCGGGTGAACCTGATGCGGTTCAACACGGCGAAGTGCAGAGTTTTGCACTTGGGCCGGAGGAATCCCAGGCATCCCTACAGACTGGAAGGAGCGGTCCTTGAGAGCAGCCCTGTGGAGAAGGACCTGGGGGTCCTGATAGATGAAAAACTTAATATGAGCCAGCAGTGTGCCCTTGTGGCTCGGAAGGCGAATGGGATCCTCGGCTCCATCAAAAGAGGGGTGGCCAGCAGGGACAGGGAGGTGATTGTTCCTCTCTACTCTGCTCTTGTGAGGCCCCATCTGGAGTACTGCGTCCAGGTCTGGAGCCCCCAGTACAAGAAAGACAGGGAGCTGTTGGAGAGAGTCCAGAGGAGAGTCACAAAGATGATCAGGGGATTGGAGCACCTCCCCTATGAGGACAGGCTGAAGGAGCTGGGTTTGTTCAGCCTAGAGAAAAGAAGGCTGCGGGGTGACCTCATTGCGGCCTTTCAGTACCTAAAGGGAGCCTACAAAGAGGAAGGGAATCAACTCTTTGAAAGGGTGAGTGACAGCAGGACAAGGGGAAATGGTTTTAAGTTGAGGGAAGGGAGATTTAGGTTGGACGTCAGGGGGAAATTCTTCACAGAGAGAGTGGTGAGGTACTGGAACAGGCTGCCCAGAGAGGTTGTGGATGCCCCGTCCCTGGAGGTGTTCAAGGCCAGATTGGATGGGGCCCTGGGCAGCCTGGTCTAGCATTAGGTGGGATGGTTGGTGGCCCTGCATGTAGCAGGGGGGTTGGAGATTCATGATCCATGAGGTCCCTTCCAACCCTGGCAATTCTGTGATTCTGTGATTCTGTGAAATCACTGTGTTCCTCAGAATGAAAAACAAAAGAATAAAAATCTTTTTGTGAGTGAAAGCACGCCTGAATGAAGCACAAATCTAAACACCAACAATTGCACATTTAAAATAAGGTTTAGTGCCAAAGGGACTTGCAGTATTTCTCGTGACGAAATATTTGATGCTTCTTTATGAAAGTCATCACAACAATTTCTTTGGTGAGAATTTCCTTGGTTCCAGCCTGAAGGTGTGTGCAGGCATGAGCAGGCTGTGCTGAGCTGCAGGTGAGTGCCTGTGTCCCACAGCAGGAAAGCCGTGGATGCCTCCAGGGGTTTGAAACGGGCAGAGCTGTAAAACCTTCCGGCTTTCACTGAAATTGTCCTCTGCTTCATTTTGTAATCTTAGTTCCAGCAGTGCTTTCCAATATTCTCTTCGTATGAATGCAGATACATGGGATAGGTTTTAAAGTTTTTATGGTGCTGCTGTATAATTTTCTGTAGTCATCATAAGCCAGTAAAAAAAATAAATGGTAATCAGGCAATCTATTAACAACCTGTGGCATGTGTCAAAACAATGAAATTCCTTGCAGGAAGACAATATTGCTATATAATAATGTGGCTATCCAAAACTGTTAATTATACTTTATGAGCTGGAGATAATCCTGAAATGCAGGACTTTGATCTTAGCCAAGAATAATAAAACTTGTTATCATTCTTAAATAGACAGCTGCTATAAAAAGCATGTGTCTTATTTCCCTTTTAGTAACACAGGCTAAATCAGAGAAACTGATAAAAGAATTTCATGATTGCAGCTTAGGGAGTCTTTCTGATTTGACCCGAAGTAATCTCCGTCCAAAAATGCCTGTAAATACTTTTTCTATATTATTTTGCCAGATGTATTGATATTTGAGATGAATGGCAAAAACATTATGCCTACATAGATGAGCAATGCAAATTTGCTGAATTGTTTCAGAGAAAGAAGCTCTGGCTAACTGATCATTTTCATACAGAAATAAGATTTACAGTAAAATTCGGATTATTATTATTGATGCATGAATAAGTTCAAAAACGAGATGTGGGGGATGTTCATTCAATTCCTACTGATTGCAGGAAGGACTGTCAGGATGGAAAGGCTGATGTTTGCCATGGGCAGGGAAACACATCTGGTATTCATGTTCTCTTTGTCTTTGAGTGCAAGAGGCCATGAGGAGAGTGTGCCCTCACGTTGGACCTTTTTTGACCTTTCCAGCTCAAATGGAGAAATGTCCCACCTTTTACAAGGACTTCAGTAAAAAGATACTTAATGAAAATAAGTCCAGGCTGTCTGTACTTGTGGTCATCAGCAGCTGGCATCTGCATTGTTGTTGCCATGGGAATGGCAGGACAGGTGGAATGTTTGCACTGCCTTAGGTGACACAGGCTCTGGTGAAGTCAAAGCAAGAGGGATGTAATAGAAAGAGCTTGACCTTCATGCCAGACATGGCAAAGGTGAGTGGGATGTTGTTTCAATTGCTGCTGATGGCAGGAAGGACTGTAGTGATTGAAAGGCTGCTCTTTGCCATGGGCAGGGAAACACATCTGGTTTTCATGTTCTCTTTCTCTTTGAGTGCCAGAAAAATAGAGGAGAGTATGCCCTCAGCTTGCACCCCTCCTGCCCTCTGCTGCTGAGATGGAGAAATGTCCCACCTTCTAGAAGGACATCAGGACAAAGCTATGGAATGAAAATAAGTGCAGGCTGGCTGTCCTTGTGTGCATCAGCTGCTGGCATGTGCATTGTTGTTGCCATGGGCATGGCACAGCAGGTACAAAGATTGCAAATTTCCTTGTGTGCCACAGGCTCTGGTGACTTGAAAGCCAGAGGGGTATAATAGAAAGAGTTGCAACCTCACCCAGACATGGCAAAGGTGAGTGGGATGTTGTTTCAGTTGCTGCTGATGGCAGGAAGGACTGTCAAGGATGGAAAGTTTGTGTTTGCCACGGGCAGGGAAACACATCTGGTTTTCATGTTCTCTTTGTCTTTGAGTGCCAGAAAAAGAGAGGAGAGTGTGCCCTCACCTTGCACCCCTCCTGCCCTCTGCTGACAGATGGAGAAATGTCCCACCTTCTAGAAGGACATCAAGACAAGGATATGTAATGAAAATAAGTGCAGGCTGGCTGTCCTTGTGGGCATCAGCTGCTGGCATCTGCATTGTTGTTGCCATGGGCATGGCACAGCAAGTACAAAGATTGCATTTCCCTGATTAATACAGGCACTACTGCCTCGAAAGCAAGAGGGATGTAATAGAAATTGCAGCAACCTCTGCCAGACATGGCAAAGATGAGTGGGATGTTGTTTCAGTTGCTGCTGATGGCAGGAAGGACTGTCAGGATGGAAAGGCTGGTGTTTGCCACGGGCAGGGAAACACATCTGGTTTTCATGTTCTCTTTGTCTTTGAGTGCCAGAAAAAGAGAGGAGAGTGTGCCCTCACCTTGGACCCCTGCTGCCCTCTTCTGCTGAGATGGAGAAATGTCCCAGCTTCAAGAAGGACATCAGGAGAAAGATATGTAAAGAAAATAAGTGCAGGCTGGCTGTCCTTGTGGGCATCAGCTGCTGGCATGTGCATTGTTGTTGCCATGGGCATGGCACAGCAGGTACAAAGATTGCATTTCCCTGATTAACACAGGCACTGCTGCCTCGAAAGCCAGGGGGATGTAATAGAAATTGCTGCAACATCTGCCAGACATGGCAAAGGTGAGTGGGATGTTGTTTCAGTTGCTGCTGATGGCAGGAAGGACTGTGGTGATGGAAAGGCTGTGTTTGCCACGGGCAGGGAAACACATCTGGTTTTCATGTTCTCTTTGTCTTTGAGTGCCAGAAAAATAGAGGAGAGTGTGCCCTCACCTTGGACCCCTCCTGCCCTCTTCTGCTGAGATGGAGAAATGTCCCACCTTGTAGAAGGACATCAAGACAAAGATATGTAATGAAAATAAGTGCAGGCTGGCTATACTTGTGGGCATCAGCTGCTGGTATTTGCATTGTTGTTGCCATGGGCATGGCACAGCAGGTACAAAGATTGCATTTCCCTGATTAATACAGGCACTACTGCCTCGAAAGCAAGAGGGATGTAATAGAAATTGCAGCAACCTCTGCCAGACATGGCAAAGATGAGTGGGATGTTGTTTCAGTTGCTGCTGATGGCAGGAAGGACTGTCAGGATGGAAAGGCTGGTGTTTGCCACGGGCAGGGAAACACATCTGGTTTTCATGTTCTCTTTGTCTTTGAGTGCCAGAAAAATAGAGGAGAGTGTGCCCTCACCTTGGACCCCTGCTGCCCTCTTCTGCTGAGATGGAGAAATGTCCCACCTTCTAGAAGGACATCAAGACAAGGATATGTAATGAAAATAAGTGCAGGCTGGCTGTCCTTGTGGGCATCAGCTGCTGGCATTTGCATTGTTGTTGCCATGGGCATGGCACAGCAGGTACAAAGATTGCAAATTTCCTTGTGTGCCACAGGCACTGCTGCCTTGAAAGCCAGGGGGATGTAATAGAAAGAGCTGCAACCTCTGCCAGACATGGCAAAGGTGCGTGGGATGTTGTTTCATTTGCTGCTGATGGCAGGAAGGACTGTCAAGGATAGAAAGGCTGTGTTTGCCACGGGCAGGGAAACACATCTGGTTTTCATGTTTTCTGTCTCTTTGAGTGCCAGAAAAAGAGAGGAGAGTGTGCCCTCACCTTGGACCCCTCCTGCCCTCTTGTGCTGACAGATGGAGAAATGTCCCAGCTTCAAGAAGGACATCAGGAGAAAGATATGTAATGAAAATAAGTGCAGGCTGGCTGTCCTTGTGGGCATCAGCTGCCGGCATGTGCATTGTTGTTGCCATGGGCATGGCACAGCAGGTACAAAGATTGCATTTCCCTGATTAACACAGGCACTACTGCCTCTAAAGCCAGAGGGATGTAATAGAAATTGCAGCAACCTGTGCCCGACATGGCAAAGGTGAGTGGGATGTTGTTTCAGTTGCTGCTGATGTCAATAAGGACTGTCAGGATGGAAAGGCTGTTGTTTGCCACGGGCAGGGAAACACATCTGGTTTTCATGTTCTCTTTGTCTTTGAGTGCCAGAAAAAGAGAGGAGAGTGTGCCCTCACCTTGGACCCCTGCTGCCCTCTTCTGCTGAGATGGAGAAATGTCCCAGCTTCAAGAAGGACATCAGGAGAAAGATATGTAATGAAAATAAGTGCAGGCTGGCTGTACTTGTGGGCATCAGCTGCTGGCATGTGCATTGTTGTTGGCATGGGCATGGCACAGCAGGTACAAAGATTGCATTTCCCTGATTAACACAGGCACTGCTGCCTCGAAAGCCAGAGGGATGTAATAGAAATTGCAGCAACCTCTGCCAGACATGGCAAAGGTGAGTGGAATGTTGTTTCAGTTGCTGCTGATGGCAGGAAGGAATGTAAGGATGGAGAGGCTGCTGTTTGCCATGGGCAGGGAAACACATCTGGTTTTCATGTTCTCTTTGTCTTTGAGTGCCAGAAAGAGAGAGGAGAGTGTGCCCTCACCTTGGACCCCTGCGGCCCTCTTCTGCTGAGATGGAGAATGTCCCAGCTTCAAGAAGGACATCAGGAGAAAGATATGTAATGAAAATAAGTGCAGGCTGGCTGTACTTGTGGGCATCAGCTGCTGGCATGTGCATTGTTGTTGCCATGGGCATGGCACAGCAGGTACAAAGATTGCATTTCCCTGATTAACACAGGCACTGCTGCCTCGAAAGCCAGAGGGATGTAATAGAAATTGCAGCAACCTCTGCCAGACATGGCAAAGGTGAGTGGGATGTTGTTTCAGTTGCTGCGGATGGCAGGAAGGACTGTCAAGGATGGAAAGGCTGTGTTTGCCACGGGCAGGGAAACACATCTGGTTTTCATGTTCTCTTTGTCTTTGAGTGCCAGAAAAAGAGAGGAGAGTGTGCCCTCACCTTGGACCCCTGCTGCCCTCTTCTGCTGAGCTGGAGAAATGTCGCACCTTCTAGAAGGACATCAGGAGAAAGATATGTAATGAAAATAAGTGCGGGCTGGCTGTACTTGTGGGCATCAGCTGCTGGCATCTGCATTGTTGTTGCCATGGGCATGGCACAGCAGGTACAAAGATTGCATTTCCCTGATTAACACAGGCACTACTGCCTCGAAAGCAAGAGGGATGTAATAGAAATTGCAGCAACCTGTGCCCGACATGGCAAAGGTGAGTGGGATGTTGTTTCTGTTGCTGCTGATGGCAGTAAGGACTGTGGTGATGGAAAGGCTGTGTTTGCCACGGGCAGGGAAACACATCTGGTTTTCATGTTCTCTTTGTCTTTGAGTGCCAGAAAAAGAGAGGAGAGTGTGCCCTCACCGTGGACCCCTCCTGCCCTCTTGTGCTGACAGATGGAGAAATGTCCCACCTTGTAGAAGGACATCAAGACAAAGATATGTAATGAAAATAAGTGCAGGCTGGCTGTCCTTGTGGGCATCAGCTGCTGGCATGTGCATTGTTGTTGCCATGGGCATGGCACAGCAGGTACAAAGATTGCATTTCCCTGATTAACACAGGCACTGCTGCCTCGAAAGCCAGAGGGATGTAATAGAAATTGCAGCAACCTCTGCCAGACATGGCAAAGATGAGTGGGATGTTGTTTCAGTTGCTGCTGATGGCAGGAAGGACTGTCAAGGATGGAAAGGCTGTGTTTGCCACGGGCAGGGAAACACATCTGGTTTTCATGTTCTCTTTGTCTTTGAGTGCCAGAAAAAGAGAGGAGAGTGTGCCCTGACCTTGGACCCCTGCTGCCCTCTTGTGCTGAGATGGAGAAATGTCCCAGCTTCAAGAAGGACATCAGGAGAAAGATATGTAATGAAAATAAGTGCAGGTTGGCTGTCCTTGTGGGCATCTGTTGCCGGCATGTGCATTGTTGTTGCCATGGGCATGGCATAGCAGGTACAAAGATTGCAAATTTCCTTGTGTGACACAGGCACTGCTGCCTTGAAAGCCAGAGGGATGTAATAGAAAGAGCTGCAACCTCTGCCAGACATGGCAATGGTGAGTGGGATGTTGTTTCAGTTGCTGCTGATGGGAGGAAGAACTGTCAAGGATGGAAAGGCTGTGTTTGCCATGGGCAGGGAAACACATCTGGTTTTCATGTTCTCTTTGTCTTTGAGTGCCAGAAAAAGAGAGGAGAGTGTGCCCTCACCTTGGACCCCTCCTGCCCTCTTCTACTGACAGATGGACAAATGTCCCACCTTCTAGAAAGACATCTTCTAGGAGAAAGATATGTAAAGAAAATAAGTGCAGGCTGGCTGTCCTTGTGGGCATCATCTGCTGGCATCTGCATTGTTGTTGCCATGGGCATGGCACAGCAGGTACAAAGATTGCATTTCCCTGATTAATACAGGCACTACTGCCTCGAAAACAAGAGGGATGTAATAGAAATTGCAGCAACCTCTGCCAGACATGGCAAAGATGAGTGGGATGTTGTTTCAGTTGCTGCGGATGGCAGGAAGGACTGTCAAGGATGGAAAGGCTGTGTTTGCCACGGGCAGGGAAACACATCTGGTTTTCATGTTCTCTTTGTCTTTGAGTGCCAGAAAAAGAGAGGAGAGTGTGCCTTCACCTTGGACCCCTGCTGCCCTCTTCTGACAGATGGAGAAATGTCCTACCTTCTAGAAGGACATCAAGACAAAGATATGTAATGAAAATAAGTGCAGGCTGGCTGTACTTGTGGGCATCAGCTGCTGGCATCTGCATTGTTGTTGCCATGGGCATGGCACAGCAGGTACAAAGATTGCAAATTTTCTTGTGTGACACAGGCACTACTGCCTCGAAAGCCAGAGGGATGTAATAGAAATTGCAGCAACCTGTGCCCGACATGGCAAAGGTGAGTGGGATGTTGTTTCATTTGCTGCTGATGGCAGGAAGGACTGTCAAGGATAGAAAGGCTGTGTTTGCCATGGGCAGGGAAACACATCTGGTTTTCATGTTCTCTTTGTCTTTGAGTGCCAGAAAAAGAGAGGAGAGTGTGCCCTCACCTTGCACCCCTCCTGCCCTCTTGTACTGACAGATGGAGAAATATCCCAGCTTCAAGAAGGACATCAGGAGAAAGATATGTAATGAAAATAAGTGCAGGCTGGCTGTCCTTGTGGGCATCAGCTGCTGGCATGTGCATTGTTGTTGCCATGGGCATGGCACAGCAGGTACAAAGACTGCATTTCCATGTGTGACACAGACACTGCTGTCTTGAAAGCCAGGGGGATGTAATAGAAATTGCTGCAACATCTGCCAGACATGGCAAAGGTGAGTGGGATGTTGTTTCAGTTGCTGCTGATGGCAGGAAGGACTGTGGTGATGGAAAGGCTGGTGTTTGCCATGGGCAGGGAAACACATCTGGTTTTCATGTTCTCTTTGTCTTTGAGTGCCAGAAAAAGAGAGGAGAGTGTGCCCTCACCTTGGACCCCTGCTGCCCTCTTCTGCTGAGATGGAGAAATGTCCCACCTTCTAGAAGGACATCAAGACAAAGATATGTAATGAAAATAAGTGCAGGCTGGCTGTCCTTGTGGGCATCAGCTGCTGGCATCTGCATTGTTGTTGGCATGGGCATGGCACAGCAGGTACAAAGATTGCATTTCCCTGATTAATACAGGCACTACTGCCTCGAAAGCAAGAGGGATGTAATAGAAATTGCAGCAACCTCTGCCAGACATGGCAAAGATGAGTGGGATGTTGTTTCAGTTGCTGCTGATGGCAGGAAGGACTGTGGTGATGGAAAGGCTGGTGTTTGCCACGGGCAGGGAAACACATCTGGTTTTCATGTTCTCTTTGTCTTTGAGTGGCAGAAAAAGAGAGGAGAGTGTGCCCTCACCTTGGACCCCTCCTTCCCTCTGCTGACAGATGGAGAAATGTCCCAGCTTCAAGAAGGACATCAGGAGAAAGATATGTAATGAAAATAAGTGCAGGCTGGCTGTCCTTGTGGGCATCATCTGCTGGCATCTGCATTGTTGTTGCCATGGGCATGGCACAGCAGGTACAAAGATTGCATTTCCCTGATTAACACAGGCACTGCTGCCTTGAAAGCCAGGGGGATGTAATAGAAAGAGCTGCAACATCTGCCAGACATGGCAAAGGTGAGTGGGATGTTGTTTCAGTTGCTGCTGATGGCAGGAAGGACTGTCAGGATGGAAAGGCTGTGTTTGCCATGGGCAGGGAAACACATCTGGTTTTCATGTTCTCTTTGTCTTTGAGTGCCAGAAAAATAGAGGAGAGTGTGCCCTCACCTTGGACCCCTGCTGCCCTCTTCTGCTGAGATGGAGAAATGTCCCACCTTGTAGAAGGACATCAAGACAAAGCTATGTAATGAAAATAAGTGCAGGCTGGCTGTCCTTGTGGGCATCAGCTGCCGGCATTTGCATTGTTGTTGCCATGGGCATGGCACAGCAGGTACAAAGATTGCATTTCCATGTGTGACACAGGCACTGCTGCCTTGAAAGCCAGGGGGATGTAATAGAAAGAGCTGCAACCTCTGCCAGACATGGCAAAGGTGAGTGGGATGTTGTTTCAGTTGCTGCTGATGGCAGGAAGGACTATCAGGATGGAAAGGCTGGTGTTTGCCACGGGCAGGGAAACACATCTGGTTTTCATGTTCTCTTTGTCTTTGAGTGCCAGAAAAAGAGAGGAGAGTGTGCCCTCACCGTGGACCCCTGCTGCCCTCTTCTGCTGAGATGGAGAAATGTCCCACCTTCTAGAAGGACATCAGGAGAAAGATATGTAATGAAAATAAGTGCAGGCTGGCTGTCCTTGTGGGCATCAGCTGCTGGCATCTGCATTGTTGTTGGCATGGGCATGGCACAGCAGGTACAAAGATTGCAAATGTCCTTGTGTGCCACAGGCACTGCTGCCTTGAAAGCCAGGGGGATGTAATAGAAAGAGCTGCAACCTCTGGCAGACATGGCAAAGGTGAGTGGGATGTTGTTTCAGTTGCTGCTGATGGCAGGAAGGACTGTGGTGATGGAAAGGCTGGTGTTTGCCATGGGCAGGGAAACACATCTGGTTTTCATGTTCTCTTTGTCTTTGAGTGCCAGAAAAATAGAGGAGAGTGTGCCCTCACCTTGGACCCCTCCTGCCCTCTTCTGCTGAGATGGAGAAATGTCCCACCTTGTAGAAGGACATCAGGAGAAAGATATGTAATGAAAATAAGTGCAGGCTGGCTATACTTGTGGGCATCAGCTGCTGGTATTTGCATTGTTGTTGCCATGGGCATGGCACAGCAGGTACAAAGATTGCATTTCCCTGATTAATACAGGCACTACTGCCTCGAAAGCAAGAGGGATGTAATAGAAATTGCAGCAACCTGTGCCCGACATGGCAAAGATGAGTGGGATGTTGTTTCAGTTGCTGCTGATGGCAGGAAGGACTGTCAGGATGGAAAGGCTGGTGTTTGCCACGGGCAGGGAAACACATCTGGTTTTCATGTTCTCTTTGTCTTTGAGTGCCAGAAAAAGAGAGGAGAGTGTGCCCTCACCTTGGACCCCTGCTGCCCTCTTCTGCTGAGATGGAGAAATGTCCCACCTTGTAGAAGGACATCAAGACAAGGATATGTAATGAAAATAAGTGCAGGCTGGCTGTCCTTGTGGGCATCAGCTGCTGGCATTTGCATTGTTGTTGCCATGGGCATGGCACAGCAGGTACAAAGATTGCAAATTTCCTTGTGTGCCACAGGCACTGCTGCCTTGAAAGCCAGGGGGATGTAATAGAAAGAGCTGCAACCTCTGCCAGACATGGCAAAGGTGCGTGGAATGTTGTTTCATTTGCTGCTGATGGCAGGAAGGACTGTCAAGGATGGAAAGGCTGTGTTTGCCACGGGCAGGGAAACACATCTGGTTTTCATGTTTTCTGTCTCTTTGAGTGCCAGAAAAAGAGAGGAGAGTGTGCCCTCACCTTGCACCCCTCCTGCCCTTTTCTGCTGACAGATGGAGAAATGTCCCAGCTTCAAGAAGGACATCAGGAGAAAGATATGTAATGAAAATAAGTGCAGGCTGGCTGTCCTTGTGGGCATCAGCTGCCGGCATGTGCATTGTTGTTGGCATGGGCATGGCACAGCAGGTACAAAGATTGCATTTCCCTGATTAACACAGGCACTACTGCCTCGAAAGCCAGAGGGATGTAATAGAAATTGCAGCAACCTGTGCCCGACATGGCAAAGGTGAGTGGGATGTTGTTTCAGTTACTGCTGATGGCAGGAAGGATTGTGGTGATGGAAAGGCTGTGCTTGCCACGGGCAGGGAAACACATCTGGTTTTCATGTTCTCTTTGTCTTTGAGTGCCAGAAAAAGAGAGGAGAGTGTGCCCTCACCGTGGACCCCTGCTGCCCTCTTCTGCTGAGATGGAGAAATGTCGCACCTTCTAGAAGGACATCAGGAGAAAGATATGTAATGAAAATAAGTGCGGGCTGGCTGTACTTGTGGGCATCAGCTGCTGGCATCTGCATTGTTGTTGGCATGGGCATGGCACAGCAGGTACAAAGATTGCATTTCCCTGATTAACACAGGCACTACTGCCTCTAAAGCCATAGGGATGTAATAGAAATTGCAGCAACCTGTGCCCGACATGGCAAAGGTGAGTGGGATGTTGTTTCATTTGCTGCTGATGTCAGTAAGGACTGTCAGGATGGAAAGGCTGGTGTTTGCCACGGGCAGGGAAACACATCTGGTTTTCATGTTCTCTTTGTCTTTGAGTGCCAGAAAAAGAGAGGAGAGTGTGCCCTCACCTTGGACCCCTGCTGCCCTCTTCTGCTGAGATGGAGAAATGTCCCAGCTTCAAGAAGGACATCAGGAGAAAGATATGTAATGAAAATAAGTGCAGGCTGGCTGTCCTTGTGGGCATCAGCTGCTGGCATCTGCATTGTTGTTGCCATGGGCATGGCACAGCAGGTACAAAGATTGCAAATTTCCTTGTGTGACACAGGCACTGCTGCCTTGAAAGCCAGGGGGATGTAATAGAAAGAGCTGCAACCTCTGCCAGACATGGCAAAGGTGAGTGGGATGTTGTTTCAGTTGCTGCTGATGGGAGGAAGGACTGTCAAGGATGGAAAGGCTGGTGTTTGCCATGGGCAGGGAAACACATCTGGTTTTCATGTTCTCTTTGTCTTTGAGTGCCAGAAAAAGAGAGGAGAGTGTGCCCTCACCTTGGACCCCTCCTGCCCTCTTCTGCTGACAGATGGACAAATGTCCCAGCTTCAAGAAGGACATCAGGAGAAAGATATGTAATGAAAATAAGTGCAGGCTGGCTGTCCTTGTGGGCATCAGCTGCCGGCATTTGCATTGTTGTTGCCATGGGCATGGCACAGCAGGTACAAAGATTGCATTTCCATGTGTGACACAGGCACTGCTGCCTTGAAAGCCAGGGGGATGTAATAGAAAGAGCTGCAACCTCTGCCAGACATGGCAAAGGTGAGTGGGATGTTGTTTCAGTTGCTGCTGATGGCAGGAAGGACTGTGGTGATGGAAAGGCTGGTGTTTGCCATGGGCAGGGAAACACATCTGGTTTTCATGTTCTCTTTGTCTTTGAGTGCCAGAAAAAGAGAGGAGAGTGTGCCCTCACCTTGGACTCCTGCTGCCCTCTGCTGCTGAGATGGAGAAATGTCCCACCTTGTAGAAGGACATCAAGACAAAGATATGTAATGAAAATAAGTGCAGGCTGGCTGTACTTGTGGGCATCAGCTGCTGGCATGTGCATTGTTGTTGGCATGGGCATGGCACAGCAGGTACAAAGATTGCATTTCCCTGATTAATACAGGCACTACTGCCTCGAAAGCCAGAGGGATGTAATAGAAATTGCAGCAACCTCTGCCAGACATGGCAAAGATGAGTGGGATGTTGTTTCAGTTGCTGCTGATGGCAGGAAGGACTGTCAGGATGGAAAGGCTGGTGTTTGCCATGGGCAGGGAAACACATTTGGTTTTCATGTTCTCTTTGTCTTTGAGTGCCAGAAAAAGAGAGGAGAGTGTGCCCTCACCTTGCACCCCTCCTGCCCTCTTCTGCTGACAGATGGAGAAATGTCCCAGCTTCAAGAAGGACATCAGGAGAAAGATATGTAATGAAAATAAGTGCAGGCTGGCTATACTTGTGGGCATCAGCTGCTGGCATGTGCATTGTTGTTGCCATGGGCATGGCACAGCAGGTACAAAGATTGCATTTCCCTGATTAACACAGGCACTACTGCCTCGAAAGCCAGAGGGATGTAATAGAAATTGCAGCAACCTGTGCCCGACATGGCAAAGGTGAGTGGGATGTTGATTCAATTGCTGCTGATGGCAGTAAGGACTGTCAAGGATGGAAAGGCTGTGTTTGCCATGGGCAGGGAAACACATCAGGTTTTCATGTTCTCTTTGTCTTTGAGTGCCAGAAAAAAGGAAGAGAGTGTGCCCTCAGCTTGCACCCCTCCTGCCCTCTGCTGCTGAGATGGAGAAATGTCCCAGCTTCAAGAAGGACATCAGGACAAAGATACGTAATGAAAATAAGTGCAGGCTGGCTGTCCTTGTGGGCATCAGCTGCTGGCATGTGCATTGTTGTTGCCATGGGCATGGCACAGCAGGTACAAAGATTGCAAATTTCCTTGTGTGCCACAGGCACTGCTGCCTTGAAAGCCAGAGCGGTGTAATAGAAAGAGCTGCAACCACTGACAGTCATGGCAAAGGTGAGTGGGATGTTGTTTCAGTTGCTGCTGATGGCAGGAAGAACTGTCAGGATGGAAAGGCTGTGTGCCATGGGCAGGGAAACACATCTGGTTTTCATGTTCTCTTTGTCTTTGAGTGCCAGAAAAAGAGAGGAGAGTGTGCCCTCACTTTGCACCCCTCCTGCCCTCTTCTGCTGACAGATGGAGAAATGTCGCACCTTCTAGAAGGTCATCAGGAGAAAGATATGTAATGAAAATAAGTGCAGGCTGGCTGTCCTTGTGGGCATCAGCTGCTGGCATGTGCATTGTTGTTGCCATGGGCATGGCACAGCAGGTACAAAGATTGCATTTCCATGTGTGACACAGGCACTGCTGCCTCGAAAGCCAGGGGGATGTAATAGAAATTGCTGCAACATCTGCCAGACATGGCAAAGGTGAGTGGGATGTTGTTTCAGTTGCTGCTGATGGCAGGAAGGACTGTGGTGATGGAAAGGCTGGTGTTTGCCATGGGCAGGGAAACACATCTGGTTTTCATGTTCTCTTTGTCTTTGAGTGCCAGAAAAAGAGAGTGTGCCCTCACCTTGGACCCCTGCTGCCCTTTGCTGCTGAGATGGAGAAATGTCCCACCTTGTAGAAGGACATCAAGACAAAGATATGTAATGAAAATAAGTGCAGGCTGGCTGTACTTGTGGGCATCAGCTGCTGGCATGTGCATTGTTGTTGGCATGGGCATGGCACAGCAGGTACAAAGATTGCATTTCCCTGATTAATACAGGCACTACTGCCTCGAAAGCAAGAGGGATGTAATAGAAATTGCAGCAACCTCTGCCAGACATGGCAAAGATGAGTGGGATGTTGTTTCATTTGCTGCTGATGGCAGGAAGGACTGTCAGGATGGAAAGGCTGGTGTTTGCCATGGACAGGGAAACACATCTGGTTTTCATGTTTTCTGTCTCTTTGAGTGCCAGAAAAAGAGAGGAGAGTGTGCCCTCACCTTGCACCCCTCCTGCCCTCTTCTGCTGACAGATGGACAAATGTCCCAGCTTCAAGAAGGACATCAGGAGAAAGATATGTAATGAAAATAAGTGCAGGCTGGCTGTCCTTGTGGGCATCAGCTGCTGGCATGTGCATTGTTGTTGGCATGGGCATGGCACAGCAGGTACAAAGATTGCAAATTTCCTTGTGTGACACAGGCACTGCTGCCTTGAAAGCCAGGGGGATGTAAAAGAAAGAGCTGCAACCTCTGCCAGACATGGCAAAGGTGAGTGGGATGTTGTTTCAGTTGCTGCTGATGGCAGGAAGGTCTGTGGTGATGGAAAGGCTGTGTTTGCCACGGGCAGGGAAACACATCTGGTTTTCATGTTCTCTTTGTCTTTGAGTGCCAGAAAAAGAGAGGAGAGTGTGCCCTCACCTTGGACCCCTCCTGCCCTCTTCTGCTGAGATGGAGAAATGTCCCACCTTCTAGAAGGACATCAAGACAAAGATATGTAATGAAAATAAGTGCAGGCTGGCTGTCCTTGTGGGCATCAACTGCTGGCATGTGCATTGTTGTTGGCATGGGCATGGCACAGCAAGTACAAAGATTGCATTTCCCTGATTAACACAGGCACTACTGCCTCGAAAGCCAGAGGGATGTAATAGAAATTGCAGCAACCTGTGCCAGACATGGCAAAGGTGAGTGGGATGTTGATTCAATTGCTGCTGATGGCAGGAAGGACTGTAAGGATGGAAAGGCTGTTGTTTGCCATGGGCAGGGAAACACATCTGGTTTTCATGTTCTCTTTGTCTTTGAGTGCCAGAAAAAGAGAGGAGAGTGTGCCCTCACCTTGCACCCCTGCTGCCCTCTTCTGCTGAGCTGGAGAAATGTCGCACCTTCTTGAAGGACATCAGGAGAAAGATATGTAATGAAAATAAGTGCGGGCTGGCTGTACTTGTGGGCATCAGCTGCTGGCATCTGCATTGTTGTTGGCATGGGCATGGCACAGCAGGTACAAAGATTGCATTTCCCTGATTAACACAGGCACTACTGCCTCGAAAGCCATAGGGATGTAATAGAAATTGCAGCAACCTGTGCCCGACATGGCAAAGGTGAGTGGGATGTTGTTTCTGTTGCTGCTGATGGCAGTAAGGACTGTGGTGATGGAAAGGCTGTGTTTGCCACGGGCAGGGAAACACATCTGGTTTTCATGTTCTCTTTGTCTTTGAGTGCCAGAGAAAGAGAGGAGAGTGTGCCCTCACCTTGCACCCCTCCTGCCCTCTTGTGCTGACAGATGGAGAAATGTCCCACCTTGTAGAAGGACATCAAGACAAAGATATGTAATGAAAATAAGTGCAGGCTGGCTGTCCTTGTGGGCATCAGCTGCTGGCATGTGCATTGTTGTTGGCATGGGCATGGCACAGCAGGTACAAAGATTGCATTTCCCTGATTAACACAGGCACTACTGCCTCGAAAGCCAGAGGGATGTAATAGAAATTGCAGCAACCTGTGCCCGACATGGCAAAGGTGAGTGGGATGTTGATTCAATTGCTGCTGATGGCAGGAAGGACTGTAAGGATGGAAAGGCTGTTGTTTGCCATGGGCAGGGAAACACATCTGGTTTTCATGTTCTCTTTGTCTTTGAGTGCCAGAAAAAGAGAGGAGAGTGTGCCCTGACCTTGGACCCCTGCTGCCCTCTTGTGCTGAGATGGAGAAATGTCCCAGCTTCAAGAAGGACATCAGGAGAAAGATATGTAATGAAAATAAGTGCAGGTTGGCTGTCCTTGTGGGCATCTGTTGCCGGCATGTGCATTGTTGTTGCCATGGGCATGGCATAGCAGGTACAAAGATTGCAAATTTCCTTGTGTGACACAGGCACTGCTGCCTTGAAAGCCAGAGGGATGTAATAGAAAGAGCTGCAACCTCTGCCAGACATGGCAATGGTGAGTGGGATGTTGTTTCAGTTGCTGCTGATGGGAGGAAGGACTGTCAAGGATGGAAAGGCTGTGTTTGCCATGGGCAGGGAAACACATCTGGTTTTCATGTTCTCTTTGTCTTTGAGTGCCAGAAAAAGAGAGGAGAGTGTGCCCTCACCTTGGACCCCTCCTGCCCTCTTCTACTGACAGATGGACAAATGTCCCACCTTCTAGAAAGACATCTTCTAGGAGAAAGATATGTAATGAAAATAAGTGCAGGCTGGCTGTCCTTGTGGGCATCATCTGCTGGCATCTGCATTGTTGTTGCCATGGGCATGGCACAGCAGGTACAAAGATTGCATTTCCCTGATTAATACAGGCACTACTGCCTCGAAAACAAGAGGGATGTAATAGAAATTGCAGCAACCTCTGCCAGACATGGCAAAGATGAGTGGGATGTTGTTTCAGTTGCTGCGGATGGCAGGAAGGACTGTCAAGGATGGAAAGGCTGTGTTTGCCACGGGCAGGGAAACACATCTGGTTTTCATGTTCTCTTTGTCTTTGAGTGCCAGAAAAAGAGAGGAGAGTGTGCCCTCACCTTGGACCCCTGCTGCCCTCTTCTGACAGATGGAGAAATGTCCTACCTTCTAGAAGGACATCAAGACAAAGATATGTAATGAAAATAAGTGCAGGCTGGCTGTCCTTGTGGGCATCAGCTGCTGGCATCTGCATTGTTGTTGCCATGGGCATGGCACAGCAGGTACAAAGATTGCAAATTTTCTTGTGTGACACAGGCACTGCTGCCTTCAAAGCCAGGGGGATGTAATAGAAAGAGCTGCAACATCTGCCAGACATGGCAAAGGTGAGTGGGATGTTGTTTCATTTGCTGCTGATGGCAGGAAGGACTGTCAAGGATAGAAAGGCTGTGTTTGCCATGGGCAGGGAAACACATCTGGTTTTCATGTTCTCTTTGTCTTTGAGTGCCAGAAAAAGAGAGGAGAGTGTGCCCTCACCTTGCACCCCTCCTGCCCTCTTGTACTGACAGATGGAGAAATATCCCAGCTTCAAGAAGGACATCAGGAGAAAGATATGTAATGAAAATAAGTGCAGGCTGGCTGTCCTTGTGGGCATCAGCTGCTGGCATGTGCATTGTTGTTGCCATGGGCATGGCACAGCAGGTACAAAGACTGAATTTCCATGTGTGACACAGACACTGCTGTCTTGAAAGCCAGGGGGATGTTATAGAAATTGCTGCAACATCTGCCAGACATGGCAAAGGTGAGTGGGATGTTGTTTCAGTTGCTGCTGATGGCAGGAAGGACTGTGGTGATGGAAAGGCTGGTGTTTGCCATGGGCAGGGAAACACATCTGGTTTTCATGTTCTCTTTGTCTTTGAGTGCCAGAAAAAGAGAGGAGAGTGTGCCCTCACCTTGGACCCCTGCTGCCCTCTTCTGCTGAGATGGAGAAATGTCCCACCTTCTAGAAGGACATCAAGACAAAGATATGTAATGAAAATAAGTGCGGGCTGGCTGTCCTTGTGGGAATCAGCTGCTGGCATCTGCATTGTTGTTGGCATGGGCATGGCACAGCAGGTACAAAGATTGCATTTCCCTGATTAATACAGGCACTACTGCCTCGAAAGCAAGAGGGATGTAATAGAAATTGCAGCAACCTCTGCCAGACATGGCAAAGATGAGTGGGATGTTGTTTCAGTTGCTGCTGATGGCAGGAAGGACTGTGGTGATGGAAAGGCTGGTGTTTGCCACGGGCAGGGAAACACATCTGGTTTTCATGTTCTCTTTGTCTTTGAGTGCCAGAAAAAGAGAGGAGAGTGTGCCCTCACCTTGGACCCCTCCTTCCCTCTGCTGACAGATGGAGAAATGTCCCAGCTTCAAGAAGGACATCAGGAGAAAGATATGTAATGAAAATAAGTGCAGGCTGGCTGTCCTTGTGGGCATCATCTGCTGGCATGTGCATTGTTGTTGCCATGGGCATGGCACAGCAGGTACAAAGATTGCATTTCCCTGATTAACACAGGCACTACTGCCTCGAAAGCCATAGGGATGTAATAGAAATTGCAGCAACCTGTTCCCGACATGGCAAAGGTGAGTGGGATGTTGTTTCAGTTGCTGCTGATGGCAGGAAGGACTGTAGTGATGGAAAGGCTGTTGTTTGCCACGGGCAGGGAAACACATCTGGTTTTCATGTTCTCTTTGTCTTTGAGTGCCAGAAAAAGAGAGGAGAGTGTGCCCTCACCTTGGACCCCTCCTTCCCTCTTGTGCTGACAGATGGAGAAATGTCCCAGCTTCAAGAAGGACATCAGGAGAAAGATATGTAATGAAAATAAGTGCAGGCTGGCTGTCCTTGTGGGCATCAGCTGCTGGCATCTGCATTGTTGTTGGCATGGGCATGGCACAGCAGGTACAAAGATTGCATTTCCCTGATTAACACAGGCACTACTGCCTCGAAAGCCAGAGGGATGTAATAGAAATTGCTGCAACCTCTGCCAGACATGGCAAAGGTGAGTGGGATGTTGTTTCTGTTGCTGCTGATGGCAGGAAGGAATGTAAGGATGGAGAGGCTGGTGTTTGCCATGGGCAGGGAAACACATCTGGTTTTCATGTTCTCTTTGTCTTTGCGTGCCAGAAAAAGAGAGGAGAGTGTGCCCTCACCTTGGACCCCTCCTGCCCTCTGCTGCTGAGATGGAGAAATGTCCCACCTTCTAGAAGGACATCAAGACAAAGCTATGTAATGAAAATAAGTGCAGGCTGGCAATACTTGTGGGCATCAGCTGCTGGCATCTGCATTGTTGTTGCCATGGGCATGGCACGGCAGGTACAAAGATTGCATTTCCCTGATTAATACAGGCACTACTGCCTCGAAAGCAAGAGGGATGTAACAGAAATTGCAGCAACCTGTTCCCGACATGGCAAAGGTGAGTGGGATGTTGTTTCAGTTGCTGCTGATGGCAGGAAGGACTGTAGTGATGGAAAGGCTGTGTTTGCCACGGGCAGGGAAACACATCTGGTTTTCATGTTCTCTTTGTCTTTGAGTGCCAGAAAAAGAGAGGAGAGTGTGCCCTCACCTTGGACCCCTCCTGCCCTCTTCTGCTGACAGATGGAGAAATGTCCCAGCTTCAAGAAGGACATCAGGAGAAAGATATGTAATGAAAATAAGTGCAGGCTGGCTGTCCTTGTGGGCATCAGCTGCTGGCATTTGCATTGTTGTTGCCATGGGCATGGCAAAGCAGGTACAAAGATTGCAAATGTCCTTGTGTGCCACAGGCACTGCTGCCTTGAAAGCCAGAGGGATGTAATAGATAGAGCTGCAACCTCTGCCAGACATGGCAAAGGTGAGTGGGATGTTGTTTCTGTTGCTGCTGATGGCTGGGAGGAATGTAAGGATGGAAAGGCTGGTGTTTGCCATGGGCAGGGAAACACATCTGGTTTTCATGTTCTCTTTGTCTTTGAGTGCCAGAAAAACAGAGGAGAGTGTGCCCTCACCTTGGACCCCTCCTGCCCTCTGCTGACAGATGGAGAAATGTCCCACCTTCTAGAAGGACATCAAGAGAAAGATATATAATGAAAATAAGTGCAGGCTGGTAATACTTGTGGGCATCATCTGCTGGCATCTGCATTGTTGTTGGCATGGGCATGGCACAGCAGGTACAAAGATTGCATTTCCCTGATTAACACAGGCACTGCTGCCTCGAAAGCCAGAGGGATGTAATAGAAATTGCAGCAACCTGTGTCCGACATGGCAAAGGTGAGTGGGATGTTATTTCAATTGCTGCTGATGGCAGGAAGGACTGTAGTGATTGAAAGGCTGCTCTTTGCCATGGGCAGGGAAACACATCTGGTTTTCATGTTCTCTTTGTCTTTGAGTGCCAGAAAAAGAGAGGAGAGTGTGCCCTCACCTTGCACCCCTCCTGCCCTCTGCTGACAGATGGAGAAATGTCCCAGCTTCAAGAAGGTCATCAGGAGAAAGATATGTAATGAAAATAAGTGCAGGCTGGCTGTCCTTGTGGGCATCAGCTGCTGGCATCTGCATTGCTGTTGCCATGGGCATGACACAGCAGGTACAAAGATAGCAAATTTCCGTGTGTGACACAGGCACTGCTGCCTTGAAAGCCAGGGGGATGTAATAGAAAGAGCTGGAACCTCTGCCAGACATGGCAAAGGTGAGTGGGATGTTGTTTCATTTGCTGCTGATGGCAGGAAGGACTGTAAGGATGGAAAGGCTGGTGTTTGCCATGGGAAACACATCTGGCTTTCATGTTCCTTTTGTCATTGATTGCAAGAAAAATAGAGGAGTGTGTGCCCTCACCGTGGACCCCTCCTGCCCTCTGCTGCTGAGATGGAGAAATGTTCCGCCTTCTACAAGGGCATCGGAACAAAGTCTCTGCTCTGCTGCACCGTCCATGCCACCTGGTGGCACACAGGCTGCATTCTGCTTCTGTACCCTTATGAACAGCCTGTACCTTTATTTCCAATGAACAAAGCTCAGTGAATTAAAATCTCCCTTCTTTGAGTTTATTTTGCATTAACAGCATGAATTGAACACGTGCTGTTTTCTTGCATCAGAGCACCAGCCCATCTATTAGCTTCAGTCACGTTTTGACAGGTGTGAGAAAATGCAATCACAGAGCAACAAACCCTCCTACATTGCATGTATTTTCTAGATACTGGTGAATAGTAGCAGCATCTGGTTCAGCTTCTCAGTTACAGCTGGGAGATATGGAAACATTTGCGTTCAGATATAGAACATCTGATCTGTTTACATTCAGTTTTTGTTTCAGGTCAGATGGGTTACTCTGCCAATTCCTGCAAAAGAAGAAAGAATTATTGATGGGGAGCAGAATGCTTTTGTAGGCCCTTTCTTGGCTGCCTTAATGTCCAAAACATATCTTCATAACAGACCTTTAGAGCATTATTTTAGGTATGAATTGAAGCAGTGGATTTCAGAAGACACACATTTCCAGTCACAAGCCAGATAACAGTGTCTGTGTTTTGTGATTACAGAACTCTGCCAAGTGCAGAACAATGCTTTTACCAGGGGTTTTACTCCTCCATCTACATTTTAACCATGTAAGCCAACGTTAGTGGTTTTGTTTTGTTTGTTTGTTTGTTTGTTTGTTGTTGTTTTTCCTGTTTTATAGCACTCTGGAGACATCCATGACAGTGAAATCTTTAACACATTAAAAATGCAGAATTTCAGCAAATACACCACAACACTTCTTTGTAATTCTTCCGATTTCTTTTCTTTCCCAGAAGCTTCAGAATACTCATTTCTGTGTGATAGAGTTATCCTCCTACCATTTCAGCCTCTGCATCATTTGTTTGCCACATAGAAAACAGGAATTCCTAATTGCTGATAAAAGCAGCTCTATGAACAGTTCTGCAAATCGAGTCCTAAATAGAGATCTGCAGACTGTGTCACAAAGTCTGTGATGAAAGCATCTCTAAATGCACTCTTTGCACTGAACACATACTGCTTCAGCACAACCAAATGAGCATCAGAATATTGGCTTTGAGAACTGCTGCTACTCAGATACATATATATGTAATATATGAGGGCTGCTCCAAAAGTAACGCCTGCTATTTTCTGATGCAGGCCCATGATATCAGAGGTGACTGTTGGTGATACGGCAGCAGAGGCTGAACCTTCCTACAAATATTCCATTACGTTTCGTTGGCGTGCCAGCAGATGGCAGCAGAGCTGCAGTTTCCATCGAAATCAGTAGCAGGCACTACTTTTGGAGCAACGTGTGCGTGACATTCAGCATTTTGGTCACTTATCTACTTATCTGTTGGTAAAATGTGTGAGTGTTTCAAAAACATGTCTAAAGACAGAACTAGCTATGCCGAGGATGAAGACACAGCTAGAAAGCCTATTTCTTCTTCCATCGGTTTTGTGCCTGTTATGATACATCCTTCATGAGACAAGTGCTCACAGCAGAGTTCTGGGAGTGTCTGTTTCTCCATTTTCTCTCTGTTTCCTAGTACCCAGAGCAGCTGTTTTCTCAAATCAGTACATTTGGACTACATGTTGTCTTCCATTTGACTACTATGCACTGAAAATCAAGGATTAATCAAGAGGAAATCAGCTTCTCCATGCTTGTGCATGACCTGAGATTGGAGCTGTCCTTTTCAAGACATCCACAGATGTCACTTACAGTCAGGATTCTGGTGCAGACCTGCTTAAACAGCAAAGCAAGGTGTGCTTAAATGCCTGCTTATCAATGTCTCTAATAGAATGCATTCCTACATTTAAATGTGCACAAAAATATTTATGGATTTTTAATTGTTTGTATGTATTCACGTATATTTCATGGATTTATAATATATAACTATTTATAATTTATGTAACTTATATAATTACATAATTAATGTATTTATAGTATATGCATACATGCACTAATTCTCTCCTTCTTCTACTGACCAGGGATAACTACATACTGGAAAATGCTCACAAGTCTGCCAGCAGACTGCTGCTCACAAGGTCACATCCAACCCCGCAGTTCAGGTGGACAATGCAGTTGTGACAGCAGCAGTAGAGGAGCTACTAAGGTGGAAACTCGACCAGCAGTCACATTTCAGCTTAGATCCATCCCTAGAAGAGAGACACCAGTGATACTATCAACACAAAATTAATGCATGGACATCACTGCAATGGTCTGTGATGGCAGCTGAGCTCCAGGTGTGAAAGGTTTATCTATTCATTTCTTAATTAATTATTATTTGAATATTATTGACAGGTTCTGAATTGCAGATTTTGGTTTCAGCTGCTCAGAAGGTCAGTGCTCCCAAACACTGAACCTACAAGCACAAACTGTGAGATGGTTTTGATACCTCCCATGGGCTCTCTGTACATGGAAACAAAGAAACAAATGGGCCCTGTAGGGAAACACAAACCTGCTTGTAGCACCATCCATCCCTGTGCCGAATATCAGAGGGGATCTGCTCTGTGTCCCACGTGCAGAAAGGCAGTCTCTTGTAGGAATGTGGAGAACTGGATGCTCCAGGAAATCCATCCATTCCTTCTTTCTGCAGTTCTTTTGGCTTAAAAATGGTCTTTTCAACATGACAGCTGGGTAACTTGTGCTGCTGTTTCATTCATTTTGCCCTTCCTTTTGCTCTCCTTTTCGTGCTGAGTCAAAGTAAATTTCACTAATTAGCCTGAATGTGTATCTGTGTCAAACGGAGGCAGAACAGAGATCAGGAGAAGGAAGAGATGCAGAAGATGGCTGAATTCCCAGCAGAATTAACTTTCTGTTTCCAATGATCAGTGAGAAATTAGCTGGTAACACATCTGAGGAGCTGCCAATCTAGGTTTGTCCAGCTAGCTTAGCACAGGTGATACCAGCAAGCAAGCAATGACATAAAAATACTCAGCATGAAGAACCTTTTGCAAAGAGTTGCCAGAGCATTTCAGATCAGTGCAGACTGCTGGGAAGTTTCTGTCAGTGCTGTACTATTTCATCAAGGATTAATGTAAGTGTAGTGCCATCATTGCCCTCCATTGACTGAAGGTGCCTCCACACATTCTGGTTGTTGGCAGACACTCAAAGACGTGGAAGGTTTGATAGGTACAAGAGCAGCTCCCTCCTTTTCCGTGACAGTTCTTTGTTGTTCCTTAAACATTCGTATGCAATGTGTTATACTTCTAAGTCAGTCAAGAGAAAGTCAAGAGGGTTTTGTTTTCATTTTCAGAATATAGAGGTTGTTGGTGTTTCTTTGTTGTTGTTGTTCTTTTGTTTTGTTTTATTTTCCCATAACTAAACATGGTCTTAAAGAACCACAAATAGTTTGAAAACCATTCTTCCCAGAATACACCTTCCAGGTGACAGGAATAACATTTCTTGTTTAACCTGGAGCTAGAAAGGATGCATAAGGGAACTGGCAGCTCTATATTTCTTATTAAAAAAAAAAAAAAGCATATAGCTGAAAGGGAACATGTAGTACATAATGCAGCTATCAGTATATCTATTGTGGGTTTTTTTGTTTGTTTGTTTGAGTTTATGTTTTTTTTTTTGTCAATTATTGATCTTTCTTCTATTTCAGATTGATCAAGCAACCACCAGCTTTGCAGAATTATGCCTACTCCGCAAGCCAGAAATGCTTCAAACCCATCAGAAGACATCTGTAAATACCTTGGCACAGCCTTTCTCCAGATCAGCCCATTGAGGGCTGAAATAACTCATGATTCCAGCTGACAACGTGCTGCTGTCTAACAGACGTTTTACAGGAAGGGTTCTTTCCTTTGTCATTTGGCACAAATGACAAACAAAAAACTTTCCTGCAGAAATTTTAGAATAAATTTCACTGCCGGAAAAATGTGGAGATCATCAACACTGCGCTGCCTCTTTCTCCCAAAACATGCTGACACGACTAAAAGGTCACAGCACTTCTGTGGTATATTGCTTGATCAACACACTCACATTCACACTCTTAATATAAAATGAGAGAAGTTTGTGTCGTGGTTCTCGAGAGTGGAGAATTCTGTACTTAGCTGCTAAAAATGAGTGTCTCACAGCTGAATCTTGGCAGAAATCCATCAGGGGAAGAAGGGCCTTGAGGCTGTGCAGCAATGAGGAGGGCTGAGTTCCTCTCCGGTGTTGTTTTCCAAGCCAGAGTCCAAACCAAGAGAGCTTGCAGCACTGGAGAATGAGTTACAAACGGCCATTTGAAGCATCTCTTCAAGCACTTCCTCCTCTGCCCAGAACAGAAGGCCAAAATGAGTGTTATTTCTTTTCCAGGTAGCATGGGATTTCTGTCTGCCTTGGTATGCAGCAAGGACACTTGACTTTGGTTTTTAATGCATCCAGAAATGGCATCCTCTTACTGAACCAGTCAAAATTATTAAAAGTACTTCATGTTAATAAGGATTCCCTAATCTTCCAAAGTCTCTGCTTAACAAAGTTATAGATATATAAAAAAAAAAACCAACAACAAACAAACAAAGAAAGAAAAAAACATATTTGTTAAATAGAATGTTTTCTACATTTTTTTTCTTTTAAATCTCTCCTACGGTTTAATATCTGTCCCTTAAACCTTCCCTATGATTTTATGGCATGCAGGTTATGTATTTGAAACAAACCAAATTTTCACTTGCATAATCCCAAAGGCTGATGTCAACCTGTTTGCAGCCCCGACTTTGCATGGAGATGATCTCTACTCAGAAGGGTCACTGGAAATCACAGCAGATGCTCTGGAAGGTGTTTGTGTGTCCCCATTGACTTCCATTACTCTTTTAAGTAATGAAGAGGTAAGAAGGATAAGAGTGAGCAGCAATGCAACAAATAAAACTGAAAAAGACAAAAGACTCCCTGAAGCTCTGTTGGCCACTTGCATCAGAGCCAGAAAGAGTCTGGAAGACAGTGAACTGTTACCTATCCACGAGAAAGAGAAATAAAACAGCCCAGAAAAGTAGATTCTTGTGGCTATTCAGATTTATGTTCTTTCCCTGTATTCCTTCTTTTCTCTTAACTCTAAAACTGTCGATACATAAGCACAGATATTAGCTTAGACAAAACAATGCTGGCCGTCGACAGGCCATGATCACGTACCAGCAGTTCCAAGGATAATCTCACTTGTGTTGAGTTGGCCTTCAGGAGTAAGGAAATTATCCGACACACATGGCACTGTTGCATTAAACAAAAAACGTGTCCCCTGTTAAGGACTCTGACAAAACAATATACTTGGGAGCAAAGAGAAAGTGCAGCCCACCGAATCCATAACTCGGATAATCCCCTTGCAAATAGCTGACAATCAACTCTGCCCAATCACAGCAGATTTCTGTTTTGTTTCTTTTTTGGGGGGTGGAGGAAAAAACGGTGCTCTGGACTGCTGGAAAGGTGAGGTACCTTATTTGGAATTCTTGTCTGGTTAAAATAACAATGAAAAATACAATGGATTTCATTTCCCTTGCAAAGCCAAAAGGAGCTGCTTTGGCAATGTGAAACTATTCTCTAAAGATAATGCTGAGAAATGTACTCATCCTGAATATAATTTCTACTTTATTTCAAGTTATTTCGGAGCCTTTAACTCTTTATGCCTAAAGAGGAATCAAGAGGAATGCAGAAGTTTTCAAGTGAAGCAAAATGGAATAGATCGCTTTGATTTGTTGCTTTTATTTATATTTCATATGCAAAGATATCTTCTGGGACAAGAAATAGGGACAGTAAATGGAATAATTTGTATCAGTGATTAAAAGTACTTGCTTACTGCTTACAAAGATATACTTAACTTAGAAAGTACGTTCGCAAGATGAAAAACAAGGCATCAGTACATCTGCATTACTAGAAGCAAATACATTGCACTGACACTTGTAAACCATTTTCCCTGTCTCACAGTGATTTTCCAATAAGAAAACAAAGGAAGAAGAAGTATAAAGGCTCCTTGTGCTGCTGGTATGTAAATCACCAAAGCAATCACAAGTGAAGACGAGTATGGTGAAAGCTCACTGCTGATGTACCGAAATCTTCATGTGTTGTATCAAACCTGCAAGGAATGCAATGGAGAAATGACGAGCTCACGTCTCTCTCCTGACAAGGTTTTCGCTGCAGTAACAGCCTTCTTTCTGAGTCAGATCTTACCATCCTCCCAGCAACAAGCTACACCTGCTGAATGGCATATTGCTAGAAGCATCCTTCCACAATCCAGTAATGGTCGTAACAGAACCGTGAACTTGATTTCCTGGACAATCAGGCTGTGTCTGAATATATTCCAGCACAGAGCAAGAGAAAAGACGGTGCTGAGCAGCATGGCAGCAGGCAAACAAGTCATCGTGTGCACTTTAGAAAGTAGAGCTTTCCTGTGACGGACAAGGGAGCAAGATGGGGGAAGATGGATGGAATCAAAGGCTGCGGCCCTTGGTGGAAGGGAAAAGCTAACTTCAGTGTGGGACACAAGCAATAAGGACAATCGACATCACTCTGTGGACATTTGGAAGCCCCTTCCTCCAGAGCTGCTTGCCTCCGGAAGGGAGTGCTCAGGAGTGTTTGCTGGAGAAGATCTGCCTGTGACTAAATAGCTCCAGCGCGGTCTGGGAAAGCTGGGAATGATACCTTCGTGTCCTGTGAAAACAGGATGCAGGTGGGCATCCCTGCTCCCTCTTATCTGCTGGCAGGGCCCGGAAGATGGGAACCAAGGAGGTGCTGCTGAGATCCCAGAGCCAGAAGCTGCCACTCCAAGGAGAGCTGACTCGGCCACTGAAAGCACTGAGAAGGGGCCATCATTGCCATGGTCACCATCGCCGTCGTCGTCAACAGAACAGCAACGCCCGACGACGCACCGCTGCTGAAGGTCAGTGGCTGAACTACGAACCACGCTGGGTCCGTGGTGGTGAGCATCTCCCTCTTGCTTCCTATAAAGACTCCTTGCTGCTTCTTTCCTGTCTTTCCTATCGCCCTCCTTCCCTTCCCCATTACCCCAATTCAGAACGGCGTCCGTCCTCCCCCTCCCCATCTCCCTGATTAAGATTTGCAATCAACTGGTCGGACCAGCATTTGAGCACTGAAGTGTGATGTTGTGTGGCTGTTCATCAACACCACAACCTCTGCTGAAGAATTCCCACCTGGATCCCGGCTCACACTGGGACTTCCTGGGTGGGGAAAGCAGCTGACACAAAGAGCTCTGTTTGTTTTATTTCAGTGTTTATTATTCCTGGTTATTGCTGGATGAATGGTTACTGCCAGATGTGTGGGTGTCTCTTTTCACTTCCCCCCTTCTCTGATGTAACGCTGGTGTCACCACTCCTGAAGAGTCCCCAGGTGGTGTCTGTGGCAAACTGAGTGACTCCGATTGTTGTCTGAAATTGAATGATGATGAAGGAGTTGCTAAACAAATTTTCCGTGCTGAAACGTCTCCTGTCTTGTGTGCTGGTGCAACTCTGATGTTTGTTCCTTGTATGATTCCACGTTTTACTCAATTTCTGAAGGCCTTGTATCCTCCGTGTGCTTTGTAACACTTCTACTGACGGAGGAGTCCGACAGATCAGGGCAACATTTGTAGCCCAAGAAATCTTTTGTAGCAACTGTGTAACCACCACCCTGTGCCAGTGTGCCGCTGTGTGACAGCAAACTGAGCCAAAGAAGGAGCCTTATTCCCAAAGAGTGTTTGATTGTACATTTAAACTTCACATTTTAAGCTCCTTCTGAGACTTGAATCTTAAAATTAAGCCCTCGTGAAGTATTTTAACAGTTCAGGTCCTATTTATTAACCCAGTAAAATGTCTTTATTACAACTTCATAAAATGAATGCTGCAAGTACAGTTAACTCTGTGACCACACATTGTTGTTTTGCTATGATTCAAATAACAACTCCTCTTAGAGCTTCAGAGGGGTCTTGACCACGTGCATGAGTACACACAGACCGAACTGGAGAGTCTCCTTAGCGCCTGTGACACGTGCCCCTGGCAGACAGCAAAGCTCTCTGGAGAGGTGGTCTGGGCAGCAGATGGGGGCCTCAGTGCCTCCCGGCATGGAGTCCCCAGTCACTGAGACAGTGCCGGGCAGCGGTGCCCAGCAGCTGCTCCCTGGCAGGGGCTCTCCCTCAGCTGAGGTCATTCCCTGCTTGGAATTCAGCACGGAACCGGAACCCCAGAGCCGAGGTCACAAACGCGCTGTGTTTGAGGGCCTGCAGGGCTGCCCCGCGTGCTGCCCGGTCCCCAGCCATTCCCCGTGAGGCGACACTGCGCTGTGATGTCACAGTGGTACCTCGTGCGCCCTCGTGGCAACGGTGGGAGCGGTGGCTCAGTCCGCTTGTGGGACCCGCAGGAAGCGGAACCAGAGAGCGCGTTGCGTCTACCTGGAGATTTCCTGCTGTCATGGAGCGGCTGAGAGCCCTTCGAGGTGAGTCCCTCCACCTCTCTGCACGCCGTGACGCCGCCCGAGCGCACGTGTGCCTCCAGAGTCCGTTCAGGACGTGCCGGCAGCACCGTCCTCGCTCTGCTGAGCGCAGCCGCCCGCCGTGGTTTCCCCGGCACCCCGGCAAGGGGAAAGCTCCCTCCCCGTCCCCGCCAACCGCGCGCAGCCCCGCGCCGTGGGGCTGGAGGAGCGTTCCTCCCAGAGCCGGCCGGATGCTCGGCCCCGGCTCTGAGCGACACCGGCGGCAGCTGCTCCGCTCTTTGCTTCCAGGTCTCTTTGCCTGTGTGGGCTGCGTGCCCAGACGTTCGCGTCGCAGTGGGAGAGGCAGGGTGGCGAGCCCTGTCCCTGTCTCCGCTGTGACTTTGCTGCAACAGCGCCTGCAAGACCATGAGGTGAGCTGGGGACGTCCGACCGTGAATCCTTGCCGCGGCCCAGTGCCGTGGTCCTGTGGGTGCCGGGCCGCGCACCACACCGGCACGGTGATGGGTGGCAGTGGGCGGCTCCCCGAGAACAAGGGCAAAGCAAACCAGGACCGATCCCTGTCCCCAGGGTGATCGAGCACAGGTGTACTGCGAACTGGAGGGCGCCCTGTGGGAAGATGACAGCCGCCCGCCGTGCGGAGTGGTCAACCGGCTGCTGGCAGAGGTGTCCCAGGACCTGACGGCAACCCAGGTGAGGGGTTACAGCCAAAGGCAAAGGGAGCCGCCTGCCCGTGCTGGTGTTGTGCTGGCGGTGGCTCAGCCCTTCCCAGGGTCTCAGGCAGTCTCCTGGACGGTGTGTCACCAGTGACTCCTTTTCAGGGTGTCAGAGACAACGTGAGGATGGCTGCCAGCAACGTCCTGGTGGCTCTGGCCCGGATGCATTTCAGCTTGGTGATGGCTGAGCTCCAGGGCCATCTGAAGGCCATCGGGGAGATATCCAAGGATTTCGTGCTCATCACCCTCAGCAGACTGTTCGGCATCTACGGTAGAGTGCTCTCAGCCACCCTACATCTCTGACAACTGGGGAAAGGGGTCTTTCCTCTGTGCGCATGGTCTGCATCCTGGGGGATGCAGGGCTTCCCCCCTCCTCTGTTGCTGCCAGGGCTCTGACTGTGGACTTCTCCTTCTCCTCTGCAGCTCCACAGTGCATCCCCTTTATGTGGCTGATGCTGGCTGGCCTGCGCAGTGTGGTGGGCCAGGTGAGGAGCGGCCGGACCCTGCGCCTCGCTTGTGCTGGTGAGTGCCGGACCAGAGCAGGGGGCCTCGGGACAGCCCTTGCACCTCGCCCTGCTGCAGACTCTCACAGGCTGCCTTTTCTCTCACTCTCTTTAGACACAAAAAATAATGATTACTATTCGTATATGTTTCTTTAATTTTGTTTTTTCAGTTGTGAAACAGTGGCTGGATGGAGCGAAGACGAACTTGTCCTCTGGAACCCAATGCCCCTGGCCTGCCATGGAGAAAGAGCAGATCTATGAGAACCTTCAGGAGCTGCTCTTCTCTGTGCTGAAGAACTGGCAGGGCTGCCAGGAGGAGGAGGTGAGCCTTGCTGCACTCCCAGCCCAGGATGGCAGCGGGGGCACCCGTGTGGCAGCTCTGTCTGTGCCCAGTGGGCTGACAGCTGAGCAGTGATGGGAGGGAGTGGGCTGGCTCTGCAAAGGGCCCTGAAGCGGCTCTGCGGCAGGGAGCAGCTGCATGTCACAGCACTGTGGCAGGAAGAGCTGGGGATGAGGGTCTGGGGAAAACCTGCCTGCCCTCCGGAGCGAGCCCATCTGCTGCTGGGCGTGGGGGTGTGGGGAAGGGGAAGGGAAAGAGAAAGCCTTCTCTGTAGGAAGGGCAGACCTTCGGTCTTTGATGCCAGGCCTCTGCCATCCCTCTCCAGGACAAACAGGCCGTCCTCGGGGCCGTGGCTGCCATGCTGGATGTTCTCCTGCAAGAGGAGCTGCACCAAGAGCACGTCTGGGAGCAGCTCCTCTGGCTTGTGCACCCGTGCCAGGAGATCCAGGACACCTGCAGGGTGGCCAAGGTGAGAGGTTGTGCAGGGCTCAGGGTGGACGTGGGGCCAGTGCAAGTGCCACGAGGGGTCGGGGGGTGCAGGGAGGAGGTGGGGAGCCCTTGGAGAAAGGAGGAATGGCTGCCTGAGAGCCTGAGGAGCTCTGTGCTAGCAACTGGGGGGACCACATCCAGTTGCATCTGATGGGGGAGAAGAGGGCTGCTGGGTGGGAAATGGCTGCAAATGATGCTCAAACACGGCTCGATTGAGAGCAGAGAGACTCTCGGTGCTGCTGGGAGGTGGGGGATAACAAGGATAAACAAGAATGCCTGTGCAGGAGCTTCTCCCTGCAGAGAAACAACTGGGAAGCAGTTTCTCCACTCCCAAGTGGCTAGCTGTGGCTTCATCTCTTTCTTCCTCTCCTGGTCTCTTGCAGAGCCTCATTGTCTTCCTGGAGGCCTTAGAGGGCATGGAGTCTGTCATCCAGAAGGACAGGTTTCTGGACATCACAAGTGCCCTGTTCTACCAGGTAAGGGGAGCCTATCCCTGTGCCCATAGCAGTTTTCCTCTTGGTTAAGTGTCAGGAGGAGTGCAAAGCTCCGAGCCCCTGACTAAGGCAGCTCAGCCTTAGCTCCTGCATGCTCAAGGCTGTTCCAGAGCCTTGCGTGTCCCCCCGGGGATGCTGTGGGGCAGGCTGGGTTTTGTCTGCCTCTCCTCTTCCTGAGAGTGCCCAGGGAGATGAGAGCAGCAGCACAGTTTGTCTTTTCCGTCCTCAGTGCTGATGTGATTTTCTCATATGGACTTTGTTCCCACAGCTCTATGACGACACCAAGCAGCACAGCGAGGCTGATCGTGCGGAGCTGAGCCACTGCATCATGCTGCAGGGTAAGGAGAGGAGCTTTGGCAATGCTTGGCGGTGCCCTGGCCAAAACCTCTCTCACAAACCTCAGGAATGGGCATGAGTTTCTCGCTAACATAGCGTGGGATTTCCTCCCTGCAGCCCGGATCTGCCCAGAGGAAATGGTCCTGTTTCTGCAGTCACAGCTGGGCGATGACTGGGAGGCTGGACGCGTGGCAGCACTGGGTCTGCTCGGTGCTCTGGCTCGCTCTGATGGTCAGTACCACAGGCTGGGGCTTCCAGGGATCCCCTCTGCCATCTGGGTTGGGGCTCCGCTCATGCTTCTGTGCATCTCTTGCAGAGCCCGTGATGACGGAGAAGCTGCCCCAAGTTGTTGAAGCTGTGCAGTGTCTGTGCAGCGACCTCAGGATCCGGGTGAGCTGCTTTGGGAAAAGAAAGCTTGTCGGGGTGGTGATGCTGCTGCCAACACGGGCAGGGCTGGGGTGACTAGAGAGGTGCTGGGGCATTGACCACACGGTCGTGATGCTCCTGTGGGGAGAGCAGGCAGAGTGGAGCGGGCAGGTCCCTGTGCTGTGCTTGGAAAGTGCACAGCCTGGTGCTAAGGCCTGGCCCTCACCTCAGGAGCCAAGGCTTCTCCTCTGCTCCTGTTGTCTCTGCTCGTGCCCAAAGGGCTGCCCCGATGAGCAGGTGGCTTCCCTTTGCCTTCTGACCTGAAAAATCACACCCACAATTGACCCCTGGCAGGTGAGGACGGCTGTTCTGCATTTCATCAAGGACCTGCTCAGTTCGAGCACCCGGAGCTGCTCAGCCTGGGATGTGGTGGGGCACATCTTCACTGAGTTCAGCCGCAGCACGGGAAGAAGGGTAAGGACAGTGGGCAGCATCTTCTTTGGGAAGACCTGTGCTGCTCCGAGGGTGGCACAGAAGCACCGCTGGGGCCTGAGCCTCCTGAGAGGCTCCTGAGAACTGAGGTAACCAGGTTTCAACACCATTGTCGTGCAGGCAGCTGGAGACCTTTCTGCCCGGGAAGCCCAGGAAGAAGGAGCTCTCCAGGAGCTCTGCATGGACACCCTGGGCTCTCTGGACGTCTCTGCGACAGGGATGTCCAAAGTAAGTCACACTCTGCCCCGCTGCTGCTCCTTGCCTTCGCACCACCCGTTCCTCATCCCACCACCCCAGGTCTCTCCTCCAGCGTGCTCTGAAGCACACAAGACTCAGGGAAATTCACTGAGTCCTCTTCATCTCTGAGCGGAGGCAGGAATGCTGACACGCTCAACTGCCTCGTTCCCTACAGCTCCTGTGGCCGCGGCTGCTGCTGTTCGTGGTGCCAGCCCAGTACACCGGCATGCTGATCCCGGTCTCGCGCTGTGTCCGAGCCCTAGCCGAGAGAGAGGATCTGACAGGACGGCGAGTAGAGGAGCTGGATCCCCATTTCATCAGCTCCATGTTTCAAGGTAGGAGCAGAAACTCCACCGGTGAGCTCTGCTGACCTGTGCTACCACCCAGAAGGGACAGCGGAGCTGCGCGTGGCTGGGCACGGAGCGTCTTGGAGTCTGACTCAGCACTTTTTTCTCCTCACAGGCCCACGACTGACTCCCCAGACGCTGCTGGCGCGCCTGCTGGTGAGTAGATGCTCCAGAGCCCAGTGCCACGAGCCCCCGGGAGGAAGCAGCACGGCCACGGGCAAAGCTGTCGGCTGCTCCTTGCCCGCCAGGGCAGAGCCGAGCTGCTTCCATCCCGGGGGGAAGCCGCTGCTCTTGCTGCAGAAGTGACCCTGCTTCTCCTTGCTCTCGCTCAGGTGCTGGCGGGGAGCCCTGTTGCAGGCAGCGAACTCCAGGCCGCTGCCTTACTGCTGATGCAAAACCTCCACGGCAGGTTCCACAGAGCTGTGGGGGGCCATGTGGGCCGCTGAGATCCCCCTGCTGCTGCAGTGTCTCCAAGGTAAAGTGCTGGTGGGGAGGGAGAGGCGGAGGCAGGGAAAGGGGGAGTGAAAATGCAGCAGCTCTTCTTCTGTGCCTTGATCCCAAGTAAGGGTCTTTTTCTTCCTGTTGCTGTGCAGGGAAAGATGAGAGCTTCCTGGACACTGCAGAGTGGGAGCGCCGTCTGCTAAAGGTACGGCACTGCTGGGTGCAGAGAAGTGCTTGCCTGCCCCAAGTAGCCCCGCTCCCACATGAGCCGCCACGGGACAAGAACAGCCTCTCAAGTGCTGCTGTGGAGCCTTGGAGGCGCTGCCTCTTTCGCTCTGTCCCAAGCCCAAGGGGGGTCTTAGGAGAAGGGGGGCAGGCGGCTTTAAGGGAGGGAATGCTGGGGAGCTGGGAGAGGAACTGTTCTTCCAGACACCTCTCCCCAGAGGGCTGCAGCAATTGGGAGTGAGGGAAGAGGCAAAGGGCAAGGGAACATCGTCTTCTCCTGTTCTCCAACAGTTCCTCAGGGCGTCCATGGACGCCATACGGATGAGGGCTGGATCGAGGCCCTGAGCTGTGTGCTGAGCCGGTGGCTGAGCAGCTCTGCCAGCAGCTCTGCAGAAAAGGTGAGTTCCCCCCGGCTCTACCCAGCGGTGCAGCTGCAGGTGTCCAGCTGGGGCTGGGGCTGCGGCTGGTGCTCTGCCCATGCGGGATGCTGATGCTGCTTCCCCGGTCTGTGCCCCCCAGAGGGCCTTTCCCTGCAATCTGCCCAGGGATGGCTAAAGCTCGGCCCTGCAGCTGCTCTCAGCGACTCCCAGGGAGCGTGGCTCCTTCCACCTCGCCCTCCCCCAACAGGTTAAGCTGCTGCCACATCTCAACTTCTTCCTTCCCTTCCCCTGCAGTCTTTCCTGTACAAGGCTCTGGCACAGTCCTGGGAGCCTGTAAAGGAGTCCTCCACGTGCAGGAGAAGCTGCTGCAGCACCTGGAGGAAGCAAACGCGGAGGACCCACGTGAGGCCCAGGTGAGCCCTGCTCTCCTCCAGCTCCTGCGAGCATCCCGCTCCGTCCCTGGGGCAGAGGGCTTCTCCTGGCCCTGCTCCGCGCCTTTCCATCTCCTCGCCGCTGCCGTTTTCCTCAGGAGAGGATCTGTAGATTCAGGCCTGTGCCAACTGCCCCTTGTTCTTTTGTGCAGGGAATGGTCTCTCTCTGAGCCACGCGGCTGAGAGTCACTTCCAAGCAGTCCTGGCCACGCTCACCTTGTTTGCGTCCAGGCTGTGCAAAGGCCGCAACGCGAGGGTTTCCAGGCGCAAGAAGGTAAAGCGTTACGGGTTTCCATCTTGGCATTCTTCTGCCTTATTTTCACAGCAGCTCCTGCCCTGGAGCCCAGGTGCATCGCGGGGCACTGGGGGCCGTTGAGCGAGTGTCTCAAGCATTTCTTCCCACACAGATGGAGCTGGACAGCACGAGAGCTCAGGCCACACGCAGCGCTCTCGTGCTCGCCCACGGCAGCTTGGCACTGCGTGCCTCCAAGGAGCAGCTGCTCGCCCACCTGGAGGGAGACATCGTGGGCAACATCCTGATGCTCTACAGCTGCAGCTGCCGGGTGAGAGCTCAAAGCGTGCCAGGCTGTCTGAGCGCCCAGCTGCAGCCCCTCCACGTGGGGGGATGCTGAGATGGGCCTTCCCTTTCCCAAGGTCCCTCGGGGAATGGTTTGTGCCCAGATGAAGACCCAAGCTCTTCCCTTAGCGTTGCCCCCACGTGTCCCCTTTGCAGCCCTTGTCCCGTCCCGCAGTTCACAGAATGTTCTTCTCTCTTGGGCCTCAGGACCTGCAGAACAACCTCGCGGCTGGTGCAGAGCATCACCGACTTCAGCTCTGCCTTCCAAGCTGTGGGTGATTCTGCATCCTTTAACCCCTCCTTGAAGGGAAAGCTTCTGGAGATCCTGATGGTGAGTGCCTAGAGGCAAGGCTGCCTGCAGAGTTCTGGGCTGCGCCACGAGGCTCGCTTCCCTGGGGCACACAGGTCTCCATCAGCCACACGTCTCCAGCTGGTAGGGACCTTGGGTGCTGGAGGCAGCGGCTGGGCAGCGGGCTAGGTGCACCAGCTGTCGAGCTGCTGCATCCTGCTCTGCTTTCATGGGAAACATGGGAGTTGGGGCTGTCTCAGGGGCGGGTGGAACAGCTCTCGTGTGCCCCTGCCCACCTTGACAGTGTCTCTCTGGGACTTGCAGGACCTGCTGAAGAAATACTACTCGGGCACCCCTGTCTCCCCAGTGCCCCTCAAGGTGGTTCTGGCCCTGGAGCAGTTGAGGTAAGGTCCCCGTTTTGGGTAGCTCTTGAAGGTCTGGAGGGGTAGAGGGTCTGGAGAGGGTAGGGGGTGAAGAGTGAAGGCTGGGCTGTTGTGCCCGGCGAAGCTGAGGTTCTGGGCAGGGAGAAAGGCCCTGGCGCTTCAGTCCCCTGGCAGGGAAGAGAAGGGAGAGTTGGGGTCCCCTTCCCTTCAGAGCAGGAGGTTCACTGCTGCCGGGGAGGAGGTGGGCGCTGCTGGAACTGAAGACAGTGCTCAGCAGCAGGAGCTGGGGGTATTGGCTTGGTAGCTGTCGATTAGGAGAAAGTCAGATGTTGTCTGAAGCAGTCTGGAGAGCACTGCTAAAGGCCCTTTCTGATTTCTCTTCCTTTCTTCCTCCTGTCAGCAAGCTGAAGCCCTCTTTCGAAAGCAAGGACATGCGCGAGATGTTGGTCCTGTGCTGCAAAAACATCGTGACGCACCCTTCAGCACAGATGATGCTGAAGGTCAGGAAGTCACAGCACGCAGCGCAGTACCTGCAGGTAACCTGCCGTAACTTTCCCGGCCACCTCTCGCTCAAACCCGACCTCAGCACACACAGCCTATGCTCTGGCAGCAGCCGTGATGCTAAACCTCACTGCCCTCTTCTGCTTTCAGCTTCAGCAAACGTCCCTGAAAGCTCTGGGCCGGCTCATGGCGGTTCTGCTCGAGACAGAGCCCACCGGCGGCTTCTTTCACAACATAGTGCATGTGAGTATGTGTGGGGCAAGGGAGAAAGCATGGTGCCTGTCGGTAGTGGGGGCAGAGATCTGGGGACTGAGAGGGTGATCAGAGGGGGAGCAATCTCCTGCTGACATGCCAGCTCACTGCGAGCTCAGAAACGGGCAGAGCAATGGGCCCTGCAGGGGAAAGGCAGGAGCCAGCCCCCGGCAGGCCACAGCCGAGGAAAAGCTCCTGGGTTAGCAGGCAGGATGACTGCACAGAGCGGGGGCAGCAGTGCCGGTGCTCAGTGAGGCTGGAGGCCACGTGGAACCACAGGGCAGCCTTGGGGGAAAGTGCTGGGGAAGGAGGGACAGGGAGAGGGGCGGCAGGAGGGAAAGAAAAGACGTCCTCAGTGAGACAGATGCTCTACCCCAGGTCCTGCAGAAATCCATGGTAGCGGAGAACGTGTGGGAGCGCAAGAGGGCCCTGCAGACCTGCTCCCAGCTGCTGGCTGTTTGTGAAGAGCTTCAAGTGAGTAACGACCCCACCGCGTGCCCCCTGCTCCCTCCCCAGTGCCCCTGAGCTGGAAGGTGAGCTCCGCCCAGCTGTGCGTGCTGTGTCACGGCGTGAGGAAGGCACAGGCGGAGAAGCTAGGGAGAGCCGGGGCCGTCTACAGCTTTCTTCCTGCCTCTCACCCCTGCAGAGAGCAGATGCTTGCGAGCACTTTGGCTCCCTGGTGGGATTGCTGGCGCCTCTGACGTGCGACCCCATGCCCGCATCCCGCCAGTTGGCTGTCACGTGTCTGAGCTCCCTTCTCCGAATCCAAGGTGAGCACAGCAGGTTGCACCAGCCCTCCGCCCTCCTCCGTAGCACTGCCAGAGCCCCACGGGCTGGGCCCTGTTTACAGGAGGGAGAGGCACCGTGCACAGCTCTCCTCTTGTCCCACCCTGTCCTCTGCCTCTCCCCTGTGGAAAGCAGTTCCATTTCCAGAAGCATGACTTCCCTTTTCTCCCTGGGCTCTTTCCAGCCAAAGCAGCCAACGGAGTCACGGAGACAAGAGACATTGGGAGCCTGTCTGAGGGACTGCATGCCTGCAGCACTGTCTCTCAGCTCCAGACCACGTCTAAAATGGCCATGGTAAGTGGACCCAAAAAGGGTTGGTGGGATCTCTGTGTGTAGGCTTCTGCACGACTCTATGCTGCTCCCAGCCTTTCACACCGTTTCCAAAATGAGCTGTCACCCTGAGACCGCTTTTCTCAGCAAATAGCAGGAGGCTCTGAGCTATGTCTGGCCTTCAGGCATGCACTGCAAGGGGCTGACTCCATGATGTGTGCGTGTGTGTGTGTGTGTGTGTGCACTTGCGTGCATGTGTGACCGTGGCTGCTGGGAGGTAGGCTTTCATGTAAGCAAACACCATGGGTGCAGAAGCTGAGCGAAGGCTCAACCGCCTTCCGTGTAAATAGCAGGGTACGGACAGCAGGAGCGCTGTGAATGGCCGGCAAGCCATGAACTAAGAATGCCCTCCAGACTGCTTTGTGTTCTGAAGAGCTGCGCAGAGCAGTGATGGGATCTCTCCTGCTTCTCATCTCTCTGCAGATCGTGTGCAGAAATTTCCCCGTCGAACGCACCGTCGACTTCATGATGGCCATCAAGGAGACCATCCGGAAAGCCACAGGAGTGCGCGTGCGTGCTGCTGGGAAGTGGATGACCACCTTTCTGCAGATGCACGGGAAGGACATCTGTTGGAACGTAAGAGACTTTCTTCCACGTGTCTTGGTTTTTTTCTGGCTGTTGCACTATGCCCTGTGCCGTCTGCCTCTGGTACTAAAGAAGCACAGCCTGAGCGCAGAGCCAGGGCTTGCACAGGGTGGCTGGTTTGAAATTTAGGCTTAGGCATTGGCAGCATGTCAAGGGAGCAGGCACTGCTGCTCATGCGCTGAATGTCCGTGGTTAGGCCCTGCAGAGTCCAAGATGCAGCAAGTCATTCTTTCTCCCCTTCTTCTTCCAGGTGCCACCCATCCTCTACATCCTGCGCAGCTGCGCGTCATCTGCGCAGCAGAGCACGTTCGTGCCCTTCCTGTGCCAGGCGGTGGTCATCCTCACCCGCTGTCACACTGAGGCCGTGATGAACAACTTCTCCCGGCTGCTTGGACCCACAGACAGGTACTGGCACTCCTGCCTTTGCTGTTGTTGAG